>JAPKLW010000952.1:0-86010 GCA_026898455.1 Plectranthus barbatus | reverse complement strand
CAAAACCGTGAGACCGCGCAGAAGGGGCGAGAAGCTGCGTCGACAGATGCCAACTGGCATCGATCGACGCCATCCAGGAACTCACGTCGATCGACGGTGATTAGCCACGATCGACGCGAGATGTCTGCTGGAGCGGAAATTCGAGGAAATTCGGATTTATTCATATCTTTAGCCCTAGATTTGATAGGATATACATCCACCACTATAAATAGCCTACTAAACTCGATTTTTGAGCATTCCTTATCATATCTTCGCTCTACAATTTGGTTTTGAGAGTTTGGAGACTTGGGAAACACGAAACCCTTTATTTTTCTTGTAAGTTCTTTTATGTTTATGCAATTTAATATGTTTTCTTTTGGATTTCTATCTACGATGAGTGGCTAGAAACCCTAGCGGGTTCTAGGGTTTGAATAATATTATGGATGCATGTTAGGATTAATTAATTAGGTTCATGATTCCTGTGTTTATTCTATAATTCTAGATTAATTCAAGGACCGAGAGGTGACGATTAATTTAGATGTCTAGCTATTGATAGAAGGACCGAGAGGTGAATTTTAATAGTGGGAATAGGAATACATGATACGATCTACACTATCCAAACAGATGTACTAGATGTAGGAATTGAACTGATTTGCTTATCAGATTGACTAATTTGGTGTATGTTGGTCCCTAAATACCAGAGTCATCGTGATTATATATTAACACGAGATGCAGCGGAATAAATAAACGTCTCCTACACTTCACGTTGTTTTCAGAATGTTTCTTAGCTCAAGTTATTATTTAAATGTGTTTTCAGATATACACTAGCAACTCAGTTGCTAGGTTTCAAATCAACTTTGAGCAGTGATTAATAAAACAGTAAATGAACACAAGATTTATAGTGGTTCGATCAAAACGATCTACGTCCACTCCTTAGCCAATATGCTAAGTGTTTCACTAGAAAAGTATACAACAGTACAAGGATTCGCCAACTCTTGCGGTAGGCGGCGAACTTTCGAACCGGCCACAGCACAGCTATCCTCCGTTACTTTGCACTTCTCCAATCACAGCTCCGGTCAAGTCAAGGGCACACCTTCGTAAAACTTGTCCTTCGCTATTGAGACTTTTATAGTTTGCCTCTGAACTCAATAAATGTGCGGCTAAAACCCGTAGGAGTCAATCTTTTTCAAGAGTGACTGTTGGATCTTCCTAGGAAGGAAGTTATCCCAATGATTGAAGATTCTTAACAGAAGTTCAAGAATCTTCAAGGATGAGTGTCAGATATTCAATGAAGGGACACTCTAGGTTGTTGAAAGCTTTGAGTGCACTTTTTATCACGAGCTCTCAACTGACTACTTTTCACTTGTTCGCTTTGTCAAAGAATTCTCACACTTGTGTAGTTTGCGAATGTCGGTAGTGATAGAGGCAGTAGTTGTCTCCACTTTCGGACTTGTCTTTTATAGATGGAGATTCAAACTTTGAATCTCCATATCCGTTAGACTCAACGGCTCCTTGATCCGAGAGTGTTTGGTCTGTGACAGTCGCTTTTGTCTTTGACTTGTACTTTCCTAACTACTTCGGGAAAGTCTCGTCCTTTGTGTGAGCTTTTTGTCAGAACGGCAACGAGACTTCAGCATCTTGTATATTGCTCTGCTAGGGTCCGAGTTTAGCAGCTGAAGACTCTTTTATCCTTTGCTCGCTCGCTTCAGTTTGTTGGTTGTTGATGGATGCTAATATCTGATTGTTCAATTTCTTTTAGCAAACATCATCTTCTCCGTGACTGCTAGGAATTCTTCTAGCACACTAGTCTATTACAACTCAATATAAAACCTATACAGGACTTTACAGAGTATGCTAGACTATTTAGAGTTCAGCAAATGATCGACCAACTATTAAGGTTTGATCCAACAAAACCTTTTACAAATAGGTCCTAAGGGAGATTTTAGGAATAATTTCCCAACAATTTCCCCCTTTTTGGTGCGATCAAAGCTTACTGTCATTTGCTGACCATGAGTGGAAGAATGTCTGTGTTTTACAAAGCTATGCTATCCTGTTAATCTAACACAGAGTTTTTCCAACTAGGTTCAAGCAAAAAAAATTTAGTTTCAATATAATTCCCCCTCAACACGTGCTGGGAAATATTTCTCGATTAAGCATAATGGAATGCTGCACAAAGGTAATATGCTAGAAATTCTAGCACCCATAAACCAAACAAAACATAATCTCCATATCCACACCAAATTTGTTGAGTACACTAGGAGTGTAAATCAACTAGAGCACACCAATAAAAATCAGAGGTGGAGAAAGAGAGTTTGTCTAAGTCTGATCCAATTTTATAGATGATATAGCAGTGTAGAGTACAAATTGGATTCAGAAAACATAGAAAAGATAAAAAAAATTAGACCTTAACATCTATGAGTCGGGTGCTGGCTTGTCTGCTTGCTTGTCCGCTGGAATCGATGAGTTGCCCTTCTGGATATCAGCAAGTCTCTCCATGGTGAACTTCATGAAATTCTCAAGAAGATTTGCTCCTGTTTCTCTCTCAGCAGCCTCACGCTCCAGTCGTTTAGCCAGCTTCTCCTGCTCCATTGCAATCTTTTGCAGTTGAAGTTCTTGTTCTTTCCTTCTCAGCTCTTCTTTGGCTGCTTCCTCCTTTCGCCTTATCTCCTCCTTAGCTGCAGCTAGCTCCTCATCTTCCTTTCTTCTTCGTTCTTGGTCAGCTTTTCTTCTTTCTTCCCCCTCTTTGATTGCGGCCAAAAAGTTGGTACCATAAGCTACCAAGGTCTCTGTTAGGGTTGTCTTGGCTTCGGCTAAGTCCTTTTGAACGACCTCCAGGCCTGTCTTATTCTCAGAGACGGCCAATTTGGTTTCAGCTACCTCTGATCGTACATGAGATACATCTCCCCGTACTTCATCAATTTCTCTTCGCAAGTGAGTGGTTGCTTCTGCTACTCTTCCATCAATGGCTACTTGCAAATAAGAGTTAAAGGCGACAGCCATATCGGCATTCATTGGAAAGGGTATTTGCAGAGAGGTTATAGGAGTGGCATTGAAGGAAGTAGTCGCAATGAGTTCTCGACTTGTTGGAGTAGGTGATCGCTGTACTTGAATAGCAATCGCATCAACATGTGTTTGATAACAGGCTTCCTCATGTACTATTCAACGAGCGGCCTCCAGAATTTGTACGGTCTCCTGAGCAATTCGGGCCTCTGCTTCCTGAGCTTCCTTAACTATTTCCTGAATATCAATGTTCAGGAATTTGGCCAACTGCATATCTCTGTAATCAAATTCCAGAGCAGCACGCTCAGTGGCCTTTGCCGCTATTCGAGCCTTGAGTCTCTCTGCTTGTTGAATTTCATACTCCATCTGACGTTTCCTGTAAGCAACAGCAGCTCTTGCCTTCAGAGTATCCATCGGGTACGAAGGTGGATTTGGGTAAACCAGCAGTCTTTGTGAGAAAACGATGTTCTCGGATGGCTTGAAGTCTGCACATTACTTGTTTATCTGAGAACTGTTTCATCCCCAGAACTTGATCAATCCAATCGAAGCACCAACGTTCCTCACGCCTCCAGAAGTTTAATCCCTTGGCTGCAAAAACCAATTCTTTTTCTTCAAAACAGAGTTGATGCATAATGTAATCACACTTCTTCCATCGGCGAAACTCTTCTGCTAACAAGCGTCCTTCTGGAGTTGATTCGTCCAACTCACTGTGGAATAAGTCTGCAATGGCTCTTTCTGTTTCGGATTGAACAAACAACTCTATTTCCTCAGCCATAGGTGCTAGATCAGAATTGGGCAATTCTTCAGGATAGACCTTTGCACACCATTGACCAATACTTCGAAGTCGATAGCGAAGTCCTGGTAATCCATTGAGAGGTACTCGAAGAAGAGCATCTTATCCAGAAGTTTCTTTCCTCAGGAATTTTGCATTGTATATTTCCGCAGATTCTCCATCATAATCAGATTCAGAGATGCAGGATGATTCGGGTTCAGTGAGGAGAGAATCATTTTCTTCGACGAGCGATGATTGTTGGCGTGTCTTAGCATCTAGTTGCTCTTCTATTGGATTAGCACTTGAGAGAATCATAGCAGATTGATCATCAAGATGTGTTTCCTTCGGATGGTCTGCTGGAGCTGTCTGCTCAGGTTGATCTGCTAACGGGTTCTGGTCGTCACCACGTCGATCTCCACTCGATCCTGCTCTATCTTTTCTGCAGTCTGATGAAAAGAAACTTTCAGGATCTCCTTCAACTATCATCTTATCAGATGAAGAATTGAGAGTGGGCTCCTCATCTGATTGAGCTGTCATCTTTCCTTTCTTTGCAGCCTCCTCTGCTAATCGAAGAAGATCAGCAGCAGGATCTTCATATGCATCCTTTAACGTCATACTGCTAGTCTCTTCTGCTCTGCTAGCTTCTTCTGCTCTGCTAGCCGCTTCTGCTCTGCTAGCTTCTTCTGCTCTGCTAGCTTCGTCTGCTATACTAGCTGCTTCTGCTCTGCTAGCCTCGTCTGCTCTGCTAGCCTCGTCTGCTCTGCTAGCCGCTTCTGTAGGCTTGTCAGCAGTGTTCACGTCTTCAGCAGAATCCTTCGACAACTTTGTAGACTTCTTTTTACTCACATGTTCTTCATGTGCTTGTCTTACTTTCTCAAATTCCTGATCACGAGCATAAAATATCATTTGTTGTCTCATCTTCTTGAACTGTTTCTTCTCAAGTTCCTTTCGTTGTGCCTTTCGCTTTCTCTTGATTGCTTTGATGTCTTGCGAACGCTCCTTTAAGCATCTGGAAGATGATGAAGTGAGGTCATCATCTGCATTCTTCTTCTCTGTTATATTTTTAGCAGACTTCTTTCCTTTCTCAGGGACCTCGGATTCCTCTTTATCCGATGATAGGACCAATTTCCTCCTTGTCTTCTTTCTTGCTTGCTTCTCAGGGGAAGTGATATTTGACCTCTTCTTTGATTGAATGGGTAAGGCCATTGTCCCAAGAACTAAGGGAAGTTGTTCGGCCTCTTTTTCGGTCATGATCTCATTAATCTGATCCACAGGAAGATTTCCTAACTTCTCAATTTCTTCAAGATTTTTGAAACAATGTTCTGTTTCAGCATTTGTTCTCAATAATGCTATGTCTTCTTCTGTCATCGGAATGGAGTGTTGGAGTATCGGAACAGCTAAACTCGTTTCATCAGGTTCCTCAGGGGAGGTTGGTTTATCCTTGTCCACATTGGATTTCCCTTTCAACTTACGAGGATTTCTAGCATTGACCGGCTTGGGCTCTTTTCTTGTTACTGGAATGTAGTCTGTGGGAAGAGGTGCTACACCACGATCTACTCCTGTGTTGGTGAACAATATCTCCAAGTATTTACTAATCCTTAACCCAAAGTTCACATTTGAAGAGAATGTTCCATCTATTTCCATATGTGCATTCTTCTTGGCATGCTCTGCCCACCGCTCAAATATGAATTCAGCCCAATTTCCCTTAATATTGTCGTTCAATGCCATCATCACGGCATACTTCTTAACGGAGAGCTCCGAATAAGAGCCAGCATCGCACTGGAGCATCTTTATCACTATCTCTGCAAGCAGTTTATACTCCTCTGTCAATGTGTTGATCGGAGTGGCAACCTTAAACATACTTTGTTGGCCTTTCTCTCCTGACTTTTTCCAACGATTCCATCACCTTTCCATTTCAGCAACATCATTCACCTTATATTGCGAGATCTTGGCTCCAAAATTTCGAAGTCCAAAAGTTCTAGATAGCAATTCAGCGTTAACTTCTACAATGTGCCCATACACACATGTCTTAAACGACTTCTGATCATCACTCATAACAACTCTAGCATAAAATTCAGAAACCATATGTGGATGAAATTGATCAGGTTCAGCAGATAGATACTTTACCAGTGACTCGGAATCAAGAAGATCTAAGATCCATTTGGGGAAGTGCTTGGTGGCGAGGGGCATGTACAGGATTCTGTCTTTCATGATCTGTGCCACTCGTCTTCGTTCCGCCGAGTGATTGGATAACTTCTTCTTTCTAGCCAGAGTCACTAATTTGCAGTAGGGAATGGATTCATCAATGTCTTCCTTCTTCTCAATCCCAGTAAAACCGGGTGCATGTCGTACATGCAGGGGTGAACATGCAGAGGATGGATAGATGAATGTGGATTGTTGAAATTGGAGTGTTTCGGAGTTTCCTGTTGGCGGTGATTCTGTATTTGAAGAACGGTTTGACTTTTGATTTGGAGAGGTTGGAGAATTTTGGTTCGAGGCCATGGTTGGGTATTTAAGTGAGCTTGCGGAATTTTGAGAGGGTTTAGCAAAGATGAGGGCGAAGGGTTTCAGAAAAGTGACAGAGGTTTGAAATCAGACTAGTGTTTAGGAGATTTCGGAATACGAGAGGGATTTGACGGTGAGGATTGCTTCCGTTTTAATTTCAATCAACGGCTGGGGAAGGTAGTCAGATCGTGTGACCAAGACGTCCTCCGGAACTTGAGTGCTTGTGATGTGGCACAACCTAAGTCGTCGTCGCCGTCTGCACACATTAAATGTATCTCTTTATGAAAAGCAATCTCCCGCGTCTGATTTGAGATTGTCAGCAGCCAGAATTAGTAGGATTGATCAGGAACTACTACGTATTCCAACGTAGCGCCATATTGCAACATATAAAATTCATTCTCCTGCATAGCCTTTCATGTATGATCGTAATTACTTCCGATTTGACCTTCACTTAAAAGGATTACTTTTCTCCTCAAGGCAACCGTTCGAATTCCGAGATGAGCAGTAACCATAAGTATCTCAATAAATAGGAAGTGCATGCGATTCGTTTGATACGACTTCTTGCGATCTTTGCATTTCTTCTCATTCTCTCAAAAAAAATCATTCCCTTGAAAAAGTATGGAACCACCCCATACACTCTTCGTTCCGCGACACAGAATCCTCTGTGATTCTGGTCTATATGAAGAATACGAAGCAGAGTACCATGTGGCAGAGGGGATTATGTCAAGGCTCCATGACAATGGTGTGGGCAGATTTGTGTCCCTTACCCCTCATATGTTCCACAGAGAACTTCTTCAGCAATTCGTACGATCGAGTGTACCCATTGGAGACTCCATAGTTGGTATCTTCAGGAACCAATTGGAGAGATGGACGGTTGACACTTTTGCCTCAGAATTCAGTCTGCCGAGAGGTCCGATTCCTGTCATGGATTATCGCAACAATGAGATAGCCCCTGAGTGGACGTCCTGGATAAAATGGAGAGCAACTCCTGAGTTTGATTTCTCTCCAACTCCCTCAGCATATCACTTGCAACCTCGGTATAAGGTCCTGTTCGAAATCATTTATGGCATGATCGTCGGAGAGAATCCTGATGATATGATTTTCTCTCGCGAGATCTGGAAAGCCATGATGGCGATTGACGATCAGGCAGAGGTCGACTGGGCGGCCTTCGTCTTTCAGAGGGTGCGGCGAAGTGTCCAGCAGTTCCCTCATCTTCATCTCCCCTACGGGATGCCATTAAGTTGGCTGCTAGAGCGGAGATTTCAGGATTTCACTCTAGGTCCCTCGAACCTTCGAGGGGTAGATTTTTATCCATTTATGTCGTTGCCACCCTTCTGATGTGGTTGTACCTTCTTGTCATGTACATAATTTGTGAATCCATATGTAAAATGATATCTATATTTCATTTGGAGCAATCTTGTATATGCTAATCTTGATATCAACTGTCGGCTTGGCAATAACCTTGTATCAAACTAATCTCATAGTTAAATCCACATTAACTTTGCTGAGTGGACTACTGCTAAGGTCCTAGCAGATGAATTTTTTTGAGCAGGGCTATTTACTATGTTGAATACCTAGCAGAGACCACGTTCTCAAAACATCTAGCAGACTGCTATACTTTAGATGCGAGATCTAACAGTTGAGGGACTCCCGTCAGATGGATCAACGGCCTTCAATGCGTGCGTTCCTTCACGCGTCGGTTACTTTCTCCAAGAAACACTTGACTTTTCTGACGTGGCATCTGTCAATTCGTCACAGCCATATGTGTAGTCAACATATAGTAGATGACCATTAACTATCTTTGACTGAATTGAATCGATTCTCAAGATGATTCTCCTGTACTCGTCGTCTCATATCCAGAGATATGAACCATCGTTGCTTCTCATTACGGCTTTAACTTGTCATAAGTGAAGAGACGGCTTTAACTTCTCATAAGTGAAAAGTTATGACTTTACTCTTTATAAATAGCCTTCTTGTGATGACCCTTATCACCACAAGTGCCCTTATCTGAACTCATTTCCTTTTTGCTTCTCTAAAAATCTTCAAAAGAATGGATTCGCCAGGTTAATCTTTGGAATTGCGCCGTAACCAGATTCTTCATGAGTCTGGATTGTATTCCCTATATGATAACGATCATATTGTGGCAGAGACTGTTATGTCAAAACTGAATCGAAGTGGGTTGACTCAATTTGTCACGGCCACCCCGAGGTGTTTCCAAGGTGATATTCTCCGAGAGTTTATCAAGGACTTCTCGGTGGAGGGAGAAGTTATCTATGGTTCTTTCCATGGCAAACTAGTCTGTTGGTCGCCAGACTCCTTTTCTCGTCGATTCGGCCTCCCCAGAGGTCCTGGGTCAGTGTTCAACTATCGTGTGACGGAAATAGCCCCAGAATGGTCATTGTGGCGGAAATGGAGACGATCGCCTTTGTCAGAGTTTTCCCTGTCTGTTTCAGCATACGATCTACGAACTCCTTACTGGGTGCTTTTCCGCGTTGCTCACAACATGTTGATGGGAGAAGGCCTTGATGACACTTCCTTCGCAAAGGAAACATGGCAGATCATGATGGCCATTGATGATGAGGTCGAGGTCGATTGGGCGAAATACATCTTCGACAACATTCGAGATTGTGTCCAATATTACCCTTCTGTGCCCCTGCTGAATAGAATGCAGCTTAGTTGGCTATTGGAGCAGAGCTTTCCTCGGATAGCTGAAGGACGATCGAACCTCTTGGATACGGACTTCTTCCCATTTAAGCCTCGTTCTCCCTAGAATACCAAGAATTGTTGTTTTTCTATTTTCCCATCCTCTTTTGTAATGACATCTTTCAGTGAATGAAATGAAAGGATGTATGAATTATGCACAACTATACGTTTTTGTCTTCCAATATGTCGTTTGCTGAAAGATTAGCAGCCATTGTCTGCTTAGCATTCTTTGTATTAGCAGTTTTTGAAGATGAACATTCTGTAATAGATGTATTCAACCTCCAGAATACTTAACGATGCCTTCATGAAATCCAAGAAATCCATAGAAAATAAGAGTAACATCTCATTCATGAGGACTGGTTGCGTGTGAGAGAGTACTTGAGCACTTTCGACGTGGCGGTTACGGATTCGATGCAGCCACTGTCGCACACTTAATGCTCTGTCTTGGATACGCTTGGTTGGAGTAGCATAGGCTCCTACTTCAATGTTCTAGCAAATTGAGTGTAGATCGAACCTTGTTTGCTGATCTGATTTAGCAGACACCTTGACTTAGCAAGCACACCCAGCAACCTTTCTTGCGATAGTGTTGAGTCTCTGAAGGATCTTATGCTTTTGCAATCCTCATGTTTCTGAGGTAAGCTACAATTTTCCATAAAAAGTCATCAAGTGCTTTTATTTAAGACGATTGATTTCTGCCTTAATCAGTGGATTTGGGATGTCATTTGGTGTCTTTTCAAGCATTCGTGGAAGAGATCGCCATATCACTCAGGTAGGTCGACTTGCTAGAAATAGATTTATTTGGACAGGTGGCGTTTCCCAGTTTGTCGAGACTCCTCGACTTCCGCCCTCTGAATTGAGTTGACAAGACACTTTTGGGAGAATGTTCCCTTTGTGGAGAGAACCACGGTCTTGCTATAAATAACATCCCACTTGTTTTCTTGAACACCATCTCCTTCAGACCATTTTGCATAGCATTTTCTTCTTTCCTTGTTCCACCATGATGCATCAAATTACCATCGCTCCGAGTGACTTAACCGTCACTCGCAACCAGATTCTCCAAGAATCAGGGTTGTTCTATGAGTACGATGATAACTATCACGTTGCAAACCATGTCATGGGGGCTCTTCGTGAGAGTCGTCTAGACCAGTTTCTGATGACTATTCCTGCACGTTTTCAGAAACGAGCCCTTCAGAGTTTCATCTTTTCATGCAAAACCACTGACGATGCTATCTGGGGCTCCTTTGAGAACCAGTTGGTTCGCTGGACTCCAACCTTCTTTTCTCAGAAGTTTGGTCTCCCAAGGGGTCCAGTTCGCATCATGGACGTCAATCGTCATATGACTGCTCCAGAGTTCGGCTTCTGGGACAAGTGGAGGCAGTCGGATATTTATGACTTTTCGCCAACTCCATCATGTCTGGAGCTGAAGGAGGAGTATAGAGTTATCTTTGACCTCGTCAGTAACGTGACGTTTGGAGTTGCTGCTGAGAACTATGTGTTCAATCCTAGGATCTGGAGGGCAATGATGGCCATTGATGCAGAGATGAAGAACGTCGACTGGGCAGGGTTCTTCTTTGATGGGGTGAAGGACTGCTTCGACCACTTTCCTCAGTTTCCTCTGCCAACTGCCATGCAGTTGAGTTGGTTACTTGAGCAGAAGTTCCCTCACATTGTCTCTGAAGGCATCCCTGTGATGGGTTTTGACTTCTATCCCTTGAAGTCTCACTCTCCGAACTCGTGGTGATGGATGTTCTGGACTCCCCTCCTTTAGTTGACTGAAAAAATATTGTTAGACTTTTGTAGCAGATGTAAGGATTGGTTGTATCTGATTTTCCCTTTTGTAATGTTGTGAAGCTCTTGAAATATGTTGTTCTTCCTTTGAATGAATTGACGAATATGCTAATTTCATTTTATTTGCTGATTGTCTTCTCGTGGACCTTTTTGCTGAATAAGAATTAATCGAATAGCAAAACCTCTGTCTGCTAAGCTAGTGTGCTGAAGTTTTTCACTGAATCATGACGCGTTTCAGCATTCCAGTTTACTTCTAGTGTTCGAGGCTCGGCATCTCGTACTTTAGCAATTTCATGACATCTTCAGCAAACCGAAAAATAGCATCCAGAATTTAATTAATCATCAAACAAATTTCAAGAAATCCAGATGGAAAGAATGAGAGCTAGGACTCATTCATCCACGTCTTCCTCTAATTCCATCAATCCTAGCTTTAAGCATAGTTCTTTAAATCTGATTTCTGGAAGAGGTTTTGTGAATATATCCGCTATCTGATCTTCGGTGCATATATAGCGAACATCGATATCTTTCTTCTCCTGATGATCTCGTATGAAGTGATGTCGGATATCGATATGCTTGGTCCGAGAGTGGTGGACAGGATTCTTTGTGATGTACATGGCACTATTGTTGTCGCAGTAGATAGGCACACATTCGGGAGAGATCCCGTAATCTTGCAATTGTTGCCTTATCCAGAGAATTTGCGAGCAGCAGCTAGCAGCAGCCACATACTCTGCTTCAGTGGTGGAGGTAGCAACAGAGTGCTGCTTTTTGCTGAACCAGCTAATGAGCTTGTGTCCCAGAAATTGACACGTGCCACTCGTGCTTTTCCTATCGATCTTGCATCCTCCAAAATCAGAATCCGAATATCCACTCAGAGCAAGACTATCTTCTCTAGGATACTAAATTCCTAGACCTTCTGTGCACTTCAAATAGCGAACAATCCTCCTAGCAGTGTCAAAGTGAGCCTTCTTAGGCTTGGCTTGATACCTAGCACATAGACCAACGGCATATGAGATATCAGGTCTGCTAGCGGTGAGATATATCAGTGAACCTATAATCCCTCTGTAAAGAGTAGGATTCACATCATCTCCTTCTTTCTCAAGAGCAGCAATGCATGTTGTGCTGATAGGTATGCGCAGACTCTTGGTCTTCTCCGGACAATACTTAGCAATTAGGTCACGAGCATACTTCTTCTGATGGATGAAAATTCCCTCTCTGGATTGTTGAACTTGCAATCCAAGGAAATAAGACATTTTTCCCATCATGCTCATTTGAAAATGGCTAGTCATGAGATCAGAGAACCTATCACATAGATCTTGATTCTTTGATCCAAAGATTATATCATCAACATATATTTGAACTAGCAAGATGTTGTCTCATCGTTAATGCGAAAGAGAGTTTGATCTATCCTCCCTTTCTGAAATCCATTATTCAACAGAAACATAGACAAAGTTCCATACCAGGCTCTTGGTGCTTGCTTTAGACCATACAATGCCTTTTTAAGCATGTATACTTGATTGCCTTGCTCAAATCCTGGTGGTTGTTCAACATAAACCTCCTCCTTGAGCTCACCATTTAGAAAGGCACTCTTCACATCCATTTGCATCACATCGAATCCATGGTATGCAGCATATGCCAGAAATAGACGAATTGCTTCAAGTCTTGCTACTGGGGTGAATGTTTCATCATAATCTATGCCCTCACATTGTCTATATCCTTTGGCCACAAGCCGTGCCTTGTTTCTGACTACAGATCATGATTCATCTTTCTTATTTTTGAACACCCACTTCGTGCCTATAACACTTTGGTGCTCTGGTCTGTCAACTAGTTCCCACACATTGTTTCGCGTGAATTCTGCAAGCTCCTCTTGCATGGCGTTCACCCAATCTGGATCTGATAAGGCTTCTTCAATTTTCTTAGGTTCTTCACTTGAGATGTAGCAAGCCAGCATAGCATTTTCGTTTCCTTGTCTTGTTAATAATGGATCATTGATGTTTCTAAGAATTCCTTCTGGGGGATGAGCACGAAGCCACGTAGGTCTGACACGTGCTGGGGTTTCAGCATCTGGTGCTTCTTCTTGATGATTGTTGTTCTGATTCGCTTGTACTGCATTCTCCTGAGGTTCAGCAACTGGAATGTTTGCTATTCCTTCTTCATCATCTGCTTCTGGATCTTCATGAACTGGATCTGCATGGGCAGGTACGACAATAGGTGGAATTTCAGCAACAGGTTCCTCCAGGACTGGAATCTCAGCAACTCCTTTGCTAAGACCTTCAGTAGATTCTCCATCATCTTGATCATCAAGAGCTCCAGCAACATCTAAATTTTCATTTAGAAAAATAGAAGATGGGGCCTCAACATGATCAATAGCATCACTGGCCTGGTCAGCAGTCTGGTCACCTGCTGAGTGCGAAGTTTCTGGGATGACAACAGTCGTAGACCTAATCGGATCAATACTCATATTTTCGAAAGAATTTTGTAAAGATTGATCATAGATATCATTGGTCTCATGATTGTCATCCTTCTGTTCTTTGTTAGCCCTGCGCACTAAAGTAGACTCATCATAAATAACATTACATGTTATTTCCACAAGTCGAGTAGTCTTGTTTAACACTCGATAACCTTTGTGAGATGGGTGTCCATATCCTAGGAAAACACCTTCATCAGACTTGGGCGAAAAAGTGTTAAGTTTAGACTTCCCATTGTTATGGATATAACATGTTGAACCGAAAGCACAGAAGTGTTTAATAGAAGGTTTACGACCATTATACACTTCATAAGGAGTTTTGTTGAATCTGCCATTAACCGCACTCCTGTTCTGAGTGTAGCAAGCAGTCATGATAGCTTCTCCCCAATACTTTCCATTGAGTCCTGAATCAGCAAGCATGGACCTCGCTGCTTCCTTTAAGGTTCTGTTTCTTCGTTCTGCTAACCCGTTCTGCTGCGGGGTTCTAGCAGTGGACTTTTCATGATGAATACCAGCTTCCTCACAGAAGTCCATCAAAGTTCCATTACAGAATTCAGTTCCATTATCTGATCTAATCCTCTTAACTGTAATTTCCTTGTCGTTCTGCTCTTTAAGGATCAGCTCAGGTAGCAGGGTCTTTACTTCATCTTTAGTTTTCAGGAGTCGAACCCACGTGTACCTGGAAAAATTGTCAACAACCACAAGTGTATATATCTTCTTATTTACTGTGGGTGGTTTGGCAGGGCCAAACAGGTCCATGTGTAAGAGTTCGAGAATTCTCCCTGAGGTGTCTTTTTCTGGATTTGATTTGAAGGATGCCTTTGTCTGTTTGCCTTGTTGGCATGCTTTACACACTCCTTCCTTTCGAAAAGATTCTGCAGGCAATCCCTCTACCAGCTTATGTTTGGCTAGATGGTTGATCGTTTTGAAGTTCAAGTGGTTCAATCTTTTATGCCACAGCCAATTGGTTTCTTCTTTGTTAAATGCCACGAAGCATGAGTCCTGTTGTCCACTCTGCCAATCGACCACGTATAGGCCACCCTTGCGGATGCCTCTAAGCTTCACTTCTCCTGTAGCCTTATCAACAATATCACAGCTAGAGTTAATAAAAGGAACATTATATCCATTTTCACATAGTTGGCTGATGCTCATCAAATTGTGTTTAAGGTTCGAAACGAGAGCAGCATTAACAATTCGAATTCCAATTTTGTTCTACACATCCTCTACCAATGACTTTTCCTCTGCTGTTATCACCAAAAACAACTGAGGATCCATAACCGCTTTGTATTTCTGAGAATAGGTCTGCTCTTCCAGTCATGTGTCCTGAGCAGCCGCTATCAAGGATCCATTCATCTGGCAATCTTGACTCCTTGGCTCTTAGATCCTGTTTCTGCAAAAAAAAAAAATTAAGAGATTGATTTAGGTACCCGTTTAGTATCGGGTCCTGCAGGATTAGCAAGTGTCATTGTTCCTTTTGGAACCCACATTCGAGTGATCTTCAAAATTTTCTTCTTGACATCACTCTTTATACCTTTCTCAACCTTAGGATAAGTAAATCTTGCATACTTAGATTGAGGATGAGGTGTGGTAGTGTGTCGAGCCTTCACTGTCCTTTTGAAAGAATTTGGTTTGGACTCAGGTCTCACATAGGTGATCCGCCTATGTGGTGTGTATGTATTATATGAAGGTTTTTCAGCATTGTAATGAACATGTTTGCCTTTATGAAATGAAGATTTTGCTGTCCTGGCAGTAGATACATACTGCTCGGCATTTCTTCTAGACTCTGCTGACCATGGTTGCTTAGCAAATACTCTAGTATTCTGCTGAGATTTAGCATTCCTCTGTTAAGGTTCCCTAGCAGACATTCTAGCATTCTGCTGAGATTTAACGTACATCTGCTGAGATTCCTTAGTTGACATTCTAGCATTCTGCTGAGATTTAACGTACCTCTGCTGAGGTTCCTTAGCAGACATTCTAGTATTCTGCTAAGGTTTAGCAGATTCACTCTGCATTATACCCTTAGTCTGCTTAGCAATGGATGTTTTAGCAGATGCCTTTTCTTTCAATTTTTCTCCAAAGATGAATTTTCCAGTAGAGACAAACTGAATAGTCTTCTGCTTAGAAGATTCTCCTTTAACATTATGATCAAAACCAACACCGGCTCTATCCTTGTGGTGCTTTTGTTGGCTAATTGCAGCATTCAAAACAGCTTTACTGGTCGTGTATGTACAAATGCAATTTTCTTTTGGTTTGTTTTTCAGCAAAATGTTTTCTTTTTCAAGAATTTTAAAATTTTCAGAAAGTTTTGAAAATTTAGCTTTCATTTTTGAAAGTTCCTCACCTGCAGACCTTAGTCTTTCGACTTCCTCGGTCAAATTTGAAACTTCCAACTTTAGTGAGGTGTTCTCACTTATAATGATATTTTTTATTTCATACATCTTAGAGAATTCTTCACTTAGCTTCGTGAGATAGTCTTCCTCAGAGTCTAAGGTGAAATCCTCACATTCATCAAAAGTTGCAAAGTTAGGAATGCTTACTGAAATTACCTCGTTGTTCTCGGCTGCTAGAGCCGTTTCAGCATCCTGATCAGCGTCTGCGTCAGCAAACTGATCCTCCACGATGTCTGCCATCAGAACTAGCATGGCCTCTTCATCCTCCTCTTCTGAAGATAGATAGTACTCTTCATCGTTTTCAGGAATATCCTGAGTTTCTGTCCTGGTCAGGAGCGCTCTCTTGACTGCATTGCCTGCACGTCTTTCAAATCTCTGCTTCAAACGCTCCCTCTCCTCTTTCCTGACTTTCGGACAATCATGTTTCAAGTGGTCAGGAGATCCACACTCGAAACAAGTCCTAGGCTTTCGCTCTGCTGAGCGGGCATGAGAAGGTGACTGCTGAGCTTCCTTTGTTTCTTTTTCAGCCTTAGCTTCCATCAACATCTTTTGAAGCTTTTTCATCTGTTCTTCTAGTTCACTGATCTTGAGATCAGTAGGCTGGGAGCCTGAGGTTGTAGCAACCTCTTTTGTTTGTGTTACAGGAACAGATCTTTCTTGATTATGATAGGATTTCTTTAGTTTAAACTTGTTGAAATCCTTTTTGGCAAAATATGCTAAATCATCTGAGCTAGCAGCGGATTGTGCTACTGCAGCTTCATTCCTTTATGACTGTTGTATTATGAATTCATGAGATTTTAGCTGAGCAAATACCTCGGATGTTGTCATTTTGCTGAGGTCTTTTTCACTCAGACTGGTCATTTTGACGAACCAGTCGTCTCTGGGGTATAGTTTAGAAATAATTTTATGATTCATTTCCCCATTTTCATATTTCTTACCAAGATTATTCAGTTCTCCAACGATGGTATTAAAGCGTTCTTCCATAGTTTGTATGGATTCTCCTGCATTCATAGAAAAAGATTCATATTTGTCAACAGCTACCTGCAGTATGTTGCGCTTCATCTGGTCCGTCTCCTCAGATGACTCGCACACATACGTCCACATTTCTTTAGCTGTATCAAACTCTAAGGCTTTTTCTGCCATTAGCTTACGTAGAGAATCAAGTATTAGCTTTTTTGCAACATGCTCCAACTGAGCTCTCTTCTTGTCATCACTGGTATATTCCTCAAAAGGTTTTTCAACCATTTGGGGTCTCGGTGGCCTCGGAGGTCTAGGTTGATGTCCTTCAGCAGCTCCTTCAGCAGGTTCGGGTACGAGTCCTACAAAAGTGTTAGCTTTCATAATCTTAATAGGACCTCTTTCAAGTACCTCAACCATCTCTGGGTGTATGCTTTGAAGCTTTATTAAGGCCATCTTTTTCCATGTTGTGAAGTTCTCCCTGTTGTACTTCCCAAGGGAATGATTCAACATCTTGTCTCCTGAGCTAGACACAGATAAACAAGTAAAAGTGCAAGCAAGATACAGATCTGGTCAGAAGCGACTCAGAAGCAGTCGGTTTTTCAACCTCCTGCTCTGATACCACTTGTTGGTCCCTAAATACCAGAGTCGTCGTGATTATATCTTAACACGAGATGCAGCGGAATAAATAAATGTCTCCTACACTTCACGTTGTTTTCAGTATGTTTCTTAGCTCAAGTTATTATTTAAATGTGTTTTCAGATATACACTAGCAACTCAGTTGCTAGGTTTCAAATCAACTTTGAGCAGTGATTAATAAAACAGTAAATGAACACAAGATTTATAGTGGTTCGATCAAAATGATCTACGTCCACTCCTTAGCCAATATGCTAAGTGTTTCACTAGAAAAATATACAACAGTACAAGGATTCGCCAACTCTTGCGGTAGGCGGCGAACTTTCGAACCGGCCACAGCACAGCTATCCTCCGTTACTTTGCACTTCTCCAATCACAGCTTCGGTCAAGTCAAGGGCACACCTTCGTAAAACTTGTCCTTCGCTATTGAGACTTTTATAGTTTGCCTCTGAACTCAATAAATGTGCGGCTAAAACCCGTAGGAGTCAATCTTTTTCAAGAGTGACTGTTGTATCTTCCTAGGAAGGAAGTTATCCCAATGATTGAAGATTCTTAACAGAAGTTCAAGAATCTTCAAGGATGAGTGTCAGATATTCAATGAAGGGACACTCTAGGTTGTTGAAAGCTTTGAGTGCACTTTTTATCACGAGCTCTCAACTGACTACTTTTCACTTGTTCGCTTTGTCAAAGAATTCTCACACTTGTGTAGTTTGCGAATGTCGGTAGTGATAGAGGCAGTAGTTGTCTCCACTTTCGGACTTGTCTTTTATAGATGGAGATTCAAACTTTGAATCTCCATATCCGTTAGACTCAACGGCTCCTTGATCCGAGAGTGTTTGGTCTGTGATAGTCGCTTTTGTCTTTGACTTGTACTTTCCTAACTACTTCGGGAAAGTCTCGTCCTTTGTGTGAGCTTTTTGTCAGAACGGCAACGAGACTTCAGCATCTTGTATATTGCTCTGCTAGGGTCCGAGTTTAGCAGATGAAGACTCTTTTATCCTTTGCTCGCTCGCTTCAGTTTGTTGGTTGTTGATGGATGCTAATATCTGATTGTTCAATTTCTTTTAGCAAACATCATCTTCTCCGTGACTGCTAGGAATTCTTCTAGCACACTAGTCTATTACAACTCAATATAAAACCTATACAGGACTTTACAGAGTATGCTAGACTATTTAGAGTTCAGCAAATGATCGACCAACTATTAAGGTTTGATCCAACAAAACCTTTTACAAATAGGTCCTAAGGGAGATTTTAGGAATAATTTCCCAACAGTGTACTTTGAGACCGAGCGGAGATGAGTCACTAATTAGTAATCTAGGTTATATTTGCCAAACAAGGAAATATAGCATTGTTGCAGTATTCCACCTGTTAAATTAATTGGCTCCTACATGTTATCCATAATAAGAGTTCTTCCCTAGAATCTGTGCTCCTTTAATTTGCTTTCAAAACTCCTTTAATTTTCAAGTATCGTTATCTTTATTTTTTAAGTTAAAACCCTGATTTTGAATTCCTCAAACAATGAATCTTAGGATCATAGCTAGTATATAGGATAGTTTCCCCACACAATTCCCCTGGATTGATAACCTTAGGGTTTACAAATTTATTTGCCACTGTTTCTATAATTAATCTGTTAGAAATAACAGTGATCACATACACTACGATGTCTCTTTTCATACCGTCCCATCATAAGTTAGTCTTCTGAACTGGTACATCCTTGTATTTCTAGGATCGGGCGGTATACAGTATATCATGAGCCTCGCTCTAATCTCATTTAGCTCTTCATCACTAGGCACACAGATCCTGGTCTTGTACACCAGTGCGTTATCTTGTGCTTCCATACATTCACTCAATTTTTTTATCAGAATCTTTTGACGTAACTCCTCGAGTTTGTCATCCATCTTCCGTGCTTTAATTATTCATTGCCCCAAGTCTGATTCGACATTCAAGGTAACTGAGGCACGTTTTTTTCGCTTGGAGGGAGTAATCACCTCCATATGTAGTTTCTCAAAATCTCGGATAAGTTCACCCTCCTTTATTAGTAGTGAACCTAATTTTACTGAATCCTTTAGACTCAAAGCATAAGCCACATGATTGGATTTCCTTGGGTGATGGTTGATCATCAGATCATAGTCATTGACCGACTCAAGCCATCGTTGTTGTCTCAATTAAGATTCTCTTGCTTAAAGAAATATTTCATGCTTTTGTGATCCGTGAATATGGCACGCTTGACTCCATGTAGATGGTGTCTCTAGATTTACAGAGCATGAACCACTACAACTAACTCAAGGTTGTGAGTAGGGTAGTTCAGCTCGTGTGGCCTTAATTCTTATGAAACATAAGCAGTCACTCGTTCCTCCTGCATCAACACACAACTTAAGTTGTGCTTAGATGCATCTATATACACTTCATAGCTTATGTCTACACTTCGTAGCTCATGTCTGGCTCAGGGATAGCCAAGACGGGTGCAGTTGTCAAACACTGCTTTTGCTTTAGAAAATGTCTCTTCACAATCCTTAGTTCATTCTTATTTGATTTCTTTAAGTGACATTCAGGTCATAGGCTTTGCTATTCCCGATAAGCTTTCGATGAATCATCTGTGGTACCCGGCTAATCCATGGAGACTTTATATTCCATTTGGGTTTTGTTAGAAACTTCCACTCCATCAACGTGTGTATCTTAGCGGGGTCCATTTTGATTTCATCGAATGACATAATAAGACCTAGGAACATCACATATCTTAATCAAAATTTACATTTGGTGAACTTGGCATATAGTTCCTCGTCCCTGGGCATCTGTAAGATAGTTCGCCGATGTCGTTCAAGTTCTTCTACATCCATTCGAATAGACAAGTATGTTGTCAATGAATATCAAGAACAAACTGTCTAGATAAGGGTGAAAATACCCTATTCATTACATTCATGAATACCGTTGGGGCGCTTGTTAGTCTGAATGGTATAACCACAAACTCGTAATGACCATACCTAGTCTTACATGTCGTCTTTGGAATATTCTCCTTCCGAATTTCCAACTAGTAATAGTTTGAGCAAAGACCTATCTTTGAGAACACGCTTGTTCTTTTTAGCTAATCAAACAGGTCATCGATTCCAAGCAAGGAATACCTATTCTTCAGAGTTACTTCGTTCAACTCTTGGTAATATATGCACATCCTCATCGGTTCGTCTTTCCTTTTTCACAAATAGGACATGGCTCCTCAAGTCAATACGCCTGATCTTACGAAACGCAGGTCCAAAAGTTCCCAGAGTTGCACCTTCAGTTCCTGCAACTACTAGGTGCCATGCGATAGGGTGCATTGGAAATTGGGGCTACTCCTGGCTTCATGTCTATCGTAAACTCTACATATCCGCATGTCTGGTGGAAATCCTCACAATTCTTCTGGGAATACATCTTCGTATTCATTAGCTAATGGTACATCCCTGGTTGTCAACTCTTGATTCGCTTCTCCTTCCAAGTATACCGGATAAGCTTGATTTTCCTGCTTTTGTATTAGCTTTTGGGCTTGGAATGCTGATATGACTGACACTCTCTAGCCCCGACGGAATCCGTAGATATGAAATGGTTCAGCTCTTCATTGTTGAAGGATAACCATCCATTCACTTCTTAAACTAGTAGTTTCATCTTCTAATGATCAACCCCAGTCCTAGGATTGTGTTTACGTCATGCATATCCATAACGTTCAACTCAATCACTGTCACCCGATGGGTGTTTAACTATTGTCGATCCTCTGTAGGGCTGTAAGGCGGTGACTGTCTGTCTTGCTAGCCCTCCCTTGCGGTTCTTGCATATTTTTCCTCGGCTAGTGCTTTCCCATGATTGGTTTCAACTATCTGTTGGCAAGCCTCGATAGTTTGTATGTTTCCGCTTCCAACTTATCTTGTTGGAAATACTAACGAGCATGGTGTATCGCCTTTCTACACATAAAGTGCTTGAGCTCTGGCGGAGGTCACCTCCCAGAATACTTCCCTTCGTATCTATTACAATGCAATGATATTATTCCTCAGTGTTCGACTTTGGGCATAATTAGTGCCTCTTTCCTTTTGTAGAGTTGTTTGTAGTTCTGTTTGGAAGGATCGAGTTACTTTTTTTTATCGTGCCTCTTTTAGTTGACAAAAACCTTGGCAAAGAGGTCGTTGATTACCCTTTCACTTCCTTGTTAGTGTTGGGGCGACGGTTTTGGCTCTTGGGTAGCTAGAACAGATACCTTCTTACTCGTTGTTGGCGCCTACACGTCCTAAGTTATTCTTAGGACTTTTGGTAATTCTTCTCAGCAAAAGTAGACAAATGGGCTTAAATTCTCTTTCCTTAGCCTGTCGTGGAATTTCCCCACTAACTCGGTGGGTGTAATCACCTGCTAGGAATATATTGGATCAGCTCATAAATTTTTAGTCTTGTCGTTGACGCTTCTCTTCCTTGATTTATCAGGACGATCTTAAATCCTCTTTCTCAGTTGATCTGGTTTGTTTCGCACTTCTCGAATAGTGCTGCTTCAATTTCTTCTCAGGTGAGCCAATGACACTCTTTTGGTAACAGTGTCTTCTTGTAGGTTTCCCACCTACGATTAGCTTGTCCGACAAGCCGGTATGTCACATAGTTACTCTTGTACTTCAGAGCACTACATGTGCTTGAAACATTTCCAGAATAGAACCTAACCCTCGGCTTCAACAGGATTCTCTGCGCCATCTAAGGTCGACAGTTTTCAAAAGATCACAATTAACTGGAATGGTTGAGGGGCAGTACTGGTGTCTTAAAGACAATATTTAAATTTCACGCATAGATGTGCCTTCACCGTATAGGGCAACATCGCGAACTGAGACAGCCTCGTGCCACTAACTAGGCTTGGCCTCTTCTCTATCATCGCTTTCCTCATACACATCTCGGTGTTTAGAAAATAAGCTGAAACTCGCATATCAAGTTGTTCTATAACTAGCTGCTATCGAGTTAAGGATTTTTGACATATTAATGACTTATGCTATCGCGTATTTGTCACGAAGCGTCCGTTTGGTGTGCATCGCACGCTTGAAAATCTCCATCGATTGAGTCCATTGCGGTTCTCCGACGCACTGCATTTAGGACCCAAACGATTATACATAAACATGCACGTAAAACATCCTTTTGGGGGAGTTCTCTGTTTCACGTCTTCACGACCTGTCATATAGTTCTTGCTCGTACCTTCAAATCGCATGTGCCTTTTAAGCAACGGTGGGGTTTGGATACTAACACTATTCTGCAACGTTTCTTAATCTTTCAGGTTTTCCTGAACCGGATTGGAATTTTTATCAAAACGTATTTTCTTGGGATACACCCAGCTCAACAATATTTGTAATTTGTTCCTTCCCACACGATTCTCAAAATTGAGATATATCGGCACATTCCTAGCTCCATTTCAAGCTTCCACTCGATCAGGTGCGATGGAATTTGAAATGATCGCGAGCTTGCCCATCTACTATGCTTGTCTAGAAGGAATTCTACTAAGCAGACAAAGAACTTAACTAGTTCGTCTATGTTTTCATGAACAGAGCATGTCTCGTCATAGCAATTCTAAGTTCTCGTCAAGTAATGCTTCGCATTATCACTTCATAGGGTCATGATCATTTTCAAGTACTTCGCACTTGGTGCTACGCAAAGCAATTGCGCACTTATAAGCCATAAGATTCATAATCAAAGAGACACATATTATCGATATAGTATGGTTTGATCGCATACTAACATTATCTTCAAAATTAGTGCATTTCATGCACGATTCATTCTTACGCCCGTGAGTAGTGATCCGCACATCGTTCCTACTCATACTAGGCTCGTATTATGAATTCACACTCGATTTAGATGCTACCGGTCCGATGCACAAATATAACAACTCCCAGCGAGCTTTAGCAACTATGTTAGTCCTCTAATTTGATCCACCTTACTCTAGTCTTCACAAGCTAAGCACGTACAATTTCCTTTACAGGGTTCAACAAGCTTTCAAACACTTACCAACAATACCCACAAGTAAAAAAAAATTCAATCAATTGAACATATGAAATCATTTTTCATAATCAATTTGCGAAAATCAACAAGTTGCATGCGTTTTCCAACAGTGTAAAAGTCAAGCAATAAAGTAGCAAGGGCATATGCCAATAAATATCAGAATGAGCTTGGCTCTAATAGATAGAACAATCAACGACAAGATAGGCTAACGAGAGGCATACTCATGGTTAGACAAATCAAGCAAGGTTAGCGGATATCAAGTTATACGCTAACACATAACATAAATGCTGAGCATTTAAAAGTTATCAATAATCATGATCATGATAATATATCAGTGAACAAAACGTTCAAGATAATTTATGATGATCATCTAAATCATGCTTGACATTTGGAAATCGTTTTCAATCGTGAAATCATGGAGAGTACAAGGCCACTCAAGTAGATGGATGCAACTTTCAAAATGTTACCTTGTGGGTTCTGCATGATGGAATGGGGTGTAGGGCATGACAAGACTGTTATTTCACAATAGACTTCTGAAACAAGAGAAGTCCTGGTAACCAGAGCCAAGGAAAGGCACAGCCTGATGCTCTGATACCACTTCTGTAACACCCCCTGTTCGCCTTCCCAACTTAGGGGCGCGCTACAGTGAGTTGGGTGGTTTAAACAGCGGAAGACTTGAACAAACAAGTAGAAATAATGGTTCACAACCAATGAGTTCAACAACAATAATGAATAAGCATAAGTTGTAACGAGGAATGCAACCTCGTATACAAGGAGTACGAATAAATGACAATGTGAAGTAGTTCGGATCTCATTAATGATCACAATCAGGGAAGGGAATAAGATCAGAGTTTAATGCAGCAGAGAGTTACACAGTGGAGATATGCATATGAAGATGCATATCTCAGGATCAAGGTTCTTGCTCCGTTAGTCATGCCCTCTACACTTCCGCATCCGCATCGCTGTTGTTAACCTGCGCATTTTAAGAATAATGCTAGGGGCTGAGTACCAAGGTACCTTGTGGAGACATGCCCGAAAACATACATTTATAGATATGAATGCTATGCCACACACAGATAAGCCACGGGGTTTTAAGAAAAACATTTGCCGTGTTTATCCAAAATATTTTTATCACTGCATGCAGATTCACTCAAATGAAATCAATATCTGTTTTACCGTTGTGTAATTGGAAGTTGGCCTACTTATGAATCACGATGAACAATTGGGAATGGCCGAACCACTCGACCCACTGTCATCATTTAGTGTACTGGTCTCAGAACCCGCAGCATTGAGACCACAATCGATTTAAGACACAACATGTGTCTCTCCTTATATCTCCGAAGGTATCAATACTCCATTGAGTGACCAAGTCTGAGCTTGACTCGAGACAAAGGAGGATCAATGCCCCCAGGGTTTAAGAGTCTTGGCTCAGGATTCCTACAAATCCTGATTCTGTCCTCGTTAAACAAAATCTCCCTGGTCAACCGTAGTTGGCCAAAGGAACAGATATGAAATCAAAATAGTTTGGCATAGTCAATCGTTTTAAAACAAAATATTTTGCATGCTTTTCAGAAAACAGAGCTTATAGTTCAAAAGGCATTTTGAATTTTTACAGAAAATAGTCCCCACCTTGACAGCTTACAGATGTTTAAGCGTAAGTAAGCAAGTTCGTGTTCGAAAGTTCCCTTGTCACCCTGTGTTTCCTTCAATTGATAGCACAAGAAAATATAACAAATTAGGTGGATCATCTAACTTGTCATTATAAGTGTTTGAACTGATGCTAAAGGTAAACCTCGAATCTTATGACTGACTAATCTATCCGACTGACTGACAGGCACGAACCAACAGCCCAACATGCAACATTTGTACCTCAATATGTGCATGTGACTCATCTAATCATGTCTGTATAGGTTAACCAGACCATGGTTAAAGAATCATCAAGTTTGGAATTTGTTTACTTAGTAAACAGTCAATTTTGTATTCAAATTGGACATATTGACTCGAGTATTTAACAATCTTAGAAATCTTGTTCAAGTGTATGAACACGTTTATAACATTCCTTTGTGACAATACTTGAGCTTAACTATCAAAGATATGAAGTATCGGATCAAATAAGGGTCGAAAAATCAACATGAAAAGAGGGCAGAGCAGTCTGTGTCGATTGACACAGGCCATATTGACCGACACAGATCTGTGTCGACCGATATGGCTTCTGTGTCGACCGACACAGAAGCTTCCCCTGCTGCCCTTCGTCGCAGACGCAACACGAAGCCTTCCCCAGCCATTTCCCGGCCATCCCAAGCCCCCACAACCTCCCAAGCATCTAAACATGATAAGGAAAAACCCTAGATGCTAAAAACATACTTTAATCCAACAAAAACTCAGATTTGACAGCAAAACTTTCAAGGGAGGAAACCATTACTTCAAGATGAAGTTTCCGGTGGTCGCCGGCGATTGGGCGGCGGGGGTGGTGCTCCAAGGGTACAAAAATGATCCTAATATCATAAGGAACATAGATATGTCGTTTATTTCAAGATCCATCAAGGTTTGAAGTCGGAAATCACAAAACAAATAAATCCCGTCACCTGCCAACGGTGTCTGTTTGGAGGGCTATATCTCTCTCGTTTCTCAACCAAATCACGCGTGTGAGTAATCTTTGGAAATCTCTCGACGAGTACTTTAATCGTTGTTTTATGGTCAAAGTCTGAATCCCTTTGTATCGGCTGGAAAATGGACATAAAGAGAAGCAGCTGGATGGGGTGGCGTACGGGAAGGGAGAAGTGAGACTTCCTCTTTCTTTTCCTTTTTCTGAAAATGTAGCCGCCTCTCCTCTCCTCTCTCTCTCTCTACCAGATACATGAATTTCATAGCAAGTTGGGCAAGTGGCTTTGATGGATAAGGTGCCACATGTCCTCGCCTCATTTGCCATAATCCGGATTCGTTATTTTATGTAATAACTTCGATATATAATCTACGTTCGTTGCTTTTTAATTAGATATCAATTGCTCAATTTGAAAATGGGCATCCATGAAAATATTCTAAATTACGAGTTCTACTCGCGGGTTTAATTCCACAATTTTTGGAATTTCTCCGTTTTTGCCCCGAACTTAATAGTTCGAAAAATCATAAAACATTCCACGAGTATCAGAATCTCATTCCGTTTGCTTCTATAATTTCCATAAATCATTCTCTAGCATAACCTAGCTCGGTGAAAGAAACGGAGCTCTCGGGTGCAAGTTGTTGATTTTAACGTACTCCAAATACACTAGAATCTCCGATTCATCGCGCACGAGTTTCATTGATAGAATTCATTTATAGGGTTGCCTAGGGTTTCTCAAAACATACTCATAGGCATTTTATTTGCATGAAACGGACATGCGTGCTACACCGGGTGTCGAAAACTGAGTAACGAGCAATTTAAAGGGCTAAAATAATTAATCCCTTTATTTAAATAATTAATTAAGCTAATTATCGCTTAGTTAAAATCCGGGATATTACATTTCCAGTGATTTGGTAGAAGCAGCTACCTCCTGTCTCATCATCTTAATCTCTGCAGCCAAGTCCCCAGTATCGTCAACTGTTGCTATCCAGCGCTCCTTCCTATCTGCTGGCAAGTTGTACTCACTCTTCGCCATAGTCTCCAGCAGCTTCAACCCTTCCTGTGGAGGTCTAGTAGTTTGTGACCCTCCAGCTGAAGCTCTCACGTGCTTCTGGGTTTCATCATCAAGCCCTTCATAAAAGTAGCAAAGTTGCTGCTTCTCAGTAAATCCATGACAAGGGCAAGCACGCAGCAGATCCTTGTAGCGCTCCCATGCCTCATATAGAGGCTCTCCAGAAAATTGCTTAAACCAGGCAATTTTAGTCTTCAATCTCATGGTCTTGCTGGGTGGGAAGAGCTGGATCAGGATTAACTTACAGAGCTCCTCCCAAGTATTAATCTCACTGCGGTTCAGTGATAGATACCAAGATAGGGCTCTATCACGTAGTGTGAAGAAAAATAGGCGCAATCGGATGTAGTCAACCGGCACCTGGTTCTGCTTGACTGTATCACACAGCAACAGAAAGACTGAACATGCACATGAGGATCCTCAGACGGTAATCCCCCAAACTGATTCTGTTGAGCAGTATGAATCAGACCAGTCTTTAGCTCAAAGTTAGGTGTGTCCACCTTCAGCCCGAAATCAGCGTGGCGATGCCTATCAGTCATAGGCTCGTACTCGCGGAGGCTGCTGCTCCTAAAGTCTCAGATTCATCTCCTGCAGTTGCCTCTGCAACTCGGCTATCTGCGATCCTTGATTGTCATCCATTGGAAATGCTAACTTTCTTCTGGAAGAGTTCCTTCAAAAGGTGGATTCGATTTCCGAATCTATGGGTCCAAGTGCTGGACTCTTCGACCTAGTTCGTATATACTACCTGAAACAGAACGCCGAAAGTTATCAACACCGTACAGAACGAAAAATAAAAATGCGTAAAAATAAAGTCTAGAGTAGAGAGCACAATATCAGAATTAGTGTCAATTATAAATCTATGCAATCCCCGGCAACGGCGCCAAAAACTTGATAGCATATTTTGCAACACGCTATTCTGCAAGTGTACAGACCACTGTAGAGGGCAAGTAATAAATTATCAATCTCAAGGATTGCAGATTCGAAATATAATCAAGCACTAAAACGTAGAAATCTTACTACTATCCAGACAACTGGTAAGGTGATTTGTTTATTAAATCTAGGCAATATTGAAAGCAATATTTAAAAAGGCAATTAAAAGTAATTGAGTTTAGAAATCTGAGAAAACTAGGATTCCAGGGCATTCCACTTATGAAGAACGATTAAATAACATTTATCCGATTCGATTCCAATTTAATTTCCAAAAATATGGGTTAATCTCATTTATGTTATCAGGCGTTTCTCAAATTCTAAACGATAACTTAGATATAAAAGACCTAGTGACTCCTCTCGGATGTGCAAGAGGACTTTTACTCTTGATAAAAACCTTAGATTTTACAACCCTTTAATAATTCAAATTCCTCTCGGATATTTAACTTACCAAATCTAATTATCCTGCGTCTAACTGATAACCTAGACCTCTCGGTTCAAAATTCACCAAGCTAAATCCTTTTTGGAAATATTACATGCTTCAAACATATAATTGTGACACTAAAAGATGACAAGCCTTAACTCTGCTCTCCGTGGGATCAATTCTGACTCGATTTGCTATCTATATTGTTGTTGGGCTAAAATAAGCCCTGTGTCCATATTGAGCATTGGGTATTATTGACGTGAAATGACACCGTGTCACTTCTTCATCATCTTCACCATTGGTGCTTCGAAGAAATCATCTTGTGGCACCATTTCATATGAATTTCCTTCCAACTCCAATATGCTGCTTCATAAAAAATCACATCTCTTGCAATAACAAGTTTTCTAGTTATGAGATTATAGAGGCGATAACCCTTCGATTCGTCACTGTAGCCAACAAAGATCAGCTTCTAACCTTTTTCATCAAATTTATCTTTATTTGGAGTAGAGATATGTGAGTATGCAATGCTGCCAAAAATATGCATGTGGTCAACTACAGGTTTCTTCTTGTGGCAATCTTCAAATGGAGTTCGGTTCTTGATCGCCTTTGTTGGACATCTATTTTGAATATAGATAGTCATATGGATGGCTTAACTCCAAAACGTTTTGGGTAGATTTTTGTCAGTCATCATGCTTTGAGCCATCTCAACAATTGTTCTATTTTCCACTCGGCCACTCCATTTTGTTGGGGACTTCTTTAGATAGTGAGTTGCATGTGGATACCATTATCTTTACAAAATTCCATAAATGGCTTATATATAAACTCACCTCCACGATCAGTACAAAGAGTTTTGATTTGATGACTTGACTGTTTTTCCACATGGACTTTAAATTTGAGGAATGAAGAAAAAGAACCCAACTTCTCATTTAAAAAATAAACCCATTTCATTCTTGTAAAGTCATCAATAAATAAGATGAATTACCTTTTTTGTCCCAATATATGGAGTCCTTGAATGACCCCATATATCTAAATGAATAAGCTCCAATGGGCTTTTAGCTCTCCAATTTGTTTTTGGAAATGGGAGTCGATGCATTTTTTCATAGATGCATCTTTCACAAACTTGAGAATTTGTCACCATATGCTTTCTCTTGAGAAGTTGTAGCTCGTCCCAATTCAAGTTACCATATCTTAAATGTCAAATTTTAGATTGCTCAATAGTCCTTTTTGCATTTTTTTCATCGAGAGGCATAAATAAAGGAAACACCTTATTTGAACTTATTGGTACCATAACGATGGTGGTGTTGCTTACCTTGTCAAATATTATGCATTTATCACTATCAAAAAATGCAGAATAACCCTTTTGAATCAATTGTCCAACACTTAAAAGATTACTAGTGAGATTTGGAACATATAGAACATCACTAATAATCTTTGTGTTACCTTCCTTGGTGTGAACGATAATAGAACCTTTCGCTTCACAGGGATGAGTCTTTCCATCACTCATCTTTACTTCTGAACGAACACCTCGATCAAGTTTGTTGAAGAAATCCTTATTTCCAGTCCCAAATACCATTTTTCTTGTGATTGATGTTGGGTTGTCATATAAGAAATATTTTTCCACCTTCCTCTTTGGATAGGTTAGCTTCATTCTTCACTTCCTTTTTCTGATGGCAATCTCTTTGCAAATGATTCGGATTCCTACAAATTTTGCATTTGAAAATATAATCACTTGTATTGTGATTATTTTTTTTTACAAATTTTGCAAAAAAGAATATAATCCCTTTATTGATGGCCTTGACTTCTGCCTGTTCCTCAACCTTGAAATAATCGTCCACGATCTCGAGATTGACCCCTGCCTTGTTGTCTCGAATTTAAGTGTGAGAAATTTATTGACTCAAATGCTTGCACAAGGGGCTGATTTGAGGATCTATTCATTCTATTTTCATGCATTTGAAGAGAACAAGCCAAATCATGCAAGACATATGATATTAAATCCTTAGACTCTTCAATAGCATCAACAACATAATCATATTTTGATGGAAGACTTTTAAGAACTTTTTGGACAACTTTCTTTTCCTCAATCACATCTCCAATACTTCTTATTTCATTCACTATTTCAGCAACTCGAGTAAGGTAAACTTGCATATTCTCAATTTCTTTATTTGACAAATTTTCAAGCTCTCTCCACAAATATTGAAGTTTGATAGAGTTTACCCTATCGTTGCCATGAAATCCTTCTTTCAAGATGTTCCAAGCTTGTTTGGATCTTTTTACTCCATGGATCCTTGGAATATGGACTTGCTCAATCCTTGTCGAATAAATCTAAGAGCACTTGCATGCTTCGTCACGTTTTTTTTTTTTTTGTAAATTTTTTGTTGATCTTCCGTCCAAGCTTCATCATCGTAGTGTTGGAGTGGTGGTTCAAGAAAGCCTTCTTCCACAACATCCCATAGATGTTGAGATATGAAAAGAGTCTCAATTTAACTGCTCCAATAATCAACATTCCCTCCTTCAAAAGTAGGGACTTGATTGAGAGTACCAGAAATTTTGGAGATAGAATTTTGATTTGACGACATTTAGATAACGTGGCTCTAGATACCATTTTTGGTGGATATTGAGACTAGGATTAGAGAAGTGTTGCTACACTTGTGATGGAGTTGGAGACAAATATGATTAAATATGTATTGCTTATTCAAATGACTAGAATAACAATGTATTTATAGGTGAGTTGGAGACAAATATGATTAAATATGTATTGCTTATTCAAATTACTAGAATAACAATGTATTTATAGGTGATACCTTGATGAATCTAGACTATACATCTACTAGTATTAAATCTATATACGTGTAACTTGATTAAGAACATAAGTAAATATATATATGATAAAATTCATGTACCATAAAATTTTTAAATTTCTTGAATCTTAACTATTATTAAGCACTATGAAGACGTAAATTATCTTGCAGGAAGAGGGCTCTTTCAAACTCACTTAAACCTTGGGTTCTGGATTATTAGTTAGGCAATTTGTATTGTACACTAAAATTTATCAGTTAGGTGCTCTGCAATTAACATGCTTGTTCTACGTTTGTAACCGGTCTTGTAAGTTGTAAAGAGGATTTCCAACCTCTTTGTTTGGATCACAACTCATACCAAATTGGGCTTCAATATTCACAACATATATAGTAGTCAAAGAAGATGAAACCTATGGCTCTCGAGCTTCTAATGTCTGTTCATCTTTCGCTATAAAAAAACCATTCTGATTGATGAAAAGCATAACTTGCAGGTATATATGTATGAGATCTTGAATGAGAGTAGAAGTATAGTGAATTCAATGAAAGCCAATGTAGACATATCCGCACTCACTCACAACCATATATAGAACTCGAATGAGGCCAGGCTTGATTGATGGTTCGTTGCTGCTGCTCTGCACTATTCAATTCAACTACTAGTGTATACACATAGGGATGATGATTTTGTACAAACAAAACCACTTATTTTCCATCTCTTTATCTGGAAAATTTATGCTTAAATTAGTAAAAATCTGAACCTTTTTCTCTGCTAGTCTCCTCAGATGATTGGAATCATGGCCGTTGAAGTAGAATCTTGGATGGAAATGATATACCAATTGTAGCATCAGGTTTAGAAGAGAACAATTTCTGCAAACTCACTCATGCAGTCATCATCATCAAACAGTTCGAGTCAAATTATTTATGTTGTTCCTAACATGTCCAAATGCTAGAATGTCACCTCTATCTCCAATTATCACAATCATTTTTCACTCTCATGTACACACTCATCCACACCTGGCCTAAACACAAAAATCAAGATGAGTTGAGTTGAGTTGGGTTGGGTTAATTATGCCTATCCATCCACACCAAGAACCTGTCTACAACAACTTTTCCTTTCCTTTCTTCTTCTTCCCTTCCTTTTTTTTTTTTTAACATCTTTTTGGTTTTCCAAGAAAAATAAATAAATAAATAAAAAAAGGACTTCCCCACAATCCCACTCGGCCATCAACAGCAAAACTCCACCATATCTCTCCATTGGTGTTTTCATGTTTTGGGGTCGAGGGGTTGGTGCGGTGGGATAATGGCAGCCCAGGGGTTGAGAGGGAGTGGCCTCTGGACCTGGGTGGGGAGCGCCGCCGAGGATGATGAGACGGCGACACGCTCGCACTGGGGGCACATGGTGAGGGTGGTGGGAGGGCTCATGTTCATGTAAAACTGTGGGGACAGCTTCAGCGCCCTCAGCTCGCTCACCTCCTTCCGCAACCGTCTGTTTTCCTCCGTCAGTTTCTCGCAGCACAGCCTCAGATGCTCGCAGTCCACCTCCGTCTGCTTCAACTTCGTCCTGCATCATCATTTCCCAAACATTCATATATCAATCAATTGCACGGGTTTTGACTTTTCATCCCAAAAAGTTTTTTTTCAGACAATGGCACACGAGTGCTAGGCCCAACCAAATGCCATCATCATCATCATCTAGAAGAAGCCAATTCCACATTTTTCTTAAAGGACAAAAATACCCCCGACATGGTGAAATATTAGCTAACCTGGCCCTCCTGTTCTGAAACCACACCTCCACTTGTCTTGACGTCAGATTCAGCTGCCTCGCCAAGGCCATCTTTTGCTTCTGCGTATAATTAAAGCATCATCAGCAGCAGCAAGCAGTAATGTTACAATTTACTTCAACGCCATGAAATGTCAGTGACTCACCGGGTTGAGAGTGTTGTGCTCCTTGAAAGTCTCTTCAAGAACCGCCGCCTGTTCCTTGGACAGACGGAGCTTCTTCCGGGCCGCGGCGTCGCCGCCGTCGTCCTCCAGCTCGAGAGAGCTGGAGGCCCTCTCGCCGTCATTCTCTTCTCTCTCGCTCCTCTTGCCGCTCAAGCTCGACACTGTGCTGTTCGGAGACGAAACCATCACTTCTTCATCACAGTCGATCACTGTTATCGCCCTATTCATATCGATCCCTCTGAATAATGATCTCGCATCCATGTTACCATCTGAAATATCCAAACCCAAGCTTCGATTTTTAAATATTTTTTTACCAATTAATTACGCGTTCAAGACGCCGCCTTTAAACATGATTATCACCAGATTTCTAGATTTCCATCTTCGCAGCAAAAGATAAAATCAATAAAGATAAATAGAGTGACACAACGCATATTTACTTTGACAAATTTTCACGTAATTTGTTGAGGGAAGAGAGCATGCATGGATCTTGGGACGCATTCAGAAACAAAACATACATGTAAGCCACAAATTCCAATTAATTTTGTTTGTGGAAATTGAAAAAGATGAGAACTTTACCAGGAAATTGCTGAAATGCTTCTGCTGTTGACGATTTAGACTGCTGCTGCATAAAGGGCAAGGGCGACCTCAGCAGATTCAAAGAAAAAGGGGGTGATACCGTTGGTCTCGGCGGCGGCGGCGGCGGCGGAGGAGGAAGAGGATCGTGGTTGTTATTCTCCGGGCATCTCAAGCTCAAACTCAACCCCAATCCATCGTCTTTTTCTGCCATACCTCTCTCTCTCTCTCTCTCTACCTCTAACTAATTGTAAAGTAAATAAACCGGACAAGCTCTAGTCTGTGTGTGTTGGAGTTATATAGATAGAGAGGGAGAGGGATGAAGAGAGGGGACAGAATGAGGAGAAATGGGCTGGTCTTTTTCTTTGGCAGATGAGTTACAGCTTTTTCATTAGGCCTATTGCGAGAAAAGATAATGTAGCTGTGGACCTACATGTATCTGTTGGGTGTGCATACATATATATATATATATATATATATATATATTGTTTTGTATGCATATGTGTGTATATATAAATGCGATGATGATGATGATGTAGTAGATACAATGCAGATGTTCAATGATGACTTGTGTCAGAGCTACTACTGCCTCAATCATAATGATGGGATTTGGCTTTGGAGACCTTTGATTTATTTTTATTTTTTTTAATTTTCAATTTTGGGAAAAGAGACCTTTGATTTTTGAGTCGCCTTTTGCAGTTTCATCCTACTTTACTAACCATGGTCTCCATTCATTTAACTATGATTCCATTCCATTTCTTCCCTTTACTCCCATTCTCTTCTACATTCAAATTCTACTAGAAAAAAAAATAAGAATTTTTTCTTTTTTTATTATTAGTGGCAAACTCAAAATTAATTATAAAAAGCCCATTTCAATTCTTAAAATCAGTCAAGAAATTATTTTTAGAAAAGAAAATAGGGGCTAGCGGAGTTTTTTAATTATAAAACTAATTCAGACCATGGTTATGTCAAAATCAAATCCTTTTTTTTTTCTCGTTGGAGTTTCAACTGCAACTCCTCATAAAAAGAGTGACTTTTCCTAGCGTTGACCGTTGACTCTTGGGGGGTGTGGTTTTTTCCTCGTGAGACCGGTTGTTTTTTTTTTCCGAGCCCCACGCGCCATAGGCACGCGCCGACCTCGTGAAATGGCGAGGGGCCTTTGCCTTTGCCTTTCCTTTCCTTTCCTTGCTGGGCCCCGCTTCACGGAACAAGCGTGTGGTGCACGTGGATTTGGTTTTTAAAATTTTCACAAATCCTGTCTTGTCTTTTACCTTAATTTGGTATTTTATTAGGTTTTGTTTAATTGGGCTATATTAATCCTAGGTTAGTTCCACTTAATTAGATATTATTAATTATAATTATCTTCAGCTAAAAGCCTAAAACTTCCAACGGGGAACTGACCTTGCAACTAGTTAACGCTGTGAACGTCGCCGTTAGGGTTACGTGGTGTCACGTCACCTGGTCCTAACCGTAGCTCTCCTCTTTTTATTTTTTTAATGGATGAAATTAACAATATAACTATACACCTAAAACCTTGAGTTATATAAGAACTAAGATGTACTATTAGTTTTCAACTTTTTTTTTACAACATAATCATTTGTCATTATTATCATATTTGAGATCTGAGATAAAAAGAACAAAATAATATACCGTTAGATATGTTCGTTGTTGGGATAAAGAACAAGATAATATACCGTTAAATATGTTTGCTTTGTCGTATTAAACGAGTTTTTGGATAATTATAATAAAAAGAACAAAAATAATATGTATGCAACCGAGCGAAAAGGGAAAAGGCAAATCATTGTTGAAGCATAAGTTTTTTAGAAATAGTCAACTTCATTACATATATGTTTGTTAGATAGATTTCCAAAATGTATAATTTTTTTTTTTAGCAATTCAAAATATATATTACGAGGTTTATTATATATTTCAAATATTTTAAATGTAACTCGAATTCGAATTCGAATTCATGATATATTATTATTAGGTTGTATTGTTTCATTAATGTGGGTGGTTAGGTCTAATATGGGTGGATTAGAATGGTAAGTTGTTGTAGATTTATTGCAAGGGAGGAAAAAAGGGGAAGAGGGTAGCGCAAATAATGTGCTATTCCAAAAAGGCTGAAAATTGGGGTGGAAAAGTTAGGAGGTTCATTGTTTTAAGGGAAGTCATTACCACTTTATAAACGTCTTGTAATTATTCAATCATTTTGGAAAACTTTCAAAACTCCACTTCACCTTCTTATCCCATTCAACCCACCCCACACAATAATCCGTCGACCATTTCCACATTTACTTTCTTCTTTATATTTTCCAATCAATTTAGATAACTTCTTCTTTATTTAAAGTGTTACTCATCTCTCTATTATTATTAATTCACGATCGGAAAATTAATTGAATTAGGACTCAAAAGACTTGTTCTAATATAAAGGATTTGTTAAAGTTCCAAAATTATTAATTCATTATCTGATATTAAAATAATTGATTAAGAATATTTTAATCTTTTAAGTCTTAAATTGATAATTTAACTTTCGATTCTGAATTGATAATTAGGACTAGACTTATTCAAACACGGTAATATATTGTTGTATATTATTTGTTGGACTTTATTAGTGAATTTTACACTATTTTTATTTGTATCATTGTATATACGGTTCTAGAGATTTATCTCATCTATGACAAAGAGGGAATTTATATTTATTTATTTATTTTGTTTAATTACTGAATTTATAAATAATTAAAAAAAATGATGGATAAGTTGGGTTTTTTCTATTTCAAAGGCCCGTCAAATTGTGGCCCATTAGTTTTTTTTTAATTTCCAATAATTATCAAATTTATTTTCAATTTCACACGGGAGTAACTCACTTTTGAAAAGGAAAAAAGATTTATTTTTGAAAGAAAAATATTCGAAATTTTAAGAATCTTAAATTAAAAGCCAGTATTTCTCAATCAAAGTATATATATATTTCAAATCACCGTGACAAGAGCTGGGGTAGATTCGTGATTTCCCAATTAGGGAATAATTCCAATATATTTAAAATAAAGCGGAGAATGTCGAACCAACGATGAACAAATAGCTCGTCTTCAATAAATAAAAATAAAAAAAAAAGAAAGATTTTTTTATTATTATTTAATATTGCTGATGTAGAAAAAGAAGTCACGTGGTGCATCACGTTGAAGCACGTGGGGATGGAGGGCAGTGCTCTCCTTTGTCGCTCCTCTCTCCGACACCCACTTGCCTACAATCATTGGATACTCTCCTCTTTCCATACCCCCACGCGCCCCCACCTGCCTCTAAAAAATATATTTACTTTAAATAATAAAATGATTAATTTGGAACAAAATGTTGTATAAACACTTCAATTCCCACCGTGTCATGTTTTAATATGATACAATTACATAAATAAAATGGGGATCTCTATAATGTTAAAAACAGAGCCTATTAAAACCAAGTATTTTTTTTTCTTGCATAATATTTTATCATAGTCTTCTTCATTAATATTTAAACTGTCCTTTTTAACACAGCAAAATTCTCCATCCTGCATAAATATTCTAATACTTACCATGAATACATTAATACGTACATATATTATCACAATCATCTAGTTTTTTTTAAGAGACAGCTACATTGATTCTTTAAGATTTTTAGTTTTTCACCCTTCATTTTCTAGAATTAGGGCACAATTCCCCACCATCTTAAGATTCTGAGAATTTAGAATATATCATAATATTAGTTTTTGAAAATTAAAATTAAACGTCCATTGATACTCAACAATATATTTTTATTTCGAGACATTGAACAAGTAAAAGGTTGTTAATATAGTGTCAAATATTCCCTCCGTCTCATTTTAATTATCTTGTTTTCCATTTTTATACATCCTATTTTAATTGTCTTGTTTCTAAAAATGGTAAATTTCACATTCAACAATAAAATATTAACTTCACTCAACTCTAACTACATTCATATGCAGAGGTGGATCTATATAGGGACTAGGGGGGCTCTAGCCCTCCTTGACCCGAGTTTTTTTTTTCATTTTTTAGTATCATGATCCATTTTTTTAGTATCATGATCCGGCTTTTTATGGTATAGCCCCCCTCTTATAGAAGAAAAAATGGATTAAAATAAGGAAAAAGATGATATAAAATGATTGAAGTTAAGGTGAAGACGAAACAAAAAAAATTCAGCCCTTCGAGAAAAATTTCTGGATCCACCTTTGTTCACATATTTTGGTTATTGTATCCAAACCAAACAAAACAATTAATAAGGGACCGAGGCAGTATTATATTTGCAATAGTGCTGTTCAATTCCGTAGTAGCTAGCAAAGGGCCATACAAAAAAAATGTATTGAATTCTAATTATATAGCTCCTGCGTCTGAGTGAATGAGAATCATAATGTCGAACTCTCTCAAATTTCAATTAAATAGCAAATGCAGAAATATTACTAAGAACATACTGTCGAGAGTTGTTGGTGGGAGGTTTTAATTAATACCAAATATTTTGTATTATTGAATGTTGTTAGGACAGGTATTTTCCTTTGATAAAGTGATTTTTGAATTCGGTTCATATCCGCTATTCAGCTTTTAAAATACTCCCTCATCCCGCTAGAATAAGCCCACTTACCGAATTCGGCGTCTCAACTAAATTGGCCCCTTTCAAAAAATAGCAACTTTTTCACACTCAATAATAAAATATTCATTCCACTAACTCATTCTACACTCACAACTCTTAATTTCCGAGCCGAAAAGAAAGTGGTCTATTTAAACGGGACGAAGGGAGTATATTTTTTCTAAAACAAAAATTAAGTTTCTAACAGTATAGGTTAGATTTAAGAAAAACTCTAAATTAAGGGGAAAAAAATCTTAAAATTCAAAAATAAAAATAAAGGCCAATTTGACCGACTTTCTGACATAAGCTTATGATACACTTATGAATGAATATATTTGCAAATAAAAAAGGCTTCGATTTCTTCCCCAATTTCCTCTTTGCTATTATGACCCCATCAGTCTATTAAACTCTACCCATACTCATGTTTAAATTGAAGTTTGAACCCATAACTTATTGAGTACAAATAAAAATTTAAATTACTTCCACCTTGAGCTACGGACTTATACAAATTTATTACTATTTCATAATAATTTACTTATATTTTAGTCTTTAAATTGATAAAATCAATAATAAATACTCTGTCATTTCGACTTAAATTGTCCTATTTTTCATTTTTGTATGACTCATATAATTGTCTCATTACCTAAAATAACAAGATTTTTCACATTCATTACTAAATTATTATTTCCACTACGCTCACAAACATTTGTTATTGTGTCATTTCAAAATGAGACAATTCAGATGGAATCGGAAGGAGTATATTTTATGTTTTCTTTTTTAATTATATGATTACCATACCTAAAAATATGTGTAATAAATTCTAATAATTATTTATATGCTAAGATATTTGAAACAAAATATATTTTAACATGGAACATAATATATAATGATGAGAAGGAAAGGAACATATAGAAGAAAGAAACAAAAGGAGGAGAGTGGGGGGGATAGGGGGATGTGGTATTCACGTGGGCAACCAACTCACCAAATACTATAGACCGCGATACTTCACGTGAGCTCCTACTTTTTTTTTTGTTTTATTTTTCTTTTATAAAATAATTTTTTTTTCCGAATAAAAAGAAGATAACAATTTATGTGACCTTTTCTTTTTGCCCCCATACCAATAATTGTAAATTAAAAAAAAAAAGAGTATGGTCCCAATTATTTGTCTCCCCTCACACCCACATCCCCAATCTTTCTGCAATCATTGGATAATACTTCACCCTCCCTCCGCCACTCATTTTTCATTCCTAGCATATTAATTTCATTTTATTTCTTCTGATTAGTGAGGATACTCCAGTTTCACATAAGAAGCCAATTATTTATAGTGATATTTCTTTTCACAGGTATATTGTACACATCAATTAATACTTCGTCCTTACTTTTTAAGAAGTGTATAAAGCTAAAATCGAACATGTCTTAGTAATTAAACTCGAACAAACTTTTAGAAGTACTTACAAGAGAAAGTGTTAAAAGTATATTAATTATAGGTAGTTGATGAGATTTAAGTGAAGTATAAATAATAGAGATGACCATTTCGAATCTGAACTGCCGGTTCCAAACCTAAACCACCGTCATTGGTTTGGAACGGGAATTGGAATTAATCATTTTTAAGGGGTCGGGTAAGCTTCAAGATTTTCATTTGAACCATTGAATCAGTGGTTCCAGGCCGTTGGAAATTTTTAAAATTTTGAAATTGAAAAAAAAAAATCAAATTACAGTTCAAAATTCCTAACCAGCAGATTTTTTTTAAATGAACAAATGGGAGTATGGGACGGTGCCACATTAACTTCGGAATTGAAACCGGTAGTTCAAACAAATATTTTTTTTAAAGTTATGAAACCGGCAATTTACGGTTTCGAACCAGAACCAGAACTGTGGTCACCTCTAATAAGTAATAGTAGACCCGAATCTTCCAACACAATGTATGGCCAAATTTAAATCTTAATATACTAATTAAATTTTATTATCCATTGATAAAGTTTAAAAGGCCTAGTAGTTTACATTGAAAAGGAAACGAATGTTTTTGCACGAGACATGAAATATTAAACCTCATGAACCTATCTATACTTTAATATTTATTGTTATCCCAAAATTTGAACTTGAAAAGCAAATTCATTATTTTGCCTATTTTGCCATGTTTGAAAGATGCATGGACCACAATAAATAAATGTGGGTGCCATTTATACCTACTGTGCATAAATAAATAGTTTAAACTATTTTGTTCTCGTAAAATGGAAAACCTCAATATTCGATATCGTAAAAATAAAATGCATATTCATTGAGAAATGATGGGAATTTAATTTTTAGATGTCTGTAATCATAATTTCTGAAACAAACTGCTGATATATGTAATGATTGCATTTTTTCTGGTTTGGTGGTCCCTCGCCCCGGTCTCAATTTCAAATTTTCTCATCTCTCTCTACCTGTCGCTAATTATTTGCTAACGTGTCTCCATCCACACCCAACTCATTCTCTCTCTCTCTCTCTCCAAAATCAAGGTTCGATTTTTTTAACAATTCATTCTCTTGTGTTAATTATTTATCTATACTCATTTTACCATCAATAGACTTTATCTTATTATATTGTAATATAATTAAGAAAATTAAATTTACTTTTTTATGTTTGTCCAAAACTATATTCAATTATTATTAGCAGTGTAACTACTGTATAAAGTTATTAAATACTCCCTCCGTCCCAGGATAATCGCAACGTATTCCTTTTTGGACCGTCCCAGGACACTTGCAACATTTTCTTTTTTGGAAAGTTTTAATTAATTAACCACTCACTAACCCTACTAACCCTACTCCACTATCTCTCTACTAACCCTACTAATCCTACTCCACTATCTCTCCTAATTACTTTTTCTTAATCTCCGTGCCCGGTCTAACGTCTCAAGAGACCCGGGACGGAGGGAGTATATGATTTACAAGTAACTTTAATAAATTACTTAAATGTGAATGTTAATAACTAAGATTTAGATAAAGTAAAACTGATTTATGAGATATGTTGAGGGTCATAAATAAGCGGTCCAATTAGAGGTCCAAGAGCACGGCCCATAAATTGTTTTGCAGGGAAAAAAGACTCTTTGGACTGAATATGAAGGCCCAAGGAAGAAGAATCCAGGAAGAAAAGTAGTTCATTTGACCAGTTCGCAAAACAGCTCGATTGTAGACAGTTAGATTCTGCTAGAAAGAAGTTTAAATGAAAGAACAGTTCGATTTAATCAGTTTGCACGAGATAGATAGATGCAACCAGTTTGATGGACGATTTGGCCACTAATAAGTCGATTATCTTTGGAAACGGAGCCCGAGGTCATGACCAGTTCGATAAAATGCAATGTCTCGCGAAAGGAGCGTATGGAAGTGGGAAATGAAGACGGCGATCTACTTGTTAGGTATTACTGTTGTAATCCCACCTTAATTTGATGTTTTGATGTGTCAAAACTATATACCAAAGTCTAGGCTTTAGAGTATTATCTCATGTAATTCTTGTATAGCATAATCGAGTTGTAATAATCTAGGAAGAAGGATATTGTCAAAACTGTGGAACAGTTTTGGAGAAGACAACATACTGACGAGATAGCTGTCAAGCAAACAAGACGAAGACAAGCAGAGCAGATCAAAGTCATTAGAACTGCACAGATAGTTTCTCCTGCCAAAGTCTAGATACACAAGCAAACTGTTGAGAGGCACTCACAGTTTCAAGTCAAGACAGTTTTGCGTTCAAGAATGCATACGAGGCTAGTGTCGAGCAGTCGCAGAAGATTCTCGAGGAAGTCAACAGTATAAGACAGACATACTCAGTTGCGACTGGTGTACAACGTTGTTTGAACGTCTGACACATCAAGTACAAGCTACTCTGAAAAGCAGGTCGATGTAGCAGAGATATCAGAGATAAAAGCGACCTTTTACTAGAAAAGAATGGACTGTGATTGGACATTCTTCTCTATGTCTCTACCGGCTATTTTTTGGGTCTCCACCTATAAATAGCAGGAAATACAGAGACATAAAAACCTTTTCCAACTTCAAGTGCCAAACCTCTGAACTATCTCGCACATTTTGAATCTCCGACACACACACCTCTCCACAGAAGTTAAAGCTCAAGGCATTAATCACTTTCAAGAGAGAAGACATTTATCGTGGTTCATTTATGGAACACGAAGCATTCATTGCTCATAGAATCTTTGGAGATTCACCGTGTTACCCTGGGTACACGAGGATTAAGTCAGCTGGCTTAATCTACATCATTGGTGTTTTTATTCTTCGAATAAGAACATAGCAGTCTGCTCTTGCAAAGGGAGAGTAGGTTATTACGGGCAACTGCCGAACTGTGAAAGTTCTGGGAAGAACTCAACCATCCAACCTACCGAAGAAGGAAATGGAGGTTTGTCCTCAGTCCAATTTCGAGCCGGTCCACAGAGAAGATGCAGAGCCTTCGACGGACTGAAGAATGAGTGAAGTACAACTGCCTGGGCAAGTGATCCTTTGTGCTGTGGATGGAGGTTTCTACAGCAACTGACTATAGATCGTGAGAAGTGTATTTTCATTGCTCAGTGAATTACCGGATCAGATATCCGAAGAGTGGACGTAGGACTTAAGGCTCCGAACCACTATAAATATCCTGTGTCATTTATAGTTTTACTTATTTACGCACTTTACAGTTTTCTAGCATATCTTCAAACCTTCAACACTTGTCTCGCAAGTGTTGAAGAGCATAAACTGTTAACTGCACATAACTGCAAAACTGTTATATTAATCTGCTGGCTAACTTGAACTGGCTCTTTAAAACTGCTAAGTAAAAACTGTGTTATTAGTTAGCTGAACTGTCTAAGTTAGAGTGCGATTTATCTAATTTAATACTTTTGCTGCATATCATACGTACTCTGATATGGGACCAACAAGTGGTATCAGTGCAGGTCGGTCTTTTTAGACTGTCTTGTTTTGAGTCACTTAAGACCGGATCTGTACTTCCTTACACTCTAACTGTTTGTTGAAGTGTGATTAGCGAGCAGATAATCTACAGATAATGATGAACTATCCAAGTCTTCCCAAATACAACCCAGAGAAGTTCGAAGTATGGAAGAAGAGGTATCTTATTCTATTGAGAGCTCAACATCCAGAGATGGATAAGGTTCTAAAAAATGGACCTCTAAAAATCCAGATCTCGAAGATCACTCACGCCGTAGGAGATACTCCAGGTGGTATCGAAATGGTACCCAAACCTACGGAAGATTGGACACATGAGGACAGGAAATGCCACCAAGTTGATCATATTGCGCAGGAAATGATCATACAATCTCTCCCAGATTCTCTCATAGATGCAGCCGTGGAGCACACCACAACCAAAGGACTCTGGGACTGGATCAACAACCTCACGAAAGAAACAGAGGTGATGAAGCGCAACAAGAAGCAGGTTGTCGTGGAAAAATATGAATCTTTCCAGATGTTGCCTGGTGAAACAATAATGTCGATGGAAGCAAGGTTCAACACCATCGTCAGCGAGATGAAAAGTCTTGGTAAAACTGAAGATACGACTTATATGAATGCCAAGATCCTATCAAGACTGCCGAATGAGGATTGGTTTGTAAAAACCACCAGTTTAAAGACCATGGATCTCTCCAAAATATCCACAAAAGAGTTGTTTGCCGAACTTCAAACCCATGAATGGGACATCCAGATGGCAAATAGGATTGAAGCTGCTCGAACCCCAAATTCAGCAGCTGATGGCGATGCAACCTTCTTTGTAAAGAGGGATTTTCAAAGGCTCTCAAAAAGGCCAGTTTACTTCAAGAAAACTGCCCATCAATCACCAGCGATGGACGCCTCCAACACAGTTCAGAAGATAGAAACTGAACTGTCAGTTGCCAAACTGGAGGAACAGTTGAGAAACCTGATCGCACTCCTTGAGAAAGCAAAAGGCAAGGAGAAGGAAGCTCAGCCAAGTGACCAAAGTTTCATCAAGAGAGAGCCACGTACATGCTACGAGTGCAACTCCCCTGACCACTTGAAGTATGAATGCCCTCAAGTCTCTCAGGAGGAGAGAGACAGATTGAAGAAGCTGTTCGAGAAGAGAGCATCCAAAGTTGTTGCCCAAACAATGTTCACCATAACAGAAGTGCCATACGTACCAGACCATGACGATGGATACTACACGTCTGAAGATAAGAAGGATGAGGAAGCCTTTCTTGCTTTCATGGCAGCCATAGATGAGGATCTTACTGATGAAGAAGAAAGCGCTTCAAACCGCGAAATCCTGGTAACAACTAATCTGCCCACACCTAGTGTTTTTTTATGCTTTGATACAAATTCTGAAACATGTCACTCTAGTTCAGAAGATATCTCACTTGAGAAAATCATTAAAGAATTTGAAAATTTTCATGAAATTAAGGACACGCTAATTAGTGAAAATGCTTCACTGAAATCGAAAATTTTAGTTTTGACAGATGAAATAGAAAGAAATAAGTTACTTAGTGTGGAATTAAATTATTTAAGAGAAGAACACGTCAAATTGTTTAAAGATTTTGAAAATGTGACAAAAGAACGTGATTCTTTAAAGAAACTTGAGCATGTTGAATGTAATTGTTCTTTTAAAAGAAGCTCGAAAACATTGAGTGAGATTCTGAGTGTTCAAAGACCTCCATCCGATAAATCTAGACTTGGATATATGGAATATCTTAATGAAGAGGAAGTCTTGAACAATCATAATCCCACCTTAGGAACTGAGAATACCCATTTAGGCTTTGTCAAAGCGAGACTCAGTTCAGGTACTCTGTTGGAAAAGGGAAAGGCAATTTCCAAGAAACCAGTTAATCAAAATGTCAAGACCAAATCCTGGTAAAAAACTGAACTGACATCTCGACAGAATGCGAACACAGTTAGAAAACTAGATAAGCAAACTGCCATGAGGAAAACTGACCTTCCCTCAAAACTGGATAAGCTAAATGTCCCCTATGCAAGGATTCCAGTTCTACCAACAAGAACGACTAAGCAACATGCACATGTTGTAAGGAAGTCTGTTCGACAATCGGAATTTAATCCGAGAAGCTATGATAGAGATGCTGCTCATCATACTTATCATTCGAATGGGGGGAACACCTATTCGAGGCCAGAGTCTAATCAGTTCTATACTCAAAAGACTGTGATGGCTACACACCCGAGAAATGTTTCTCAAAACTCTTTTCACAACGTCACTTGATAAAGAGTTCACAGGTTACAACTCTGAATAACATGCATCCACACAGCACACACCTTTTTAGAAGAAAGACTAATAATAATCAGAAAGGTGATTTAGCTTCACAGATTGTGAGAGTGAAACAAGTGTGGATACCAAAAGGTTGGATTCACATGACTAACCCTGTAGGACCGGAAAGGATACGAGGACCTAAATAATTTCTTCTGTGTTGCAGAGTAGGAATCCGCTGAAGAAGTCAAGAACCTGGATATTATACAACGGGTGTTCGGCTCACATGACGGGAGAAAAATGATTGATTAAGGACCTGGAAATGTACGAAGGAGTAACAGTCAGCTTCGGAAACAAGGACACATGTCAAGTGATTGGAATAGGATACGGTGGAGCACAATGGAATAATCATTCAGAACGTATCCTTGGTCAATAATCTGAAGCACAATCTCCTCAGTATAAGTCAACTAAGTGAAAGTGGCTACATTGTCAGATTTGAAAAGTCAAAATGTCAAATAATAGACAAAGAGTCACACAAGATCATAATCAGAGGAATCAGAAGAGGAGGCCTTTATAATGTAGATTGGTCCAGTGGAGTAAGAGGGACATGCCTCATAGCAATCAATTCCTCAGAAGCTTTAAACTGGCTATGGCACAAGAGACTTAGCCATCTGAACTTCAACTCGATCCGACATCTGGCGAAGCATAAACTAGTTGAAGGACTGCCAGAGAAAAAGTTCCAGAAAGAAGGAGTATGTAAAGCCTGTCAGCTCGGGAAACAAACGAAAGACTCCTTCAAGATCAGGCTAGTTACAACGAGCACAAAGAGGATTTTAGAGCTGCTTCATATGGATTTGCTTGGACCAGTCACCCCACCACAATTGGAAAACAAAAATATACGTTAGTAGTTGTTGATGACTACTCAAGATATACATGGGTGGTGCTGCTCAAATCCAAGGATGATGTCAAAATTCATCTACCAGAACTGATCAACCGTCTTCAGAATGAAAAAGGATTAAAAGTGAAGAGGATAAGATCAGACAATGAAATCGAATTCTGCAATGGACCTCTAATGGACTTCTGCGCTGAGATAGGAATTGGTCATGAGAAGTCTGCTCCAAGAACTCCTCAGCAGAATGGACTCGCGGAGCGAATAAACATGACTCTCAAAGAAGCAGTGAGAACCATGATGGCAGAAACTGACATTGGAAAGGGATTCTGAGGAGAAGCCTTGATGACAGTCTGCTGCACACAAAACAGAAGTGCATTCAACACGCGGCTTCACAAGACTCCCTACGAGATCTACAATGGTCGTAAGCCTTCTATTACTCATCTTCGTGCTTTCGATTCTCCATGTCATATTCACAATAATGGGAAGTTTAAGTTGAGTACCTTCAGTCCTAAGGCTGATGAAGGAGTGTTCCTTGGATATGAACACCCTTCATACAAGGGATATAGAGTATTCAACAAGACAACCCAACTTGTGGAGATAACATATTATGTTGTTTTTTATGAAGCTACTCTAGGGCGCAAGACACTCCAAGAATTGAGTAGGAGAAATCATGAGATCAATGATGTCAATGAAGAATCTAAAATTGATCTTGATCATAATCAGACATTTCCTCCGACTAGATCTATGAGTGATATCTCTGAGACTCCAGTTTCCTCGGCTGAAATCCAAACAGTCGAGAGGGCCGATGATGCAAGTGTCATCGCTGAGGCCTTAAGGAACACATACATAGATGATTCAGGCGAAAAAAGCCTCCAGAAGGACCGAATGCGACTTTGGAAGCATAACATGCTGATCCCAAGGAAGTTAACCTTGAGGACACCAATGAATCAACAACTGTCGACGAGCCAGCTGCGGTTCAGAATTCAGAAGCAGACCAGGACGCAGTTCCAGAACAAGGAGATGAAGGAGCCTCTGAAGAAAGGGAGGAAGCAGATCCAGAATCTAATGCTGAACCATCTCAGGAGGAACATCCTACAGTTTCTGAAGAACCAGCTGTCTGCAATGAAGCCGTACCAGCAAAGAAGCCTAGCTAGTTAAGAGATCATCCCAAGGAAGCCATCCTTGATGATGTAGGAAACCCTGTTCGAACCAGAAAGGGGACAACATTGAGTCTTGCTTCTTATCTCAGATCGAACCAGTAAAGATCACAGAAGCTCTTCAATCCACATACTGGATAAATGCGGTGCAGGAGGAACTAAATGAGTTCGCTCGCAACGATGTGTGGTATCTTGTGGACAGACCTGCACATCAGTCTGTGATTGGTACAAAGTAGGTCTTTAAGAATAATAGAGATGAGACCGGTACCATTGTTTGAAATAAGGCAAGATTGGTTGTAAAGGGTTACACTCAATGTAAAGGGATAGACTTCGATAAGACGTTTTCACCATTAGCCAGACTTGAAGTAATTCGACTATTCCTAGCGTATGCAGCCTATCACAACTTCACAGTTCTTCAGATGGATGTGAAGAGTGCCTTCCTCAACGGCGAATTAAAGGAAGAGGTCTAGGTCGAACAACCCCCATGTTTCAAGCAAGGAAATCAAGTCTACAAGCTAAGGAAAACGTTATATGGTTTAAAGCAAGCACCTAGAGCATGGTATGAAAATCTCTCGCAGTTTTTGCTCAAAAATGGTTTTGAGAAAGGTGCTATAGATTGAACTCTATTCAAGATAAAGGATGGAGAGGACATCCTACTTTTTCAGATCTATGTAGACGACATCATCTTCAGAAGCAAAAATACCAATCTATGTGAGAAGTTTGCCCAGCTAATGCAGAACAAATTTCAGATGAGCATGATGGACAAGATGACATACTTTCTTGGTTTGCAAGTTGATCAGTCTGACGAAGGGATATTTATAAGTTAAAAGAAGTATGCTCAAGACCTGATCAACAAGTTTTGTCCAGAGAAGACAAAATCACTAAGGATCCTTATGAGCACCAGTTCTCATATCACTCTCGATGAAGAAGGAGAACCTGTCAACCCGACAACTTATAGAGGGACAATTGGATCCTTACTGTATCTAACTGCCAGCCGACCAGACATATCTCATGCCATGGGAGTATGTGCAAGATTCCAGGCGAATCCCAAGAAGTCCCACATGGATGCGGCAAAGAGAGTTGTAAGATACCTCAAGAGTACAGAGTCTCTAGGTATCTGGTATCCCAAAATTGATGGAATCATGCTGAATGGATTCTCTTATTCAGATTTTGGAGGCTGCAGAATCAATAGAAAGAGCACAAGTGGAACCTGTCAGTTTCTAGGACATAAACTGATTAGTTGGTTCAACAAGAAAACAACATTCGGTGGCTACATCAACCACAGAGGCATAATATGTAGCAATAGCCAGCTGTTGTGCTCAAGTGCTTTGGATAAAGCAGCAGCTTAAGGACTATGGAATAGATACAGGATGCGTTCCTATCTACTGTGATAGCAATAGCTGATCACTGTTATTTCTAACAGATTAATTATAGAAACAGTGGCAAATAAATTTGTAAACCCTAAGGTTATCGATCCAGGGGAATTGTGTGGGGAAACTATCCTATATACTAGCTATGATCCTAAGATTCATTGTTTGAGGAATTCAAAATCAGGGTTTTAACTTCGAAAATAAAGATAACGATACTTGAAAATTAAAGGAGTTTTGAAAGCAAATTAAAGGAGCACAGATTCTAGGGAAGAACTCTTATTATGGATAACATGTAGGAGCCAATTAATTTAACAGGTGGAATACTGCAACAATGCTATATTTCCTTGTTTGGCAAATATAACCTAGATTACTAATTAGTGACTCATCTCCGCTCGGTCTCAAAGTACACCAAATTAGTCAATCTGATAAGCAAATCAGTTCAATTCCTACATCTAGTACATCTGTTTGGATAGTGTAGATCGTATCATGTATTCCTATTCCCACTATTAATATTCACCTCTCGGTCCTTCTATCAATAGCTAGACATCTAAATTAATTGTCACCTCTCGGTCCTTGAATTAATCTAGAATTATAGAATAAACACAGGAATCATGAACCTAATTAATTAATCCTAACATGCATCCATAATATTATTCAAACCCTAGAACCCGCTAGGGTTTCTAGCCACTCATCGTAGATAGAAATCCAAAAGAAAACATATTAAATTGCATAAACATAAAAGAACTTACAAGAAAAATAAAGGGTTTCGTGTTTCCCAAGTCTCCAAACTCTCAAAACCAAATCGTAGAGCGAAGATATGATAAGGAATGCTCAAAAATCGAGTTTAGTAGGCTATTTATAGTGGTGGATGTGTATCCTATCAAATCTAGGGCTAAAGATATGAATAAATCCAAATTTCCTCGAATTTTCGCTCCAGCAGAAATCTCGCGTCGATCGTGGCTAATCACCGTCTATCGACGTGAGTTCCTGGATGGCATCGATCGATGCCAGTTGGCATCTGTCGACGCAGCTTCTCGCCCCTTCTGCGCGGTCTCACGGTTTTTGCCATACCTTTCTCTCCCGAACTCCGATTGACCCGATTCCAGTTGCGTTGGAGAGCTAACTCAAAGCATCATCCATTGCCATGTGCCAATAGCTCGAATTCCTCTTGTGGACGAAATCGTCACTGCTACTCTTACACGTCACTGCTTCTGGAACGTATTTCTCGTGAATTTAGGCCTAAAACCAGCAAAAACACCAAAACACGCATAATACCACCTAATATAGACTCATGCACATAATATATATATAAACTCAATAAAACTACATAAAATAGTAGAAAATAATATAGATAAGTGAGTAAAATAATGAGCTTATCAATAGCGCAGTTTCTATTTCGGAGAATCCAGTTCTGCATTCCAGGACGAAGCACATCGATATTCGTCATCATTTCATCCAAGACCATGTCGAAAAGGAGGATGTCTCGGTGGAATATATTAGAACTGATGATCATTTAGAAGATATATTCACTAAACTGCTACCTGAAGCTCGTTTCAAAGAGCTATGCATCAAACTAGGTCTTCTAGAGTTTGATGAAGTCTCGAGAGAAGGAGACGATAAGTGATCGATGCAACAACTGTTTAATTGTACTTGATTATTATGGTGATTAAGTCAATTACAGCTTGTTAAGTGATTGCAATTTGTTGAGGACATAGAGAAAGAAAATAAGAGTTCTTTCATTCATTGAAGATGGATACAAGGAGATATGTCACCACTACATTCTGACATCAGATACAAAAGAAGTTGTGTCATCATCGAGTATCTATTAAGGGATAAGTGCCCAGTTTATTGGACGAGAAGGGTAGTAGTCAGTTCCATCCAGACCTGCAGGGCCATCCTTGAGATAGGGAATGCTCCTTTCTAACAACCAACTCAACTGCATGACATAAGGAACAGTTGCATCTGGGAGACTTTGTAGAGACGCCTTCAAGCGATCAAAAATAAATCCTGCCCAATCAACCTCTCCTTGCTGATCATACACCATCATAGACTTCCAGACTGGTGGTGTAAAGTTCGTCTCTTGGGGAGGATTACAGAAAACCATCTGATTGATTATGTCAAAGGATATTCTGCAGTTAAGACTGAGGAAAGTACTTGAAGCAGTCGGATGGAAACAGATGTTTCCCTCTCTCCATCTGTTCCAAGCGGACCACTCAGGCGCTGTCACACCTTGATAACAGTTCTGAAACTGTGTGCGACCTCGAGGGAGCCCAAAGTCCTTAGCAAAGGAATCAGGAGACCAGCAAACCAGTTGACCGTCTACGACACCAAAGATCTCATTCTCCTGAGATGCGGCTCGAGTAAGCAAATGATCTCAAGACATCCTTCTGTAATTTATGAGGGCGTGGGCTCACGAACGACTCCAGGCCGTTGACTCTTAAGCCCTTCATTACGTCATCATACACCGGAGGCTCATCTAGGTACTCAAGCTGCAAACCAATCCTTTGAAAGATCACATTACGATCAACAGAGATGCACTTTGCAGAAAACATGATTGAGAATATGAGAAGTTGGGTTATTTCACAAGAAATGGGGAGTGTTGCTGGTACTACCGATGTGAAGCAATATTTATGGGAGTAATCGTGCAATGATCGAGACGATATTCTCCTATTTCAATGAAGAGTAGGACATTCCAAGGATTTACAATGATTCGTATCTATTCTCAGAATCCGAAAGGTCACGGCTTGATTATTCGACAACTGCCGTGAGCAAATCTAATCTAAGCCATGTGATGGACTAGATCGACGGTAATTTGCATATGTCATCTCATGTCAGGGAATGATGCTATGACATTATGGACATAGTCGATATGCTTAAGAACTGATTAAACGCAGTGAGAAGAAAATTGTCAAGGGGGAAAATGGTCTCCTCATACCAAGGAGTAGCAGCTCAGTTCTTATCCATGAGATACCAGTTAAGTCATCTCATATCTTCTTAACGAAGCTTCAAGAGAGAGAAAACTGCCAGAGGCAAGGCGCATCTTCGATTACCACGAAGATCTCAACGGCACATCGCATTAAATGCGAAGCAGCACGATGGCGTATTATCCGGAGCCACGTCAATCCTTCCTTATGCTGCTACACGGCATGCCAGATGACTCAAACATGCACTGAGGTCAGCATTCATCTCAACCGTTCAACATCAAAAGGGTTTAAATCTCAGCCTATGATTTTTGCCAAAACCGATCACCAAAAACCCTTAAACACTTCCTGTCATCGCCTTGTTCACCCCACTCCTTGCATGCAAATCAGTCAAACCATCTAAAATCCCAGACCAAAAATCTCCCAAATCAACCACCTTCCCTCACTAGTTCATGCCAAAAAGGAGAAACCAAATCATGGATACCAGCACCTCCGATAATCCAGAAAAGATTGTTGTCACTGAGGAGACCTCTCAGGATGAACTATTTGCTATAGTTGATAAATCCAGCACTGCTGATCGACAGTGTCTGATATCCCAAGTCGTGAAGGAGAAAATTCTGAATTGGAAGAACTTCCTCTCGATCACCGCAGACGAGGCAATTGCTCAAGAAATTGCTGGAAAGCTACTCAAAGAGAAATTGACAAAGTTCCTAACTGCATGTCCTCGAAGATTCAATCCGAACCGGGTCATCGAATTCTACAAAAATGCTACCTTCGACGATAAGGATGAGACTTTCTTTCTCACTACGGTTGAAACAAAGAAGATAAAAGTCGATCGTGATCTTATTGGTCAATATCTACATCTACCGAAGGAAGTGGCTCATATCGCCAGTTATCTTCAACACAATAAAGAAGAATTAAAGGTTCACTGGCTTAAATGGAAAAAGCCCGACCTGCCCGATCAGTTCAAAGCTACCACCAAAGTGTCCGAACTGAATCCATTTTCCAAGACACTCAGTGAGATCGCACTGAGAATGATTTATTGTGGGATTGGGTCGCTGTCTGAGTTAAGCAGTCCCAAATACTCCCTGGTGATGGCACTTGATGATTGCCCTGGAGGAGATTGGGCAACATATATCTTTGGGCGTTTACTGGAGAACGCGAAGAAGAACAAAGATATCCCAATTAAAGGGAAGTTCTCTTCGTGTGTGGGGTTAGGATTGAAGGTTAGCTATCTTCTTGAGAGCATCTTGGGATCACAGGATGAGGGAGAAAATCTCATATCATCTAACTTCATTCCACCGAAAGTTCCAGTTTATTGATCAATTCGAAATGATGAAGCAGCTGACGGTTAGGACGACATGGAAATAGATGCTGAGACATCTGAAGATCTCAAGACGATTCCAACAGTTCGCACTATTGATCCTACCAAGAAGCCAAAGAAGACAGGCACTCCCGCTCAAAAGCCTGCACAAAAGAGAAATAGAAGGAAGCAAAAACAGACAACTCATAGTTCAGAAGAAGGCTCACAGCAAGATAATCAACAAACTGTTGACCAGCCCCAAGGTCCAAAGAAAAAGAAGACAAATAAAGACAAGTCAATCGAATCAGTTGCCAAGGAATTAACTTTTGACGCTACACTTGAAGGAGAAGGTCCAACTTCCAATCCTGGCGAAGAAGTTCCAAACCAAGAGCTAGCAAGCCCTGCAGCGATGGACGCCTCCTCATCCTCCAGTACTGAGCGGACTACGCCACTTCATCAAGGATTGGAGAAGGATGAAAATATGCCCATCTTGGATTTAGGGGGAACTGAACACCTAGATGCTTATCAAGTGATTACCTCAAGCGCAGTGGCATCGAAGTTAGAAATCATCCGAACAAAGATCGCTGAATATCACACAACTCTTCAACAACTGGACAACCATCGTTAAGAACTTGACAACCGACAACAAGAAATAAATACTCAACAAAAGAATCTAGACAACAACGAACAAATGTTCAGAAGCTGTCTATTTCAATTACAAAACAAAGAGGAAACAACAACTGCTGAGCTTCAAAGGATTCAAGAGGCCGAAGCTGCTGAGATAAAGAGAAAGGAGGCAGATGCTGCTGAACTCAAAAGAAAAGAAGCAGAAGCAGCAGCAGAGCTTAAGCGAAAGCAAGAGGCAGAAGCAGCAGAGCTCAAGAGAAAGGAGGTTGAAGCTGGCGAGCTAAAGAGAGAGGAGGCAGCAGATGCTGAGCTGAAAACGAAAGAAGAAGAAGCTGCAACTGCTGAAGTTCTTAGAAAAACAGCAGAGGCCGATGCTGAAAGAGCTAGACATGAGATAGCAACGATTCAAGTTCCACCTCAGCCTGAGACTTCCACTGCAACCTCTCAGAGTCAACCCGATGACCACTCTAGGGCGCTGACTATGTTTGAAGGAATCCAGTCTCCGTTGCAACAGGCCTTCTACCTTATAATGCTCTGAAACAAGAGATGGATCTTCGGCTAAATCAGCATCTAGCTCTTGTGTTTGATATTGTCAAAAAGGGGGAAGAGAGACAAGATGCATCGATGAAGCTGCAGTTGGATGAAAGAGAGAACAAGCGAAAAGAGGAACATAGGATTCAGGAAGAAGAGCGCAAGATGCGGGATGATCAGGTCACAAGGAGACTGGATGATCTAATGCTTTCTAGAGAAGAAGACATGAAACATCTCTTAGAACTGACCGCGGCTATCAAAGCGCAAGCTGAACTGCTCTCTGCATCCATAGCAACGACCTCAAAGCCAAAAGACGTTGATTCCTTGAAATCAAGATAAGTAGAAGGACAAGAATCAAGACAGGTAAGCAAAAGTCATGGGAATTTAGTTTGCTTGCACCTTTTTGAATGTCTTTTCTTCTATCGCAGTTTTTGAACTTTTCATGTACTTGCAATTGATCAAATCTAGTGAAAAGTGAAAAACTGTTGGTTTGAAGACAACTACTCATTGTCTCTCACCTTCATTCTTGATTCGCTGAATTCACATCTTCCAGTGTGATCATCAAACCCTCTTCTATTATTACTCTAAAAATGATTGATTTTAATTGAAAACTATTATCCCATTAAGGGGGAAGATCATTTAGAGTAGGTCGAGTGTAGAAGAAGCACGGTTCTGAGCAGTATTAGATACACAAACCTTGTAAAACTCAGACCAACTGCATCTTCTCCTCGACATAGATAGACTTAGATTTATGGTTTTGACAACATCAAAAAGGGAGAAATAGTTAGGCATTACTGTTGTAATCCCACCTTAATTTGATGTTTTGATGTGTCAAAACTATATACCAAAGTCTAGGCTTTAGAGTATTACCTCATGTAATCCTTGTATAGGATAATCGAGTTGTAATAGTCTAAGAAGAAGGATATCGTCAAAACAGGGGAATAGTTTTGGAGAAGACAACATTCTGACGAGATAATAGTCAAGCAAACAAGACGAAGACAAGCAGAGCAGATCAAAATCATTAGAACTGCACAAACAGTTTCTCCTGCCAAAGTCTGGATACACAAGCAAACTGTTGAGAGGCACTCACAGTTTCAAGTCAAGACATTTTTGCGTTCAAGAATGCATACGAGGCTAGTGTCGAGCATCGCAGAAGATTCTCAAGGAAGTCAATAGTATAAGACAGACATACTCAGTTGCGACTGGTGTACAATGTTGTTTGAACGTCTGACACATCAAGTACAAGCTACTCTGAAAAGCAGGTTGATGTAGCAGAGATATCAGAGATAAAAGCGACCTTTTACAGAGAAGAATTGACTGTGATTGGACATTCTTCTCTATGTCTCTACCGGCTATTTTTTGGGTCTCCACCTATAAATAGCAGGAAATATAGAGACATAAAAACCTTTGCCAACTTCAAGTGCCAAACCTCTGAACTATCTCGCACATTTTGAATCTTCGACACATACGCCTCTCCACAGAAATTAAAGCTCAAGGCATTAATCACTTTCAAGATAGAAGGAATTTATCGTGGTTCATTTATTGAACACGAAGTATTCATTGCTCATAGAATCTTTGGAGATTCACCGTGTTACCCTGGGTACACGAGGATTAAGTCAGCTGACTTAATCTACATCATTGGTGTTCTTATTCTTCGAATAAGAACATAGCAGCCTGCTCTTGCGAAGGGAGAGTAGGTTATTAAGGGCAACTATCGAATTGTGAAAGTTCTGGGAGGAACTCAACCATCCAACCTATCGAAGGAGGAAAATGGAGGTTTGTCCTCATTCTAACTTCGAGCCGGTCCACAGAGAAGACGCAGAGCCTTCGACGGACTGAAGAAGGAATGAAGTACAACTGCCTGGGCGAGTGATCCTTTGTGTTGTGGACGGAGGTTTCTACAACAACTGGCTATAGATCGTGAGAAGTGTATTTTCATTGCTTAGTGAATTACCGGATCAGATATCCAAAGAGTGGACTTAGGACTTAAGGCTCCGAACCACTATAAATATCCAGTGTCGTTTAAGGTTTTACTTACTTACGCACTTTACAGTTTTCTAGCATATCTTCAAACCTTCAACACTTGTCTCGCAAGTGTTGAAGAGCATAAACTTTTAACTGCACATAACTGCGAAATTGTTATATTAATCTGCTGGCTAACTTGAACTGGCTCTTTAAAACTGCTAAGTAAAAACTGTGTTGTTAGTTAGCTGAACTGTCTAAGTTAGAGTGTGATTTATCTGATTTAATACTTCCGCTGCATATCATACGTACTCTAATCTGGGACCAACACTACTCGTACGGTTAGAAGGAGCAGTAAATGGGAGTAAAGACAGGGGCAGATCTCGCGGAAATTGAAATAAGCGTGCGTCAAGGAGTTTATTACCAGCCATTACTGCGAGGCGGAGGATCTGGAGCCGTTTTTCCATTTGAAGATCCCTATAAATATTTTAGTAAGGATAGTATCTAGGGCTAATGATAACTCCAGCTAGAAGAAGCATACATTACAAAATTACATGCAATTTCGGATAATACGACCAAATTACTATTGTAGCAGTTCTATTCCAACAACTTTTCGAATACAACTTTTATCTTGTTCTAGCTTTCAATTCATTTTCGTTAAATCTTTTCATAATTCTCGTTATTATATTTCGTGTTACCAAATTTGTTCTTGGGGCTCCCTAATATATAAAAGACACCCTAAACAATTTGGCACCCACCATGGGGCCTCAAGAACGAAATGGTGCTAATTCTTTCTTGCAGGAAATGGCTGACGGCAGAAATAACTCCAATCCCATCGAACTGGTTATGGAAGGGACTACACCCTCGAGAGCGGGGCGAGGAGTTAACCTAGGACGAGGAGCCTGATGGGTTTTGTATACTGAAAGCATTTATTATAATGAGTATACAACGGTTTATTTCTCTTATCTGTTAAACAATCTTACATGTATGTAATAATGGTATCCTCTTGTCTCACCGATAGGGACGATCATACGACGTGTTGTAGATCGCAGAAGACAGTATGATCACTTGACCTAGTGAGACATAAACCTGATCACAACCGAGACAGCGTATGAGGATACGTCTGTCCGGATGGCTGCGGCATTGTCGGAACAAGTAGTCTGTCTTGGTTACTTGACATGAAGGTACGCAGGGGTGGCGTATTGATGGACCGCAGTGAGATGTATTTGTCTGTCTGACATCAGCAAATACAGGATCTCGTTATTGATTGAGTCCAAACCCTAACGAAGGTTCAGGGGTTTGCACGGGTTGACTGTTTCTTTGACTTGCCATGGTGGAGAGCCTGAGTAACATGCTCGTATATCCGCATCTTGGGTAACAACAGTTCGTGTAGTACCGAATGAGACTGGGTTTAGGTAACCATATCCGAGTAATAGGATGGGGACATTCCCTGAGGAGCTCAATAACATTCATCGTGCCAAAGTCCTGCAGGCTGATTAAGTTCAGGCACGAGTGATAAGGATTGAGTGGTACTACTCAGGAATAATAAGTTATTAATTAATTGTAGCTAGAGCTTGTTAGAAGCTTCGATTAATTAATGAATGTCTGGTAACCTTAAATATGGAGATTCTCAAATAATGCAGCCCGTTCTCATAACGCGGTCATAAAGGGGTAGGTCAGTATTAATTCTGTGGTGAAAATGAATTAATATTAATTTATTAATTGTGTCTTGGGTTGTGGACATGAGAATTAATTAATTTGTAGCCCACTTTATTCTTTGCATTAGGTCCTAGGACTGGCCCAAATAAACATGCTGAAAAAGGCCCAGTAGCCCATTAGGGATAAAACCTTGGGTCTATAAATAGACCACTCTTTCTCTGAAACGCTGGCCACCTTCATAACATTCAAATCAGTTTGAAACCCTAGGGAGAGAGAGAGAGAGAGGGTTGCGCCTATAGTGGGGAGGAGAAGGATTTTTTCTGCTCCGCCTACAACACAGATCTGTGGAATCCTCACCAGTAGCAGATCTGAACAACATTGGGACACAACCCTGAAGATCTAATTTGGAGAACAGATTTCCTTCTTTTCTCTTTTGTTTTCTATTTTATCTAGAAATTAGATATCTAATTTCTGTTTCAACAGATTAAATCGAATTGCGTGGTCGAATTAAAGTTGGATATTCAAACGCGAAAGATCGGATCAGACTCTACGGAATTACTGTAATCTCTCAATCCACAATTCGAATTAAATTCATAGGAGCATGTTAGGATTTTATTATGAATTTTGGTTGTGTGCAATATCCATAAATAGATCCGGTTCAGTTGGATTTTGTGATTCTGTTCACAAGAAATCCCTACAATTGGTATCAGAGCTAGGTTTCTAATTTATGGCTCTATTGCATACAATAAATTCAATTATGCATGTATGAATTTTTTTTGTATTGTGGATGGTTTTTGTTCCTCGTGGCAACCCGTATGATTCAGCCCGCGGTGGTTTATCCGTGTAAGGCTGAATTATTTTTTGTAAAATCACAAGAAAATATGTGATTAGTGTAGATTTGAAAAATAGTAATAGAATAGATTATTCTGTAATTTTGTAATTTAAATCTGTAATTGGACGGGTCGAGGACGACTAACGAAGACGGAGTCGACGGGTCGCAGCGGTGCCCGCGACGGCGTGCGCGCGGGCGACGGTGGTGGGCGCGCGGCGAACGACGACGGCGGTCGAGGGCCGCGAGCGCGCGGCTGTGCGCGTGCGGCGGCGGCAGTCAGCGGCGGGGTCGCGGCGGTGGCTGTCGTCGGCGGCTGCTGTCCCTGCGGCGGTGGCTCGTGTTTTGGTGGTTTTTACAATCCTGTGTAAACCCTAGGGTTTGCATTAGGGTTAGGGCAAATCTTCAGATCACAGAGGCCTAAATCCCAAAAGATTTGGTGGATAAAGATTTGGAGGCCCTAGAAGATTTGAAAAGATTTGGATTTATCCAATAAATTCAAATTCAAAATGTAATAGGTAGGATTTTATTTTTTCCTATTTTGTGGGGCCACGAGGAATTTTTGTTTGCCTTAATTATCTTCGTATGATATGTGATTTATTATGTGCGCAATTAAGCATGTGTAGATAATAGAAAAAGCATGATTTATCGCTTTTATTATTTACAGGTTTCCAAGCATGCTTATGTGATTAATTTCTTGTTGGATTATATTTTAGGAATTTTTGGGCTTGTTTAATTACATGCAAAAATTTGGAAAATATAATAACAAAGAAATTATATGTGCGCATATAAGTAACCTTTTAAAAGAAAAATACTAAGCTGATTTTTTAAAATCAATAGATCTCCACAAAGCGGTCCTAGGCTGTAAGTGTATCTCTCGTTCTAGTAAACGTCTACGAGTGTAGCTTGCTAGTTCCTAGAGGTGCATGGGTACGGTTGTTGGGATTTCTAGACAAACAATTTAAATCATGTGAATAGTGGGAGGGTTTTGCGTAAACGTCTACGAGTGTAGCTTGCGTAAATCTCTTTCATAAGTATTCTAGGATTGATTTAAATTATAGATAACAAAAGCTCTAAGGGCTGTGCAGTATGGTTACGTGCCATGCTAAACTGACTCTTTTGGCCAGAGTTAAATTTGTGGTTAATAGCTTAGAAGCATCTTAGAATATAATGCAAGAATTGCATCCCTGTTCTTGAGAGATGGATTGGTCTAAGGTTTTCACTAACTATTAATATCTAGTATCAAAAGCTTCCTGACATGGTAGTGAAATTAAATGGATTGGGGCTTAAAACCCGCAGTTCTGGTTGAGGGTGAAATCGTAAACGTCTACGAGTGTAGCTTGCGGTGGAAACTCTTGGGCAATTAGTGGAAAACATTTGTATTTGATTTATTAAAAGGTTTTCAATGCATTTGTTTTCGAAGTTCTACATGTATGTTCTTATTTAAGATTCTTTATTGTTTCAGATATGTATATGTCTAATGTCATCAATATTCTCGCACAAAACACTTTAACTGGTCCAAACTTCCTGGAATGTAAACGCAATCTCGAATACCTCCTAATTGCAGAAGAACATATGTTCGTTCTGAAAGTACTTAGTCCCGAAGTGCCAACTGTTGAATCCAGTCAAATGGATATAGACTTTTATAACAAGTGGGAGAAATCGAATAATGTAGTCAAGTGTTACATGATGACCACTATGTCGAAAGTCTTACAACAGCAGCATCAGCACCATAGGGATGCCTATGACATCATGACGAGTCTGGAGACGACCTATGGGGAAACTGATAGAGTCGTCAGGTTCAATCTCATGAGGGAAATCGTGAGTAAGAAAATGACTGATGGCACTTCAGTGAGAGAGCACGTAGTTACCATGACTCACCTCATGGATGAGCTAACAGTGCATGGTGGAGGTATCGACACTGAGGCTAAGGTCGATATCATACTGAACTCTCTACCCAAGTCCTTTGAGAGTTTTAGGCTGAATGTTGTCATGAACAAGAAAGAGTATACTCTTAACGAGTTGCTAAATGACTTGATGGCAGCGGAATCAGTCATGAACCCTCAGAAGGTTGCCTTGGCCACTTCTGGTAATCTCTCTGCTGTACCAAAAAGTATGAAGCGGAAGAAGGGGATTAAGAAGTGGGCCAAGAAGACACCTGTGAAGGATGGTGGGGCTGGGAAAAAGCCTAAAGTGGCGACTGATAGGGACAGGTGCTTCAGGTGTGGTAAGAAAGAACATTGGAGGAAATATTGTCAAGCCAACAAAGCTAGACAAGGTATGCCATTTTGCATGTATAACTGCAAACATGATTAGAGTCTGTTGTTGCTCTTCCAGATCTGTAAGCGCTGACTTGTTGATCATGTTGTTGTACTTTGCAGGGGACCTTGCTGACAAGGCTGGTGAGTGATGGCAAGAAGATACCAAACTGGATGAAGACAACGTTTTATGACGGAGCTTCATGGAGTTTTCTTTTCATTATGTTTTGATGAACTAAGTACGTTTAAGAGTTTGTTTGTGGGCCGTGGTTTATCGACAGGACAAATTTTATCAATCATTGACGATAACAATGTCATTCATTATGTAATGTTGATTTATACTCTTTATGTTACTTCGATCAAATATGTCCTTTATATTGCATGTAATTCATCCGTCGTTGATAATCCTAGAAAGAGAAAACTTACTTGTTCTGATGAGGATCTTACATATCTCTGGCACTTTAGACTGGGACACATCAGCTTGAAGCGGATTCAGAGACTTGCAGATGACGGTACATTGGACTTAGTCCAGGCTGTACCTTATCAAGTCTGTGAATCCTGCAACGAGGGCAAGATGTCAACTAGGCCTTTCAAGGCTAGTCAGTCTCGAGCAGAGGAAGTGATGGAATTGATCCATTCTGACTTATGTGGACCGATGTCCACGCAGGCTCGTGGAGGGTACGAGTACTTCGTCACTTTCATTGACGATTACTCAAGGTACGGATATGTTTACCTGCTTCGCTACAAGTCTGAATGCTTTGAGAAATTCAAAGAGTTCAAGGCTGAGGTAGAAAAGAAGGTCGGGAAAACTATCAAGTCGCTGCGATCTGACCGCAGTGGCGAATACCTCGGTAACGAGTTCCTGCAGTATTTGTCAGATAACGGGATTACATCCCAGTGGACTGCACCGGGTACTCCCCAGCAAAACGGTGTAGTTGAAAGAAGAAATATGACTCTTCTAGAGATGATAAGATCAATGATGAGTTATGCAAACTTACCAATTTCGTTTTGGGGCTACGCATTGGAAACAACAGCTTACGTGTTAAATGTGGTGCCTTCTAAATCAGTTCCTAAGATGCCTTATGAGCTCTTCCTTGGTCGCAAACTGAGTTTGTGCAAGTTTAGAATATGGGGCTGTCCGGCACACGTACTGTTGAAGGAACCTGATAAGTTAGAAAGTAGGTCAAAGGCAAACGAAAGGTGGTTACTTTTATTGTCCTGAGAGTCAGAGAGTCGTTGTTAGCACCAATGCTAGATTCTTGGAGGACGAGTATGTGAGTAATCACAAGTCAAGGAGTGGTATCGTTCTTCAAGAAATTGAAAACAAGAATGCGATTCCAAGGGAAGGGGAACGTGTAGATGTCGGTGCACCTGTGAGAGGTTCAGCACCACAGACACGTTCTTCAGTGCAAGGTGCAGAACCACAGTTACTGCACCTACTACTGACACGGCACCGATGCCTCGTCGTAGTGGGAGAGTTATTTTCCAGCCGGAAAGGTACATGTTCGTGGTGAGTCTTCGGACTTGAGCCCGGAAGACGGACATGAGGACTCTGACCCACTGACTTACGAAGAGGCAGTGCAAGACAAGGATTTTGAAAAATGGAGTGTCCCCATGGATTCCGAAATTGAATTCATAACAGCTATGGATGTATACCAGAAAACTGATTTGCCGGATGGCTTTAGGGCCATAGGGTGCAAATGTGTATACAAGAGAAAGAAAGGAGCGGATGGAATGATCAGGGCTTTTAAAGCCAGGCTGGTGGCAAAGGGTTATAGTCAGAAAGAGGGCATTGACTATGATGAAACCTTTTCACCCGTAGCCATGCTCAAATCCATCCGGATACTCCTTGCCATAGCTGCGCATATGGACCTCGAGATCTGGCAGATGGATGTCAAAACCGCTTTTCGAAATGGTTACCTTGAAGAAGTTAGGGATATCTATATGCAGCAACCCGAGGGTTACATACGCAAGGGCGAAGAACATCTTGTCTTGAAGCTTAGGAAGTCCTTGTATAGACTTAAGCAAGCTTCGAGGTCGAGGAACTTACGTTTCAACGATGTGATTAAATCCAATAGATTTGCACAGTTGGAAAACGAAAGTTGTGTTTACCGACTTTGTGTCAGTAGGAGCATGGTTTTCCTTGCGCTTTACGTTGATGACATACTCCTATTTGGAAACAACGAGGGAGTGATGTTGGAAATCAAGGTTTGGTTATCCGAACAGTTCCAAATGAAGGATTTGGGAGAAGCTGGCTACATTCTTGGGATTAAGATCTTACGAGATCGTAAGAGAAGAATGTTGAGCTTATCCCAGGCATCCTATGTGGATACTGTGATAGCCCGGTTCAGCATGCAACTCGCCAAGAACGGTTTGCTACCTTTCAGACATGGCTTTCATCTTTCTAGTGGGCAGTGTCCTCAGACACAGCGGGAGAAAGATGAGATGAGTCTTGTACCACACGCTTCGGTGGTGGGTAGCCTCATGTATGTGATGTTGTGTACCAGGCCAGATATCTGTTATGTCGTTGGCATGGTAGCAAGATATCAGTCTAACCCTGGACAGGCGCATTGGACTGCGATAAAGCATATCCTCAAGTACTTGAAGAGAACTAGGAATTACTGCCTAGTTTATCAAAGTGAGGATTTGTGCCCTGTGGGTTATACAGACTCGGATTTCTAAATGGATCAGGATGAGAAGAAATCGACCTCAAGATATGGTTTACCCTGGGAGGTGGAGCTGTATCTTGGAGGAGCTCAAAGCAGAAATGCATTGCTGAGTCCACCATGGAGGCGGAATATATCGCTGCCTCTAAAGCCTCGAAAGAGGGGGTATGGCTCAGGAACTACCTTTTAGAGTTGGGCGTGATTCCGAGTTTATCGAGGAGCATCACAATTTATTGTGATAACTCTGGTGCAGTGGCAAACTCAAAGGAACCGCAATCTCACAGGGCAAGCAAACACATAGAGAGAAAGTACCATATCATATGAGAAATTGTATCGAGAGGTGATGTGCTGATCAAGAAGATTGACACTAAGGATAACCTTGTTGATCCATTTACAAAGAGCTTGCCACAGAAAGTTTACGAAAGACATATTCGTGAGCTGGGTCTGAGGTGGATGCCGACCACTGACAGTGGATAAAGAGATAGCAAGCTAGACAGACGGACTTTATACTATGTAAAAGCTTAGTCATGCTTTGAGTATAAGTGGGAGATTGATGGGTTTTGTATTTTGAAAGCATTTATTATAATGAGTATAAAACGGTTTATTTCTCCATTCTGTTAAACAATCTTACATGTATGTAACAATGGTATCCTCTTGTCTCACCGATAGGGACGATCATACGGCATGATGTAGATCGCAGAAGACAGTATGATCACTTGACCTAGTGAGACATAAACCTGATCATAGCCGAGACTACGTATGAGGATACGTCTGTCCGGATGACTGTGGCACTGTCAGAATAAGTAGTCTGTCTTGGTTACTTGACATGCGGGTACGCAGGGGTGGTGTATTGATGGACCGCAGTGAGATGTATTCATCTGTCTGACATCAACAAATACAAGATCTCGTTATTGATTGAGTCCAAACCCTAACGAAGGTTCAGGGGTTTGCACGGGTTGACTGTTTCTTTGACTTGCCATGGTGGAGAGCCTGAATAACGTGCTTGTATATCCGCATCTTGGGTAACAGCAATTCGTGTAGTACCGCCTGAGACTGGGTTTAGGTAACCATATCCGAGTAATAGGATGGGGACATTCCCTGAGGAGCTCAATAACATTCATCGTGCCAAAGTCCTACAGGCTGATTAAGTTCAGGCACGAGTGATAAGGATTGAGTGATACTACTCAGGAATAATAAGATATTAATTAATTGTAGCTAGAGCTTGTCAGAAGCTCCGATTAATTAATGAATGTCCGGTAACATTAAATATGGGGATTCTCAATTATTGCAGCCCGTTCTCATTACGTGGTAATAAAGGGGTAGGTCAGTATTAGTTATGTGGTGAAAAAGAATTAATATTAATTAATTAATTAATTGTGTCCTAGGTTGTGGACATGGGAATTAATTAATTTATAGGCCCACTTTATTATTTGCATTAGGTCCCAGGACTGGCCTAAATAAACATGCTGAAAAAAGGCCCAGTAGCCCATTAGGGATAAAACCTTGGGTCTATAAATAGACCACTGTTTCTCTGAAACCCTGGCCACCTTCATAACATTCAAATCAGTTTGAAATCCTAGGGAGAGAGAGAGAGAGAGGGTGGCGCCTGTAGTGGGGAGGAGAAGGATTTTTTTTGCTCCGGCCTACAACACTGATCTTTGGAATCCTCACCAGTAGCAGATCTGAACAGCATTAGGACACAGCCCTGAAGATCTAATCTGGAGAACAAATTTCCTTCTTTTCTCTTTTGTTTTCGATTTTATCTAGAAATTAGATATCTAATTTCTATTTCCGCGGATTAAATCGAAGCGCATGGTTGAATTAAAGTTGGATATTCAAACGCGAAAGATCGGATCAGACTCTACGGAATTACGGTAATCTCTCAATCCATAATTCAAATTAAATTCATAGGAGCATGATAGGATTTTATTGTGAATTTCGGTTGTGTGCAATATCTATAAATCGATCCAGTTCAGTTGGATTTTGTGATTCGGTTCACAAGAAATCCCTACAGAGCCAACCCAATTGCGGGGCGCGGAGCTCCCACCGGAGTAGGACGGGGGCAATCTATGATGGCGGGTCGTGGGACTGGCCAGCATCAAGACCACCGCGACACCTTGGACGATCTCCGGCGAAACTTCAACATAACTCCGCTCAGCGAACTGCCGTTCCTGCTGCCACCCCCGTCACTGATGCAAGATCCGTATGTAGCTCAGTTGGTAAGCCAGGTTCAGACGGCCAGGGGCCTCATGGAAAAAATGGGAGCGCATGTGGACACAATCACTCAAAATTACCAACTCCTTGAACAAGATAACTGCGACTACAAAAACAACTCAACGCGCAACCAATAGTCGAGGAGCCAGGAAGCACTAGTAGAGGGCGACCCGTCACGGCGAGGGACCTATAAGATGAGTTCAATCAAACTATAGAAAATGGGACCGAGCTTTGGGATACATAAGAAGATACACAAAGATAATGGGCGAACAGTTCGCCAGTCATAGGATGCAAACTTTCTGCATTACCTACGGGATCAAGCTGACATTCTCGACACTGCGATATCCCAAAGCCAACAGGTTGGCAAAGTTGACAAATAAAACGGTGATCGGCACCCTAAAGAAAAAGCTAAACCCATACGGCTCAAGATGGGTAGAAGAATTCCCGATTGTGTTATGGTCCTACCGAACCGCCACTGGCTCAACTCCCTTTTCTTTAGCATATGGAGTCGAATCAGTTGCGCTCGTAGAATTTATCGCTACATTCCAATGATGGAACACTCTGACAAGTATACTAACATCGAACAACTTCAGGCCAACCTAGAGCTTATAGACGAAGTAAGAACCGATGCAACAGTTAAGACCTCTCTACGACGACGCCAAGTCAAAAGATTCTACAACAAGAGACTCAAGCTCAGAAGTTTCCAAGAAGGAGACCTGGTCCTAAGAAGGGTATTCCAAAATACAAAAGAATCCGGCGCAGGTAAGCTGGCCCCCAATTGGGAAGGTCCCTAAAAAGTCACCAAGGTAATAGGGCACATGGCTTACCGACTCGAGACAACAGAAGGAAGAGTAATACAGAACAGTTGGAATATCAAACATCTGAAGAAGTACTATCAATAGTGCAGAGATACGCTCACTATGTCCTATCTTTTAATTTTATTTTATTTAAGTTTTTCCATCTAAACCATTACTAACTTAAGTGTCGGAGGGGCGATGCCTATGCATCGCCTATCCTGACCCTTGTCTGCCTATCATGCAACTCAAGTCTAGAGGTCAACACCGAGGCTCTGTAGGGATTTTTCGTGAACTGAATCACCAAATCTGATTAAGCAGGACCAATCATGGGTGTTGAATACAATAACCAATTCACCAAACCCTAGCATGCTCCTATGAATTTAATGCGTGGATTAAGGGATTACCTTTATTCCGTAGAGTCTGATCCAGTCTTTCGCGTTTGAATATCCAATTTTAATTCAACCACGCGATTCAATTAAATCTGCAGAAAATGAAATTAGCCAAACTAATTTCTGATTTAATTGAAATAAAAGGAGAAACAGAAAAGGGAAGAAGGCTTGTTCTCCTGATCAGATCTTCATATTTGTATCCCAATGTTGTTCAGATTTGCTACTGGTGAGGATTCCACAGATCTGTAATTGTGTAGGCCAGAGTCGAAATCCTCCTCCCTCTACACTCAGCGCCGCCGCCCCTCTCTCTCTCTCTAGGGTTTTAGTTATCTTGTTGTGTCATACAAACTGAGAGAGAGATCATAGACCTAGGGTTTAATCTCTACTGGGCTACTGGGCTCAATTCAGCATATTTAATTGGGCCAGATCTCGGACCTAAAGCAAATAATTAAGTGGGCCTATAATTAATTAATTCCCATGTCCACAACCCAGGACACAATTAATTAATTAATATTAATTCTTTTTCACCACAGAATTTATACTGACCTACCCCTTTATTACCATGTAATGAGAACGGGCTGCATTTATATGAGAATCCCCATATTTAAGGTTACCGGACATTCAGTAATTTATTGGTGCTTCTGACAAGCTACTGTAGGGTTTTTCCGTAAACCGAATCACCAAAACCAAACTGAACCGGATCGATTTATGGATATTGCACATAATTCAAATTCACAAAACCCTACAATGCTCCTATGAATTTAATAACCAGTATTGTGGATTGAGGGATTACCGTTATTCCATCGAGTCTGTACCGATCTTTTGCGTTTGAATTCCAAACTTCAATTCAACCACGCAATTCGATTTTATCTGCGGAAGTAGAAATTAGCAATCTAATTTCTAGATAAATTCAAAAATAAGAAAGAAGAAGAGAAGAAAATCTTGTTCTCAAGATCAGATCTTCAGGGTTGTGTCCTATTGCTGTTCAGATCTACTACTGGTGATGACTCCGTAGATCTGTATTCTGAGCAGGACCAGAATCGAAATTCTCCTCCTTTCTTCTCCAAAAATGGCGCCTCTCTCTCTCTCTAGGTTTAGTGTGTTTCAACTGTGTTACAACTTATGAGAGAGAGCTGTCTATTTATAAACCTAGGGTTGTAAACCCTAATGGGCGTTTTTGGGCTCAATTCAGCATATTTAATTTGGGCCAGTCCTGGGACCTAATGCAAATAATAAAGTGGGCCTATAAATTAATTAACTCCCATGTCCACAACCCAGGACATAATTAATTAATTAATATTAATTCTTTTTCACCACAGAATTAATACTGACCTACCCTTTTATTACCACGTTATGAGAACGGGCTGCATTAATTGAGAATCACCATATTTAAGGTTACCGGACATCCATTAATTAATTGGAGCCTCTGACAAGCCCTAACTACAATTAATTAATATCTCATAATTCCTGAGTAGTACCACTCAAACCTTATCACTCGTGCCTGAAATTAATCAGCCTGCAGGACTTTGGCACGATGAATGTTATTGAGCTCCTCAAGGAATGTCCCCATCCTATTACTCGGATATGGTTACCTAAACCCAGTCTTAGGCGGTACTACACGAACTGCTGTTACCCAAGATGCGGATATACGAGCACGTTACTTAGGCTCTCCACCATGGCAAGTCAAAGCAACAGTCAACCTGTGCAAACCCCTGAACCTTCGTTAGGGTTTGGACTCAATCAATATAACGAGATCTTGTATTCGCTGATGTCAGACAGACGAATACATCTCACTGCGGTCCATCAATACGCCACCTCTGCGTACCAGCATGTCAAGTAACCAAGACAGACTACTTATTCCGACAATGCCGCAGCTATCCGGAAAAACGTATCCTCATACGCTGTCTCGACTGTGATCAGGTTTATGTCTCACTAGGTCAAGTGATCATACTGTCTTCTGCGATCTACAACACGCCGTATGATCATCCCTATCGGTGAGACAAGAGGATACCATTGTTCATACATTTAAGATTGTTAACAGATAGGAGAAATAAACAGTTGTATACTCATTATAATAAATGCTTTCAGTATACAAAACCCATCAGCTATCACAATTAATTAATATCTTATATTCCTGAGCAGTACCACTCAAACCTTATCACTCGTGCCTGAACTTAATCAGCCTGTAGGATTTTGGCACGATAAACATTATTGAGCTCCTCAGGGAATGTCCCCATCCTATTACTCGGATATGGTTGTCTAACTCCAGTCAAAGGCTGTACTACACGAATTGCTGCTACCCAAGATGCGGATATACGAGCACGTTACTTAGGCTCTCCACCATGGCAAATCAAAGCAACAGTCAACCCGTGCATACCCCTGAACCTTTGTTAGGGTCTAGACTCAATCAAGAACGAGATCTTGTATTCGCTGATGTCAGATAGAAAAATACATCTCAATGTGGTCCAATCAATACGCCACCCTTGCGTACCAACATATCAAGTAACCAAGACAGATTACTTCTTCCGACTATGCTATAGCCATTTGGACAGACGTATCCTCAACGCTGTCTCGACTGTGATAATATTTTTGTCTCACTAGGTCAAGTGATCATACTGTCTTTTGTGATCTACAACATGCCATATGATTGTCCCTATCGGTGAGACAGGAGGATACCATTGTTACGTGCATGTAAGTTTGTTTAACCGATAGGAGAAAAGTCAATTGTATACTCTTTGTAATAAATGCTTTCTGTATACAAAACCCAACAGGCTCACCAGTGCTCGGCATCGACCTTGAAGGCTCATCGCTACCGACCCACAAAGGGGGATCAATATCAAAGAGCCAAGGATGAATCAATCCCAAAAAATGATCAAATACACTCGATGTATAAAGGTTAAAGCATGCAAGCTATAGGAGAGGCATTTGAACCAAAGAGCGATAGATGGACCAAAAGTAAAAGCATTCAATCACGCAAGATATTCAAACTAAACCGAGAAGCGTCCTTCATTGGAAAGCATAAAAGCACGAAAAAATAATAGTGTTAAGTCTTGGAAAGTAAAGTGCGAAGTATCAAGTTTTTACAAATCAAAATCATCGAATTAATATCCTCTAAGCAGCCATGTCCTCTTCCTCAACATTGTCCTTCGAGAACCCCTCGGCCTCCTTCTCGTCAAGGCTTTTCTCGACCTCGACCTCTTTGATCGGCTTGTCCTCAATATTCTTTAGCTCGGTCTCGGTCACCTCAGCATCGATCCGAGGAGGAGTTGGGAGACGCATAATATTGCCAAGTTCGAAGTCCGGACAACGTCAACCGACCGTGGTCCATATGGTCCTTGTGACCATGTCCACTAGCAGATCGAACATCGGCTTGAATGAGGGGTTAGCCACGAACAAACTCAGGTCAACCCCGTCCCCAGACTTCAGAGCTTCGACCTCCGCCCCAGCTCTTTTTGCTCCCAAAGCCTCTCCTCCTGGCTCTTGTGGAAGCGGTTTCAGAAAGATTCCAGCTCGAGCTCAGTCCTCTGTTGAGTGGACTTGAAGTTTGACATAGCAGACTGGAGCTCCTTATCGAGGATCTGGCATCGCCTGGATAGCTCAGTCCTTTCTTTCTTGAGCTCCTCGTATTTGGTGCGCCAGGCCTGCGACTCGAGCCGGGCATCCTTAAGCTCCCCGGAGACTTGAGTAAGCTTATCCACCAACTCCACCCTCTTCTCGCGCTCTGTGGAGAGCTCCTTCCTCGATTAGCTCACCCCTTTACTCGCCGAATCGAGCGACTTGATCAGCTTTTTGGTATAGATGGTGAATTTCTGGGTGGTATGCAAAACGAGACAAGATTAGTCAGCAAATCTAAGCGCTCGATACTGAGGCTTGAACTTAGTGCAAAAAATAGCCTTCTGAAGTTCCTTCTCCATAATGAAGGATTCCCGGGCATAAGAGCTTGGGAAGTCTTCGGCCTTTATGTCACCATCTAAGACCTTCTTCATCTGAATGGCACATGCTGAGGAAGAGGAGGAGATGTCAGCAGGTCCCGAGCCGGCCAAGACCACGTCGAGATTCTAGGGCTACTCGGTCGAACCAGACCGATCCCTGGAGTCAACGCTCGACTCATGAGATTTCTTCTTTCTCCGCTCATCCTTATCCCCTTTCTTCGGGGGAGAGGAGGGACGGGTCAGAGGCACAGGAGGAGAGGGGGGCAGGCCCAAAGAGGATCCCCCCGTTGACTTGTCGACCAAGCTGGCACTCCCCGAGCCAGTGGGGTGCAACCCCGTAGAAGTACGAGGAGAGGCAGAAGCATGTTTCTTCAGCGGAGGTTGCTCCTCGATCAGAGCTGAGGAGGTCACCTCCCTCTGACATTTCTGCGTATTCATCGCAGCCAGCAGGTGGCGAGGAGATAGACCAGCCATGTCCTCAGGCAGGCACTCTTTCTCTCCCTTAGAATTTGTCCAGAACTCCTCACCGACGCTCCTCTTTCCCCTTATCGAGGTGAATGCTCGGTTCTTCCTGGAGAAGGCCATATCTACGCGGTGGTTCTCCTCGGTGGTGAGGATTGTCTACTTGTACCCTAAAAAATAGTTAAGAGATCGGTCAGTAGCCGAAGAGCAGTAATATCGAGCACGATACTTGAGTTCATTTGCGCACTTATAGGTACTCCACCCTCGGCTAGGAACTCCTGGTTGGAGTGATTCATCGAAACCCACACCCACTGGTTCTTCCACCAAGGAGTATTCTGTGCACATTTGGTGATCATAGGCTCGACCAAGGAGTCCCTCTTCGTGAAGTAATAGTACGCGACCTCATTCCTACTTAATCGGTACAAGTAATACCATTCACGAAGAGTGGGATACCCGAGGCCCGCATGGAAGAACATGAGCAGCATCCCGAGTATGTGTCACCAACTGATCGGTGCCACCTGGAATGGAGCCAAGCCGTATGATTGGAGAATGGCTCGAAAGAAGGCATACAGAGGGAAGAAGAAGGCCACATTATCGAGTCAAGGTGGATTCCAACACCTCTCATCGACGGTCGAAAGGGTGTACATCATCTTATGACAAGCAACTCCCTTCGAATTCTTCTCCACGAGAGCCTCGGTTGCAAGGGACTCTGCTAATCGGACCGGATCCAAAGGATTGATTTGGTTTTTCTTTATGAAGGACGTGTCGACCTCCATCGTCACGAATGAATCATCACTGTCCTCGTTGGCATCCTTACCTGACTCTTCGTGATCTTCGTCAAAATTGGACATCTCCTTGGGTTTGAGGTCTTCCATGGCTTGCTCGTGCACGAACCAACCCCCTCAGAGCCCGAGGAGACCGCCTCCTCTCGATGAGGCAACCCTCTAACCTCAACCTCGGTCAAACCTGAGGATGAAGAGGGCTCCTCCCAAATCTCAACCAAGGACACCATCGAATGTCTAAATACTTAAAATGCACAGAACACATAAATGCAAGAATTGGCAAAAAATAGAGGTCCCCCACAAACCAAAAAAAAAATAAAAAGGAAAAGATACACACGCATTCAAACGAGAGGGAAAAGACCTCGCAAATTGAAACACACAATAACCACTCGAAATAGAATAGCTACTACCTCAACCGACCCAACCATACAAATAGTTATTCCAAGACAATATCACAAACACCAACAAATTACAGCTTTACGCTCCAATAAGCGTACGAAAGACTCGACACAATGTGATTCGGAAAGAAGCATAGAATAAGAGCCAAAACTACCGAAAGAAATTCTAAAAGAAAGAAGCACGAAAAGTGGGAACTGAGGAAATACACCCACGACGTAAATTGGAACCTCGCAGCAACCAATCACACACAAGATCAAGACAACAACAAAGCATGCAATGAAATTTACCATCAACAGAATAATAAACTTGATATGTGCGTAAAAAGACCTATATTTCAATGTGTGAGCGTGCATGTTTGTGGCCATTTTATTCCCATATCATATGTGTTTTGCTTGTTTTTGTTGTGTTTTCATGTTTTCTGTGTTTCGGATGATGTTGGTTAGGTTTTGAGCATAAAATAACATTTTTGGCCAAGTCTTGGAGGAAAAAGTTGTGAGGATCCTGAGCCGGCTCGACTGAGCCTGATTTGGCTCGACCGATCCTGAGCCAGACAGAGGTTGAGCTCGACTGATCCTGATTTGGCTCAACCGATCCTGGCAGGTCTGAGGCTGAGCTCAACCAATCCAGATTTGGCTCGACCGATCCTGGCAGAATAGAGGCAAATCACGGTCAAGCTAAATCCATCCCGGGCGATCCTGGCAGAATTGGTTGATTTACAAGTTTCTATTCAATCACGATTGCCATTGTGTCTTAATTGTTTACGTTTTAGCTTAGTTTATGTTTTTGCCTAGTTGATAGAACAACTCAACGACTTAAGTTTTGCCTAACTATAAAATTCCATATGAGTAAAGAGTAATCTATAGGGCAAAGTTAGAAGGATCATTGGATTGATACTTTTAACTTGACAAATGTTTTTACACAACATCAAGTTTTTGGCGCCGTTGCCGGGGATTCTTTTGGTAGGTCTATGGATATTGTTGAAAGTATGGAGATTGTATGTTAGGTGTTTGTAAATATGATTAGTAGAAAGTAGATTGTTAATTAGTAGTTTGTTGCTTATTTTTTCTATTGGTTGGAAAATTGGAGTATTGGTTTTTGTAGGTTATGAACGAATACAACGTTCAAGGCTTGACAATTGGAAGCCAACATGGAGAATCATCGAGGAGTTAATTCGGAGAGGCTTCATAATCTACAAAGACAAATGGAGGAAATGAAAGCTAAAATGCTAGAGAGACAAAGGCCACAAAGGACACTCCGAAGTGTGTATGAGAACATGTGGGGAAATGAATACCAATGGCCGGAAAACAAAAGAGATTACCAAACGGTGGAAATCGTAAAAGAGACTTGCGAAGATGATTGGTTGAGAAGTCAAGTGGAGTTAATGCAAGAACAACTCGGTTGTTAAGGATTTCAAGTAGGAAAAGTGAGGAGATCAAGGAACAAACATACAAAGAGAAGGATGAGATACTTGAGGAGACTCCGATACAAGAATCAATCATCATGAAACAATGGAGTGAAGCAAAGCGAGAGGAGAAACAATCGAATGAAGTGTTCCCTCAAGAAGCTAAAGAGGATAAAGGCACCAAGGAAGAGATGTTAGTCATTGAAAGTGAAAAGAATGGTGCTCTTGAGATACCTTCACTTGAGGAGTTGCAAAAAGTCCCGGCCTTAGTACAACAAGATGAGAAAGAGCAAAATGATGAGCAAATTATGTCGGGGGATCCAAGTGGTGATATAGTGCTTATCTTTCCTTCATTAGTGATGGACAAGAGGGAAAAGGAGGTGATCTTAGGAGAGATAGTGGATGAATCATATGATTTGATCGGAAAAGGAGGTGATGAAAAGTTGATGATTAATCCAAATGAGGGACAAGTCGAGACGTATATAATTTGGATTCCGTTGGATGATGCCTTAGAGATCAAATCAAAGAAGGAATCACCACCTTGGACATTCGAGATTGTTAAGATAATCAATTTTCCTTGGAACGATGAGAGGGGTGAAAGAAACATTGTCATTGACAAATTGCTTCCAAGTAAATGCCGATTAAGGGAGAAAGGTGTACTAAAAATCCACAAGATTTTTGACAATGGATGAGAATGGTGAGGTCGTTTAGCTACCGATGTTAAGGAAGCGCTTGTTGGGAGGCAACCCAACCGTTTTTCTTTCATTTGTTTTAAATTTTTGCCTAGATAGTGTTAATAATGTTTCTTGTTTGTTTGATTGATCACTTAATTTGACATGTTCTAGGGGGACCGTTTGGAGTATGAGGAGTGATTGACTACTGTCAGAAATTATATAAGTATAGTCTCTCTTGATTAAGTTTGGGGGGAAATGTGTCGGTTGCCAGTTTTGGTTTACTCTTCTCCTCTCTTACCTCCTTATCTTCTTTAGTGATTTAGTTTGTTTGATTTTCTTTGTAGGGACGTTGGAAGGATAGAGTGGAGTGATGACGCACCGCCTACCTTTTGGCAAACTTAGTCTCACTTGACTAAGTTTGGGGGAAAGTGCTGGTAGTCGGTGCCTTGGTTCATTCTCCTCCTCTATCTCTTTATCATAGTTTATCTTGCTTATTAGTTTAGTTTGTGGTTTGAATAATGATTTCTATCTTCAATTTGGTTGTATAATGATTGATTGGATCTACTTTGGATGTTTGGATTTGGGATTTGGATTTTTGATTTTAATGGTTGAATTTGATGATTGGATGGAATTATTAGTGAGCTAGCATGATTTTATACTTCCTATTTTGCTTGGTTTGTGGACATGTTGAATGGATTGGTTTGTATGGTGGAGTTAGAGGATATTGTCTTATCTTTGTTGATTTTTGGTTTGTGGTAAGTTTGGTGGAAATGAGAGCTTTGTTGGTTTGTTTTATGCTCAATAGTTTTGTGGTGTTTGTGTTTGTGTTGATATTGAGTAGGTACAAATAAGGCATTGGAGAAGAGGCTCGATCGTGGCTACCGATGGGTAACACATTCTATCGTTTCTCTTGTCAATTTGTTTCATTGCATGTAGATTGTTTCTAGGTTGTTGTGTGCTTGTGTGTGTGTGATGAACCCAAACGAGGCTTGAGATTTAATCATGATTTACTTAGTGAAGTTTGATGTTTACCTCAACCAATGATAGGGCGGAATCTAGTTTTCGAAGCATGTCTTAAGTTTAACTTTGAATTGTCGAGTTTTGTGTTTGGTTAATGCATAGGACTTGACAAAAAGCTGTGAGTTTTGAGCCTTGATATTGTCATATCTTTGTCGTTTATGAGAGGCAAGATTGAGGGTACGAAATCTAGAACTTGCATCCATTCTCTATCTATTGACATGAGTGTGTGACTAGAAAAAATATTAGGTCATCGATTCTTAGTCCTACCTTTCACACCGGGAGTATAAGGTGGTTGTTATCATTAATTTGCCTTTCGTATCTTTAACCCCCGTGATTGAGATTTATTGGTGAATCTTTTTTTATATGATTAGGATCAAGTTTGGGGGGGAAAAGAGTGTATGAGGGTGAATACGGTGATGAGAGTTGGGTGGGGAATTGATTGGATTTGTGATGTTGAAAATGTTGAGGCATGAAAGACATGAAATAAAGGATTGGTTTGAATCCTAGAAAATGAGGCACCAATAAAAGTTTTGGTGTAAGTGTTTGAAAAAGAAAGAGAGACACCCATGAAATGAATGAATGAGGGTGCTAGAAAAAAAAAAAAAAAGAGATGAAAAAGAAAAGAGAAAAAGAAAAGAGAAAAAAAAAATGAAAAAACTGTTGTGAAATGAATAAGCCTCGGGTTTGAAGTGGTTCGAAGAGAACAAGTTTGGGGGGTTTTGGGAAATTGAGAAGTTTAGTCACTTTGGCCCAAAACCACCCACCTCTTAGGTAGCCACGTTACAACCCACGTAAAGACTTTCTTGATTCTAGAAACTAACTCATTGTAGTATAGTGGTGAGAATGGATGCAAGCTTATAGAGATCAAGCTCAATATCTTGTGATTGAGTGAATCACATTGTCCCTAGACACGTGAGGGATTGCTTTCTTTTCTTGTATCCATATTTGATGAGTGGTTCATGTCCTTAGCATTAAATTTGTCACAAAATTAGGTGATAATCTCGTTTTACTTGAACATGCTAAGATTATCTTGATAAGCTATGAGGTATTGCACGAGGTAGATTAATGGCTTTACTTTGTTTTGATTGAGGACAATCAAAGGTTCAAGTTTGGGGGATTATGATATGTGCGTAAAATGACTTATATTTTGATGTGCGAGCGTGCATGTTTGTGCCCATTTTACTCCCATATCATATGTGTTTTGCTTGTTTTTGTTGTGTTTTCGTGTTTTGTGTGTTTCGGATGATGTAGGTTAGGTTTTGAGCATAAAACAACATTTTTGGCTAAGTTTTGGAGGAAAAAGCTGTGAGGATCCTGAGCCGGCTCGACCGAGCCTGATTTGGCTCGACCGATCCTGAGTCAGACAGAGGTTGAGCTTGACCGATCCTGGTAGGTCTGAGGCTGAGCTCGACCGATCCTAATTTGGATCGACCGATCCTGGCAGAACAGAGGCAAATCCCGGTCGAGCTAAATCCATCATGGGCGATCCTGATCGAGAATTTTTGGCAGTTTTCTCTGTTTCAAGTCATCCCGGCCGATCCAATCTTGGCCCGGGCGATCCGAGGCTCTGCCAACTCATTATAAAAAGGGGGAAACTCGAAATTGGAAGGGACTTTTGAGAACTTTTGCCAAAATTTCATAAGATCAAGTTAGAAATTCTCCCAAATTCCATCTTCCATCCTCATTCCATCCAAATCCAAGTGGATCAAGAGTTAGATCTACAACAAATTGGTGAAGATTAGACAGAATCAACGGTAGATCAAGTGCAAGGACAACAATTGGGGAAGAATTCAATTCATCTTTCAAATTTGTAATGGATTGTCTTTCATTTTCTCTTGTATTGAACAAATTGAAAGGTATGGAGAACTAAACTTCTTGTGAGTGTTGTTTGGATTGACAATGTGTGAAATTGAGATTGAATGTTGAATATTTACCTTCCTATGAGAGTTTGAGTCACACTAGATCTCATCCCCAACCACCTAGGTGTAGGTAATAGCCAACGTAGGTGGAATTTGACGTGAACACTGCAGCCAACACGCGAGTGGAATCGTCGCGAATAGTGTGAATTCATGTGATTCTAAACTAATCCATGTGCGAAAATAGGTCATAGGGCTAAAATCTACGTTCTAGAAGGAGTGGACTAGAAATCGATAACGTGACTGTTTGAGATTGCTGGGTTCATCTACGGTTAACTCGCCGTGACAAGGGGTTAGCTACCTTAGAGTGGATTGCTCAATTTCATAGGAATTAAATTGAGTTTACATCATGATTCGATCTAAATTGAACACATTGGATATTCACACAACACTCACTCTTATCTCATTGATTGGACTTGTTACTTTGTCTACCTATTTTGGAAAGTTTTAATTGGTTGATTTACAAGTTTCTATTCAATCACGATTGTCATTGTGTCTTACTTGTTTACGCTTTAGCTTAGTTTATGTTTTTGCCTAGTTGATAGAACAACTCAACGACTTAAGTTTTGCCTAACTATAAAATTCCATACGAGTAAAGAGTAATCTATAGGGCGAAGTTAGAAGGATCCTTGGATTGATAATTTTAACTTGACAAGTGTTTTTACACAACATCAAAACTCCATCGAGACGATAACCACTACGAACTACCAATAAACACCAAGAACACGCACTCAACACGATCGGTGAAATACTAAGACCAATGATCATAACCAGAAAAATGTAAAAAATGAAAATCAACCTCAAATCGGTAAAACGCAAAAAAGGGATACGTGTGCATATACAACAATCGAACGCATGCAAAAATTAAAACCTAATCACGAGTTAACATGAATCAACAACTATCCTAGTGCGAATCTATGTACGTGCGCGCAACATCAAAAGAAAGAAATTGAACGGAATGAGCGAGAGTCGAAGGATAAGCTTACCGGTATTGGAAGCGGAGCGAAGTGCGAAATCTTTGGGATGCGTGGGACAGTCGCCAGAGCAGCAGCACTCATCGGAATAGTGGTCGCCAGAATGGCGATCGTCGGAACATCGGAAGTCGAAAGTCAGAAAAGAGAGAGATGCGGTTGGAGATTCGAAGTCGTGAAAGTGAAGGAATGATGAACGGTTTGTCTATTTAAAACAAAAACTATTCGGGTCCCTAAAATTACCCTCAAAGTTTGGCCAAATTATGGTCGTGCCACCGCAAGGGCGGAAAAATAAAAAACCGTCCAAGACTTAGGGTAGACATCGAGCTCGCTCCCGAGCCCCTTTCTTCCTTGAGCTCGACACGCTCTGTTAGAAGCCCCAGGCTATAATCTCCACTTCATGGGACGAACTCTGATGCAATTGGTACCATTAACGGGAGTGTAGGGCATCCCCGGGAAACCCATAGTTGCCCCACGATCCGCTAGCGCTCCCCGAAGCTTATATAGAGTGCACGCATGAGAGTACCGCTCCATGCAAGAGAACATTCCCCGAATGATTCTAAGCAGCGTGAACTTTGGACCCACGAATTAGCCCACGGGGCAACACCCCGGTGCCACCCGATATAGTCATACGCTTGCATTCCCAATGAATCTTCATATCGGCCCAGAGTAGTATCCCGGCTACTTCCTATCGGAGCTGCTCTCTCCGGGGCCCGAGGATAGTCTCTCGGACGCCTCAAAACTCCGCACTCTGTAATGCATTCCGATTGGAAGTTTTGATTCCAGTTACTGCCCGCAGTAGATCCAGAAATCAAAAGGGGCTATCGTTGGGCCAGGCCACGAGGCCAATAAGCACGTCGGCCCAAATGACAATTGGACCAAAATAGCAAGCCCGCCTGAAGTGACAAAAGATCCAGAAATGCCCAAGTTTGGAGATCGTCACCGACCCTCTTAGCTCTTCGAAACCGAGCACCTGAAGGGATCGATGTCGAGCATCGAGACGGAGAAACCCTAGAAGCCTGGCGGCGCAGGACCATTGGAAGTCCTAATCGACCCCAAAAATCCTGGAGCCAATCCTAATTTTTCGGCGAGCACCAACCGACTCGAATCTAGGGTTAAGTTTAACGTCCTCTCCCCCTATCTTGTCTATAAATAGATTTCAATAATCCCATAATACAATCCATATTATTACTATTATAGTATATTTTTTAAGGATTAAGCAGGTGGATCCCACAGTGTTTGGATGCGTGGTCCAACATCCTAAATGGCAACAAGAGCAATGATAAATAAATAATAAATAAAATCCCAGTTCCCATGGGTGCGCCCCTACCTTAATCCTACCAAACCGCCAAATCTTTGCTGTCTTCACGTGATCCTGCTCCCCACCCTCGGATTCTCTCTCTCTCTCTACATTTATTCATAAAAATCATCTATTTTAGGGATTTTCGAAAATCCCATTTCCTCTCTTAAAAAAGAAAGAAATGTGCCACTCTTTCTTTATTTCTCTCAAATTATTTTTGGGACAAATCTCATTTAAAATTAAAGATTAAAAAGAAGTTTCATTCCCTTTTTAAATAGATTAAAAAATGAGGAAAGTAGGAGAGAGAGAGAGAGAGAGAGAAGGGTGTGTGATGCATGGAATCTATGGAAGAGATAGTAGGTGCTACAACTGATTTTCCATTATTTGGAATAAATTTTTGGATCCCTTCAATCACATTCACACACGATTCTCTCTACTTTTTTTTTTTTCACATATATTTCATTCTTAACCTCTTATAATATCTCATTCCCAAACATATTTTGTGGAGGGAATGAAACCAATGAATCACAGCCTCATGATAATACATTATCCCATAAAAACATAATAATTGAATCTTTATTTTAATATTGGAACTAAATCCCATAAATATATATGAGTTGAGATCTGCAGCTATAAAACAAATATATTTCTCCAAATATAATATATTAAGAACAATTTATTTTAAATATAACATCAAAAACATGAGGTTGTGAATAAGTCTAATTTGAACAATTGATTTAGTATAAATAAAATTGTGAATCTTTATTTTACACAAAATGACTCTTCTAACATTGGCTACATCGTTCGTATCTGTTTATTTCTTCTAGTGTTTGCAAAACTGCAAGGGTGCTCAACTCACCGACAATCATTATATTCGAAAAATAATCAAGTATTTATAATTTTAATGTTGAGAAATTAAATTGGGAAATCATTGTTGAAACTTGAAAAAAAATGTTTGATAATCATTTTTGGACTGTCCAATATGTTGAAGAAATAGGAGTGGTTTTGATAATTGATGATGGAATGTGTATATATTGACCATAATGAATGCCCATTTGCAATATATATATATATATATATATATATATATTTATTGTGTCACCAAGACTGAGGCATCAAAGTCCAACTCCAACATCTCATGAACAATTACTTGACTGACACATACCCATCCATCCCTTAAATATTATATTTATTTCTCAAAAACGACAACAAAAGATTGATTATTTTTTATTTAAAATATATATATATATAGAGGGTAGTGATCAGGTGAGAATATGAGTTATTATGAGAAATAAGAATAGATCTTTCGCGTCCATTTCATCAAATCGACGAGCATCATTCATTCTCAGCAAATTGAAAAACGCGGCATTTTTGCCCCAATATCCTGCAGTTTTAGCCTTTAAATGCTAAAACTGTAAAAATAGTCAAACACAAACAGCAACCTGCATTTTAAGCCCGATTTTTTTCATTTTTACATAAATACGAATTAAAAAAAATTAAACATCTTCTTCTTCAAAGCAGCAACACGAGCGTAGTCTCTATAAAACTCAATACCAACATCAACAGTTCTAAAAACCCTGCCCTTAAAATACTTCATCTCATCAACACACTTTGGAATAAATGAACCTGTAAGATACAAAAATGCACAAAGTTAACACTAAAGATGCACAATATAATAGTAAAAATGAACATCGATCTGAATAAAACAAATTTTTTTAAACTATATTCATGCACAATTAACAAAGTCGAGACCGAACACGAATGCGAAATCCAGAAACAAAGAAAAAAAATCTGATCGACATAAGAAATATAAATCAAATCGAACGAAGAAGGAAGAAGAAATCAAATCGCGCGAAGAAAGGAATAAAAAATCTGATGAGATACTATTTCAGATTTTAAAAAAAGCTAAAATTACAAAATAACCTTAATTTTGCAAAACTGCAGGATAATCGAGGAAAACTGCACACGGAGTGAAATAGATCATGAGCGTTGAAATCACAAAATCAAAGGCTGAGATTTATTCTTATTTCTCATACTAAAAACCATTCTCATATGATCATTAGTCATTACTCTATATATATATATATATATATATGGAGTGGATAAGGTGATAAAATTTCCCCTGTGGGAAAAAAGAATGAATCTGATCCATTAGATCTCAGTAAATCAATGGTTGATATACAATCAAGCAGCAACTGTAACACAATCAAGCATCTTATTAATCAAGCAACAACTAAAACACAATCTAGCAATTGCTCGATTGTGTTTTAATTGTTGTTTGATTGTATATCAACCATAAATTTATTTAGATCTAATGGATAAGATTCATTCTTTTTTCTTACAGAAGGATTTTTTTTATATGATCCATTCTCTCTCTCTCTCTCTATATATATATATATTATATATATGGAGGAGGGATCATGTAAAAAAAATCCTCATGTAAGAAAAAAGAATGAATCATGTCCATCAGATCTAAAAAAATTAATGGTTGATATTGAATCAAGCAACAACTAAAATGCAATCAAGCAACAAAATAATCAAGCAACAACTAAAGCACAACCAAGCAACGTTGCAATCAAGCAACGACCTGAATACAATCAAGCAATGTTGTGAATGTAATCAAGCATATTTCTCACTTTCTCACGTTAAAAATTTTCTCACCGGATTCGCTCCCTATATATATATATATATATATATATAGGGTAGTGATCATGTGAGAATAGGAGTTACTATGAGAAATAAGAATAAATCTCGCGCGTCCATCTCATCAAATCGACGAACAGGATTCATTCTCAGCATATTGAAAAACGCGGCATTTTTGCCCCAATATCGTGCAGTTTTAGTCTTTAAAGGCTAAAACTGTAAAAATATTCAAACACAAACAGCAACCTGCATTTTAAGCCCGATTTACTTCATTTTTAGCCCAATTTACTTCATTTTTAGCCCGATTTACTTCATTTTTACATGAATACGAATTAAAAAAATTAAACATCTTCTTCTTCAAAGCAACAACACGAGCGTAGTCTCTATAAAACTCAATACCAACATCAACAGTTCTTAAAACTATGCCCTTAAAATGCTTCATCTTATTAACACACTTTGGAATAAATGAACATGTAAGATACAAAAATGCACAAAGTTAACACTAAAGATGCACAAAAAAAATAGAAAAAATGAACGTCGATCTGAATAAAATAATTTTTTTTAAACTATATTCATGCATAATTAACAACGTCGGGACCGAACACGAATGCGAAATCCAGAAACAAAGAAAAAAATTCTGATCGACAAAAGAAATATAAATCAATTCGAACAAAGAAGGAATAAATGAACATGTAAGATACAAAAATGCACAAAGTTAACACTAAAGATGCACAATATAATAGAAAAAATGAACGTCAATCTGAATAAAACAAATTTTTTTAAACTATATTCATGCATAATTAACAACGTCGAGACCGAATACGAATGCGAAATCCAGAAACAAAGAAAAAAAAATTTGATCGACAAAAGAAATATAAATCAATTCGAACAAAGAAAGAAGAAGAAATCAAATCGCGCGAAGAAATGAATAAAAAATCTAATGAGATACTATTTCAGATTTAAAAAAAGCCAAAATTACAAAAATAACCTTAATTTTGCAAAACTGCAGGATAATCGAGGAAAACTGCACACGGAGTAAAATAGATCATGAGCGTTGAAATCACAAAATCAAAGGCTAAGATTTATTCTTATTTCTCATACTAAAAACTATTCTCATATGATCACTACTCTATATATATATATATATAAAAGGATGAGAATTGATATCAAATGCCAAAGAATGAGAACATGTTAAGTTAGAATTAGTCTTACCCTTATTTTGATTGAATGGACGACTAGAATTATTTCAATTTGACAGTTATATTTTTAATGTGAACAGTTTTTATGTATTTTGATTAAGTATATTTTATTAAATGAACAAGCATTATATATAAAAACTAACGGAGAATGTTCCATTGCTCGGGTTATAGTGACAGACTATACCTGTAATAAGAGGTCATGAATTGAACTTCTCCAAAATTATGACTTTAAATGAATGTGAAATTATTAAAAAGAAAAAGAAAAACTAATTAATGAGAATAATATCATAACAGTTATTATGTATTTTGATTAAGTATATTTTATAAAATGAACAAGCATTATATATAAAAACTAACGAAGCATTATGAGTTTAAATGAATGTGAAATTATTAAAAAGAAAAAGAAAAACTAATTAATGAAAATATTATCATAACTAATAAGTATGATTAACAACATAAACAAGTGGTTAACATGGGATTTGAGGGGGAGGGTTGATATTGGAGTTTGGTACCTGCTGTCGGCTGTAGCAGTCAAACAATGCAGACATGCAATCTCAAAACCTCAATCATTGCATTTGCATGCTGCTGCGAGAGAGAGAGAGAAGTAAAACGTGCTCCAGCCTTGCAAATCATGAGATTTATTTTGTAATTAAGGGGTGCACGTGGGGCTGAGTAATTAAGATTTGGTTTTGCTAATTAATTAAACTAAATCTTGTGATTATGATTTAAGGAAAATGAGGGAGGGGGTGAATTCAACTAAACAAAGGGTGTGCACGAGTGGTGTCGGCATGGGGGATTCAATTCATCATTTCTTAATTGCAAATTATTGTGCTTAAAAAGATGTGCCCCCACATGCTAACAATATTAATCATATATAATCGTATATATTTTTTCAAAACTTGGGAAAAAAAAAAAAGAAAAAAAAACCCCCTTAAAATGGCGCATTCTATTCCTTCAAGATTAGGTGTTTGCCTTTATGAAAAAAAAAAGTGTATCCATAAATCACTTAATATTTTTAAATTTAACTTTTGAATTGTGTTAATATTTGATAGTTGAATATAATTGATTTTGCTTAATAATGGTAAATGAAACTAAATCACAAGATATTGAGATTGAAGAAATACTAATAAAAAAGTGATTGTCGATTATGTAAAGTGTAACACGGAATCTGGATCACACTGTGAAATTGTTAATAACAATACAATTTATGAAGTCTTAAAATCAAAATATTTGGGGAATCTATAAAAAACAATTGAAACTTTAAAAAAAGAAAATTTAATTTTTTGAAGTACAAATTTGAGACAAAAATGATATAGCAAAACTCCGAGCCCATCCTATTTGGGCCTTGATACTCATGCAAAGAGCAAATAAAATAGTGATAATTAAACACATTCTACCCAAAACTCTTGAAGATAATATTATTGGACCATATTATTGATTAAGAATTTGAAAAATACTTAAACTATTAATTTATGACTTTGGAGTGTTAAAACTTATTAATATTCCCATGAGAAATTATTATATTGGGCTTCAGTGGGCCATTTACGGTTTGGATTTGAAACCATTTTTAGACAGTTGGTTAAGGTTTAAGATTTTTGAAATCATTGAATTAGCATGAATTTTTATAATTTAAAAGAACGAATAGGAGGGAATTTTTATTTTTTATTTTTAAATGAGCAAATAAGATCATAACCTTAAAAATTAATGTATGAGGCCAATGAGGGTTCTATATTTCTTGAACCGAAACCGGAACCATAACCATCAATACTGTATATTTGACAATTGACATTTCCAATTAGAATGTATATTATTATTACATTGATGAGTCTCCATTAAAGTATGTGTATTGCACGTGTACATGGCATGTGGTTCATCCATCGAAATTCCATACCTCAATAAGAGAAAATAAGATTAATTATTCGTGGACAAAAATAGAATTCAACTAGATTTATTTGATTACCCTCAAAGATTTTGGGTAGGTAATCTTAAATTCCAACCTTGGCCCAAATAGAATGGACTTGGAAGTGGTTTTGATTTCTGACTCATCCAAAAAAAAAAACTAGAATTTGTTAATAATATAATATATTACTCCCTCCGTCCCATTGAAGTAGTCCCACTTTCCTTTTTTGTTTGTCCCATAGAATAGTCCCATTTTCCTAAAATGACAACCTTTTTCACACTCACCAATAAAATATTAATTTCACTACACTCACAACCCTTAATTCCCGTGCCGAAAAGAAAATGGACTACTTCACCGGGACGGAGGGAGTAGTATTTCACCCGTACATTATACGAAAATATAACATCTTATAATACAATTATTTTTTTATTTGTTAGTTCTTTTAGTTTAATATTTAAGATTTTGTTAGTTATAATATTTTTAATTTTAAGTAGAAATTTTACATTTCTTTTCTATTATTATTAATACTTATTCAATTTTAATA
>JAPKLW010000951.1:247740-298869 GCA_026898455.1 Plectranthus barbatus | reverse complement strand
GAGAGTAACAGGTTGGAAAACGGGTCGGCAGGGCCTGATACCCAAGAATGTTGATATCATTACTTAAAATAAATTTTTAAATATTCTAGTAGATTTCAAGAATAACAAAAGAGGATCCCGACCCTAAAAAAATAATGAAAACAAAGATCCTGAATAAAAAAAAAAATTACCAAAAATAAAATATAGGTCCCGACCAAAGTTAATTTGAATTTGCCCAATAATATAGATTAAATAATTACTTAGAATAACTCTTTTATGACATAATAATAATAATTTAAAAAATAACATGCAGTAGTTTGGTTTTCCATGTTGAAGTTTAAGAGTTAGCGATGATTAATTAGCATATATCATATTCACACATTTTTATTTAGAGAAAGTCGATATTATTTGAAATTAATGGAATATATAGGTAACCACCAAGCACGCTTATTATTATTTTGAGATTAATGTAGATTTATTCAAAAAAAAAAACAATAAATAAAACCATACATTGCTTAATCCACAAAAGAAAAAACAGAGGAACAAAAACTTTTTTAATTTAGTTTCTGATTATCACATCTATATGTAAGAAATTGTGTTTGATGTAGTTAAAAAAAATATTAGTAATTAGTTGTTGTCGAAAAATCGGCGATGCTATATGAGATATAGTTTTTTAAGCATTATATAGACATTAGCTTGTTTGCAAATAAAATTGAGTGACATGTTTTTTGGCTTTTAAACAAATTTGTGTAGCATGGGGTAGGGAGTGACATGTTTTTGTACTTACAAAAAAATAAAAAAAAAATTGTGGCATGGGGTCGGGAGTAGGGGTGTAAATGAGCCGAGCTACTCGTGAGCTACTCGGATATCGACTCGAAAAAAGCTCAATCGAAGTTCGATCATTTATTAAACGAACCGAGCTCGAGCTTCGAGTCGAGCTCGATAACGTTATCGAGCCGAGCTCGAGCTCGGATGTGTTTGGTTCGCCAAGCTCGCGAACATGTTCGAGTTCGAGCTCGAACCGAGCTTTATCGAGCTCGAGCTCGAGCTCGAACATGTTCGCGAGCAAGCTCGTTTAAAACTATTAAGTAATATAAAAAATAATCATTCTTAAATATCAATAAAATAATAAATCAAAACTTAAAAGGAAAAAAACCCTAAATACTCTCTCAATCCCTAAACGTCTCTATTACTCTCATTTCCAAACTTCCGCCGCCCTCAGCATCAGTGCACCACCGATCGGCACGCCTCTCTCCCACACACCGGCGACCGTCGCCCCTATCACCTCCGACCGGTGCCCCATCTCCCATCTGACTGAGCCGCCATCTCTGCCCCTCTATTCCCGACCGACGCCCCATCCCGGCATTCGGCTGCCCCTCAGGCCTCAGCCCCTTTCATTGGCGCCGCCCCTCAGCCCCTTACCTCCGGTCGACGTGGTAAGTCCCTGTTAAGTTATTTTATTTTTTCTATGTTAGGCCGCCCTTGCGATTAATTGGTGGTGGGCTTGAGAAATATCCTTCCAAAAAGTTGTCTTCTGTGCTTCCAAATTGTCTTGCATAGATTTAGTGTTTTCAAAGATGATTTACTCACAATTTCATAAATCATATCTCTTGGCAGTGTTTCGTTCTCCATCTAAAAAATAAAAATGCAAGAAACGATGAGTAATGATGAAAGTGAGTATAAAGTTAATAAATCAAATTTTTAAAAAAATCTTTAAAAATATAACTGTTGTTTACTTCAGATTGAGTTTTATCAATTTTATTTTGAAGGATAAAACTGTTGTTTACTTCTGATTGAATGATATCAAGACTAAAGAACTACGCAGATTTTTTTCTCTTTAACTTTATATTAATTATGAATAATTTACTTGTGATTATTCATCTAATATAGTTATTTTGTTTTAAATTTGCAGGATGAAATTTCCAAGAACTTGTGGATCAAAACGGTTGAAGACTAAAATTCGATGAAAGCTTTTTTTTATTGTTTGGAGTTAATTGGTGAAGTTATAAAATGTTTAATTTGTTTGGTGGTGTTTGTTTGTTATGTATTTGGAGCTTATATTTATGTAGTTATGAAAAATTTAATTAGTTTGGAGCTAATTTGTTCAGTTCATTGAAACAACTCATTGTAGTTCAAGATGTTTGTAATTGATATTTATGATGTTTGTATGTTATTATTACAGTTTTTGCATTTTATTGGAAAAATAAATTTTTTAGATATAAACGAGCTCGAGCCGAGCTCAAATTCGAGCTTACGAGCTCGAACCGAGCTTACGAGCCTAAGTTCGATTATAAGTTCGATAAGTGTTGTGGCGAATCGAGCTCGAACCGAACTCGAGTCGAACTCGAACTTTTATAATCGAACTCGAGCTCGAGCTCGAGCTCAAAAACTCAAAATTTAATCGAGCTCGAACTCTCTATAATTTACACGAACCGAGCTCGAGCAGCTCACTACTCGGTTCGGCTCGGTTCGATTACACCCCTAGTTGGGAGCATGTTGGACCGGTCGGGATCGCCGGTCCGGTCCTGACCTCATTTTTTTTATACTGTCATCTATATTTTATTGAGTCGATATCAGTTATAATTAGTATTTAAAATTTTTAAATCTTAAAAACTCAAAAATTAATTCAAAATTTATTATATTATCATATTTTTTGAAAAATACAACGGTCAACTGAAATTTGACAGAAAGTTGTACTTGAGGTATTTTTTGAATGAATTTATATGATGGGGCATTTCTGTGATGTTCCATAATGAAATAGGATATTTTAAAATTTTTCTCTATTAATTATATATGTTTTGATTTAAGTACTTTATAAAAATGTACCAAAAATTTCAATTAAAATCGAAACTGAAATCAAAACCGCCGGTTTGGTTCGGTTCGATTGAAACCGCCAAATCGAACCAAAACCATCAATTCGGTGTAGTTTGATTTTAATTTGGTTTGTAAAAATTTAACTGTTCGATTTGATCTAAACTTCTGAAATTTTTTATTTAATGATTTAAATAGTTCAGTTCAATTTTCAAACCGAACCAATCGTTGTTTGCCCATCACAATAGAGAGGGGGCTCTCATCTGTGCATCAATTCCAAAATACTTATTAAAATATGTTTTTAAAAAAATGTGTAGTAAGAATGCATTAATTGCATCAATCGGTGGTGCAGCAGAAATATATTTAAAATAAAAAGTAATTTAAAAATTTAATAGCAATAATTTAATAGGGCCGGTCCAATAATATGGGTTGGGAAAAAACCTTTTCAATGTCCAATTTCCATCTGTCTAAAAAAAATCTAAAGCGATTAGAGGGGGCCCAACGGCCCATTGCCATTCAAAAATGGACTTGAAGCACGAAATCCGAAAGTTAAGGGACTAAAATATAATATCGGAGCAAAAGAAATATCTGGAACATACCAGAACGTAGAAGAAGTTCAAAAGAAGCACGCACCAGAATAGAATTCTCTAGAAACCTTCACCGCAACCTACTTCTATTTATATTCTCTTTCTCACTTGTGTGGATTAAAAGGAAGTTCAAATATTCAAAGAGTGCGATAAGTAATTTCATCTTCGAATTCGAGTTTTTTTGAATTTTTATTTGTTATCTGCGAGAGTTTGTACCCGATTGATTCTGAGAATGGCTGGAAAAGGCGAAGGACCAGCGATCGGAATCGATTTAGGAACGACGTACTCGTGCGTCGGGGTTTGGCAGCACGACCGCGTCGAGATCATTGCTAATGATCAGGGAAACCGTACGACGCCGTCGTATGTGGCTTTCACCGACACCGAGCGTCTCATCGGTGACGCCGCTAAGAATCAGGTCGCTATGAACCCTACCAACACTGTTTTCGGTGAGTTTTCTCTTTCCTTTTTATTGTTTGGTTTGCTCTGTTCTTTTTGTGCTTCTTTCTAGTGATTTATGGTTCTTCAGCATGTGTTATTTTGGTATGTGAGATTTTGGCGTCATGAAATTGATAATTGTTTGTCATCTCTTTCCACAATTGGAAACGTTGTTGTGTTAACTAGTTGAAGCAATTCTTCTGAAGGAAGTTTGTGTTATACAGCTATTAATTTGGCTTGTATAGTTTGTTTCATGGAAGCATAAGTTAACTCGCTGTGTAGATACGTAATTTGGATTCAGAGTTTTCGATGATAGCGGTTGATTGTACTTGTAGTAGTTCCGGCTTAGTTAGTCGGTGATATGGAAGAGGATTTGAATTCGCTTTTCTGTGAGTGGTAATTCCTTGCATTACCCAGTGAAGTTTCTTCTAAAACATACATTTCTTTCTGAAATGTAGCGACTAAGTGTCTATATCTGTTTTTTTAATCATTTTATGACTTAAATCCTGTAGCTTCTGAATAGTTGAATGATTTTCTAGGATTAGTTCTGAATATGTATGTGTTTGTGTTGTTAACTGGACTCTGCTTCGTGATGCAGACGCGAAACGATTGATCGGTAGAAGGTTCACTGATCCATCAGTGCAGAGCGACATGAAGCTCTGGCCATTCAAGGTAGTTGCAGGCCCGGGCGACAAGCCGATGATAGTCGTAAACTACAAGGGCGAGGAGAAGCAGTTCTCTGCAGAAGAGATTTCCTCCATGGTCCTCATCAAGATGAAGGAGATCGCCGAGGCGTTTCTCGGAACCACCGTCAAGAACGCTGTCGTGACGGTGCCTGCCTACTTCAACGACTCCCAGCGCCAGGCCACCAAGGATGCCGGAGTCATTTCCGGCCTGAACGTCATGCGTATCATCAACGAGCCGACTGCGGCCGCCATAGCATACGGTCTCGACAAGAAGGCGACCAGCGCAGGGGAGAAGAACGTACTCATCTTCGACCTCGGCGGCGGCACTTTCGATGTCTCTCTGCTGACAATTGAGGAAGGTATCTTCGAAGTGAAGGCAACTGCCGGTGATACTCATCTCGGTGGAGAGGATTTCGACAACAGGATGGTGAATCACTTTGTTCAAGAATTCAAGAGGAAGAACAAGAAGGATATCAGTGGGAATCCTAGAGCTTTGCGGAGGCTGAGAACTGCTTGTGAGAGGGCGAAGAGGACTCTCTCATCGACTGCACAAACAACAATCGAGATTGATTCTTTGTACGAGGGGATCGATTTTTACTCCACGATCACCCGTGCTAGATTCGAGGAGCTGAACATGGATTTGTTCAGAAAATGTATGGAGCCGGTGGAGAAGTGTTTGAGGGATGCGAAGATGGATAAGAGCAGCGTCGACGACGTCGTTCTCGTAGGCGGATCGACTAGGATTCCGAAGGTTCAACAGCTGCTGCAAGATTTCTTCAACGGGAAAGAGCTCTGCAAGAGCATCAACCCAGACGAAGCCGTCGCCTACGGAGCTGCAGTTCAGGCAGCAATCTTGAGTGGTGAAGGGAATGAGAAGGTGCAGGATCTTCTTCTTCTTGATGTTACCCCTCTGTCGTTGGGGCTCGAGACGGCCGGAGGAGTCATGACCGTCTTAATTCCGAGGAACACCACCATCCCCACGAAGAAAGAGCAAGTTTTCTCAACATATTCAGATAATCAGCCTGGTGTTTTGATCCAGGTGTATGAAGGTGAACGTTCGAGAACCCGAGACAACAACCTGCTCGGGAAATTCGAGCTCTCCGGCATCCCTCCGGCGCCGAGAGGAGTCCCTCAGATCACCGTCTGTTTCGACATCGACGCCAACGGCATTCTGAATGTATCAGCGGAGGACAAAACGACAGGGCAGAAGAACAAGATCACCATCACCAATGACAAGGGCAGATTATCCAAAGAAGAGATTGAAAAAATGGTGCAGGAGGCTGAGAAATACAAAGCTGAGGATGAGGAACACAAGAAAAAAGTGGAAGCCAAGAATGCTCTGGAGAATTACGCCTACAACATGAGGAACACCATCAAAGACGAGAAGATTGCGTCGAAGCTGCCGGCGGCGGACAAGAAGAAGGTGGAGGATGCGATTGAAGGTGCGATCCAGTGGTTGGACGGAAACCAGCTGGCGGAGGCGGATGAATTGGAGGATAAGATGAAGGAGCTGGAGAGCGTCTGTAATCCGATCATTGCGAAGATGTATCAGGGTGGCGGTGATGTTCCCGGTGGCATGGATGAAGATGGTCCCTCTGTTGGCGGCGGCGGCAGCGGTGGTGCTGGCCCCAAGATTGAGGAAGTTGATTAAGGTTTCTGAGTTGGGAGTTTTTTATGTTTTTTTTTGTTGACGCATATGATGTTTTTTTTTTAGTCAAACTACTGTCGAAGACTTTTTTATGTTGTTTTTTAAATGATATGAAAGTTTTATTCTAAATGTTATTCCATTCGTATTGTATTGTTATTTCTGTGTCTTTTATTATAATTTTTTTGTTATTTTAAATAAAATTGGATTATAAAAATTGGTGTGGTGGAGGAAATAATAATTTAATACACTCAAAAAGCTATTGCAGCTGAAATAAATTCTGCGAGCTGTAAAAAGTAATGTCTGTTTAATGATTTTATTGAGCATCAACCTACGCGTGACTTTTGAATATTTAAAAATAGCATGGGTAAAAACTCACATCACCACCGCTAAAATTTGTCACACTTGCAATTGAAGTCAAGAAATGGATGTAAAAAAGCAAAAAAAAAAATGACTTGAAAAAAGTAATTTGTATTTCATGTCGTTTCCACCTGTGGCTTGTTGTGTGAGCATTTTTCGAACTCTGCGAACTTTTCCAATCATACAAATTTCACCAACTCCACTTGTGTTTCTTCCACCATTTTTTTACACTTTTTATTATTCCTTTTCAATAAGAAAATATAATTAACTCCATAAATATGATCGTTTAGTGTTTATTTTTTTATTTTTTTATGACCAGCATTATTAGAAACTAGCCCCTTTTAATGTTGAGATCGGACCAAAGATCTTAACAAGAAGCTCAATATGTACATCTTTAGAATCAAATCTTCTTTTTTAATATTCATGTGTATTTATCACTTCCAACTTTTTTTATTTTAGTATTGCAAAAATTCTTGATTTTGATGAATATTTTAAGATAAAAGGGTTTTACAAAATCTGGCATAGGCTCTATGAGATTTACAAATTTGACAGCAATGATTAATGAATGAATCTTGACCCCTTTTTTCCACACTAGGCTATTATTATTACCTCCAAACACAAACACCACCCTTATCATTAATTTTCATTGCCTTTTTCCTATAAACTCCACACCCTCAAATCTGTTTTTCTTTCCTAGTAATTAAGATGAAAAGTTGCAATCCCACAAAAAAACATTCAACAACATGAAATCCCTAAGTGGATTAGGTCTAGGATTATGTGTAGTTTTTGGGTGCCTCCTTCTAGCCCTCATTGCAGAGCTCTACTACCTACTATGGTGGAAGAAGAAGAACAAGATTGATGATGAAGAAGAGCAAAATGGGATCCAAATCCAAATCCCACCAAAAAGATCCAATCTTTCCCACATTTTCCATCTCTGCAAAACTCCCTCTTCTTCTCTAAGATCCACAGCTCAAGAACTCTGCAACTCCTCAACTGATCTTGTCCACGAGCCACAATCTTCGAGCTCAAACAAAGATGTATGGCTCAAGAAACCATTTGTTGAAGAAAACATGGGGAACTTCCCAAGATTTCTCTTCACAATCACAGAGGAAACGAGGGAGGATTTGGAGTCTGAAGATGGGATTTTCAAGAACAGGAAGCATTCCACAAGTAGAAGCAATTTGAGTGATCTGCTCCAGATTTTGGAGACTCCATTCTTGACCCCTCTTGCCTCCCCACCTTACTTCACCCCACCATTGACCCCATCTCTCTGTGATCATCATTATCAGCAGAGCTTGGAGTGGGAGAGAGAGAGAGATGCAGAGTTCAATAGGATTAGGGCTTCGCCGCCTCCCATGTTTAAGTTCTTGAGAGATGCAGAGGAGAAGCTGGTGCAGAGAGGGATGATGGTGGAGGGAGATGAACATGAACATGATCATGATCATGATTATGAAAATGGGCAGTTTATTACATTGGTTATTGATGAGAAACAAGATGAGATTTGCAACAAGAATTACTGCAGCAGTGATTTGGAGGAAAAGGGTGAGTGTTTCTCATCAAGAGCTTTCTCAGTCAGGTAGTTTCTTGCAGCTGCATGTAAAATTAAATTTTTTATATTTCTTAGATGACTTTTTTTTTTTTTTTGTGATTTTGTTTTTGGGTTTGATTTATTGACTGTTTTGGTTATGATATTGAATAGAGATTAACCATTTTGTCTATGATGCTGGACTGCTAATTTTGTGCATGTTTCCTACTTCTTTCTGGAAATATTGCTTTCTTTCTTTGTTTTTATTTTTTATTTTCAAGATTTAATAAATTATCATGTTTGGGAATAATGGGATATTGTTAATTATAAAAGGTGATACAAAAAAAAAAAAAATTATGCAAAAATCTAAGCAACATTGTTTGTGATTATGATATACAATGGAGGAGTGTTGTTTAGTGCTAGGGATCTTCTTACTTTCTTATTTTATTCTTGAAAGAATTACTTTTTGAAAAAAAGAATTATAAACTACATTCAACTTACTTATGATGCATCATAATAAATTACCTTATATAAATTAACCCTAGTATACTAACATATCACGATGCCAAAAATATTTTCATTTATTACTTATAATAATTGTAAAACTCATTAGATGCTAATCGGGTGTTCGGGAGGATTAGACGAATTTAAGAAAATTTCAAAAAGGAACACATAAGCATCGATTACTCACCAACATGATTAAAAATACTAAATAAATGAGTTTTGATTTTATTAGGAACTGCCTATATCGATTTTTGCAATAACGGCTATACTCAATAGTTGATTATCGAGATTTTTTATTCAGTTAGGAGCTGCCTATATCGATTTTTACAATACCGGCCATAATCAATAGTTGATCATCAAGATTTTGATCTATAAACTTTAGATTAATAATATAAAAAAAGAAGAAAGAATTTACACATTTTGGTGTGAAGTAAAATAAGAGTAATGATGGATAAAAAAAGAATAGTAGTAGTAGTAGTGGGAGAGAGAATTGATGTGTTTGGCTTTTTGAAAAAGAACAAAAAAATGCAAACATTTTCCCGTGACTCACAGTCTCGTGCGTGCTAACCGAAAGTGAACTTCACCCCCACCTCATTCATCATTTCTCCCCCACTTTTTTTTTCTTCTAATATTTCTTTCCAATTTCTCATTTCAATTAATTATTACTCCATTCATTTCGATTAAATGATCCAGTTTGATCTTGCACGTTTATAAAAAATTATTTAATACCTAAATAAATTTTCACCATTAGTCTTATTTAAAGTATTAATTAACCTCTTATTTTCATAATATTACATTAAATATTTTCATTTTTCAAAGTTTTTCAAGGGTATAATTGTAAATAATCAAAGAAAAAATAATGCTAAATATAGAAATTGAACCATATAATTGAAACACCTAAATTAGGAATCCAGATCAAATAATTAGAATGGACGGAGTATATTTTATTGTAAATATTTCTGTTCAAATGTCAAATTTCCACCCATCAAAATATTTTACCAAGTGGAGTGTCTCTTATAAACATGTGCATATAAAAAGAGATCTCGTATTCAAAACTCAAGTATATTGGTACTCTCTCGTCTCACCCGAATTGTTATACTTACTAAATCGGAAGTCCCAACTGAATTGTCATATTTCTAAAAATGACAATTTTTTTACACTTAATAATAAAATATTAATTATACTTATATTCATAATCATTAATTCCTGTATCAAAAAGAAATGTAATAATTCGCACGGAACGAAAGTAGTATTACTTTTGTTAGGTTCGGCAAACCCAAATCCACCTCATAAAGATAAAGGTATTCTTATATATAATAACTCTATTAGTATTATATCTTTTAGGAGATGTCTAATCCAAAATAAACTGTATTATATTAATGTTAGAGTTGCGGTCCCAATAAAATACTTCATAGTCCTTTATTTCTTTTTTATCATGCATAGGGGTGTAAATGAACCAAACTGTTAATAAGCTACTCGGATCTCGACTCGATAAAAGCTCGTTCGAGTTCGTTTAGTAGAACTCGTTTATTAAATGAACCAAACTTGAGCATCATGGTATTCGACTCGTGAGCTCGTGAGCAGACTCGTTAGCTAAAACTAGTAAGAAATATAAAATATTTACTTTTATAATGATAATATTTTCATGATTTAAGAGTAACAATAATGATAAATCATTCTAATAATGAAATTTTTTTAGAATTTGAGCATGAATATGATATTATTTTTGGAATAAATAACTTTTTTTTTCAAAATAATAATGAAAGTCTTAAATATATTCTAAATTTAGAAAGTTCGTTTAGGCTCGACAAAGTTTGTGAACATCAAAGTATTCGATAAAAAAGCTCGAAGCTCGAATCGAAATTAAACGAATCAAACTTGTGCACAATAGTACTCGACTCGATTACACCCTAACCATGCACACTATTCTATTTTCTTGTGTAACCATGCAATTTATGTAAGTGGGCCTATTGTAGTTCTCTGTTAAAGAGTTATTTATGTTAAGATTTAAATACGATTAGCTATGTTTTTCTTAGCTAAAAATAGGAGATAGTGAAAGTCCAGCTTTTGTGACCCACCTTTTATGTAAGAAAGCACCATTTTTTGGATTTGCCAAGATATTTCTCATTAATTACAACTCATTTTGTCTGAAAAGTAGAACAAAAGAAATAATTTTTTGGTAGATATATGAAATGCAATGGTTGTCAATTGAATGGATGATTGGATCCAAAAAGAAGCGTAATGATTAAAATAGTATGAACAATATGATTACTTTAAATAAGACAATCGTTTTTCAAAGAAAATTTCATTTTATTTTGACAAAAGATAGGCTTTTTTTCTCCTTTACTTTAAGCATGGTTGTATCTTCTCAAAGTGATCATATATATGTAACCAACACAAAATTTGAAAATAATGAGAAACTATTAAGTATGGCCAACCCATATCTCATAACTCCATTAATATAAAGTTTTTTTAAAAATGTTTAAAAACAAAACTTTGCAAGACTTATCCAGCCTAAAACATATAATATCATATTAATATCCTAACAAATGGCGCCATTAATGGTAAAGGTTATGTTCGGGCTGATTTGAGGATCAAGTTTGTAGCGGACTATGATGTGCAGTTGTGCACTATGATGTGCACGACTAAATTTATGGTAAACTCTAAAATGAAGTGGAAGACTTATTTAATATCGATACAATTGAATATGTTCAAAAACAAAAACTTGTACAAGTTTATTTAACCCAAAACCGACAATATTATAATAATGTCAAAATTGTGCAACATCAACAATAGAATTTTTGCTACAATTTTAGTATTTTAACTTTTAACCGTTAATTCATAACAAAAAAAAAATAAAATCAATCAATCTTGGAATCCAACATTGCACCGCTCCTTCTATCCAACTGTGGAAGCCGCCTTTTGTGCATCAAATGAATCTCACTTCGATTATTGCATCACTTTAATTGCATAGCCCATGTTTAAATTTAATACTAAAAAGATCAAAGAAAAAGAAAAAATCAAAAGCATAATTTATAATGCTAAAATACATCAATTTTGGAGTAATAATACTTCATTTGATAAAAAAAGTAAAATCTTCCATCAATAAAGTGAAAATAAAAAACTGTCCAAGGCCCCAACATGTAGAAAACAAACCATACATATATTATTATATATGATGCACAAGCATTCAGCTTATGTATAGTTAGTATTAACGTTGTTGATCGACTCATATCGTCGTGATATATTTATTTTCTCAAATTTAATTTCAGTAAGTGAGAAATTAATCCACAAATTAAATTAACACGAAATTTCATTTTGGTATGCATGGGACATGTATTACATATTTACATGGAATAAAAGTTGTCCCACATCCAGTTATTACCTATGTAGTGACATGTATATGAATCATTACATTGATGGTGTGTAATAACTAAATGTGCTACGAAACATCGTATTGTGTGCCCACGCGTGCCACTGCCTGCCTTGCAGAGGCCGAAGGCCGAGCTCTCGTTCCCCGGCCCTAGTTATTTGTAAATTTATCTTTGGGCCTTAGGCTTGGCATGGCCTAGCCTCTCAATGCCTTTATCTTTTTGGGCTACAAAACTGGGCTCGATTTAATTGGTCAAATGAACGAGACGTGGCTGATGAGTCAGCTCACACATATATTTGAATGTCGGAGACCATACCATCTCCCGTTCAAACAACATCAAGTCCTTCGAAATTTTCGTGTCTCAAGTGCCAATTTCCTATAAATAGGCATCTATAGGTCCATGCCTCAATTACCGAAAATAATTGCATACTGCAATCTCTCTAAAATATTTCATTATCTTCTAAACACCTTTAGCTAGTTTATTTTTCGCTCAGTTCGTCGAAGCTTCTATGACTGTAGTATTGCCTCGTAGAGAAGGATACCCTTTTACCTTTGGGGAATAACCTCGCACAACAAACACTACATTGACGTATTTGTCTCTAGGGAAGAGGTCTCCTTAACTTGGCTACAACAAGCACCCCAATTTTTCGCTTCATTGCATAATGTAATAACGAAAAACCAATATATTTGAATTTTTTAAAAGAACCATAAACCTAAAGTAATATATTAAAACCAATTTATTAAATTTAAATAAATAAAAATACAATAATTTTTTATTAATTTATTAATAAATATATGTATCTTATCCGAATCCGATCCGAAATTATTGTATCCTTATCGTGTCGATCTGAGAAGGATCCATAACCGATAAACCTCAACTCATATCCGTTATAATCGTGCGAGTTCGTGTCAAATTAAAGAAAATACCGTGCAGGCTAATTGAGTGGCGAGCATTACCAGTCGAAACAATGAAAACGGCGCAGTAACTTGGAAGTTTGGATTCGACAGCCTCTCCAGTTGTGGGTCACTCTTCCTCAGCCAAACTCGCACATGAAAGGATAGTTGTTCTTTCCCTTGCACCTCCTCTTGTTCATCCACTATCTTCTTCACACACCTCACCGCCGCCGAGCTACACTTATCCAGCACAATTGATTGGAGCGTTGGTATTTCCCCAACTTCTGAAGAGATGGCCACCAAGTCTGTCAATCCGACGAGATGGAGGTGCTGCAAGGATGGAAAGTGGGAGCTCTCCACTATCCAATATTTAAGATTACCAAACCCTTCCAATGACAGGAACTTGAGGCCTTGGAATCGATCTTCGACTGTTTCCCACTTACGTTTTGTTCTGGAGTTGGGGGAGATGAATTTGAACTTCTCAAGTAGGGGTAGTGAGCCTATCTTTTCCAGCAACATCTCTTCGTGCTTCGATGAAAGGCTCATACTGAGACTCAACTTCTTCAGGGAGTGAGGGAAGCTGAGCTTTTTCAGACAGCTATCAATTCTATGGCCCTCGCAGGTAAGAGATTCCAGCTTGTTCAAACATTCAAGATTGTGGAGACAATAATAATCACTGCCATTTATCAAGAATCTCATATCTTTGTAGTATTTGATTCCCAGTTTCCTGATATTGGGAATTCTCTTGACCGCCTCTTCACCACACTTGAAATTCCTCACCCCAGTGAGTGTTTGCAGATTCTCCAACACGACAAAGTTGAAGTTGTCGATGGTCGGAGGATCTGGGAGATTCAACCCTTGTCCCTCGAAATGGACATGCCTAAGTTGAGGCATCATCCAAATCTCAACTGGAGCATTGATCTTCCTAGGATGATCAACAGTTAATGTCTCTAGTCTCCAAAGGAGATTTATCGAAAGTGGAGGTTTCGTAAACCAGTGAGCGTTGACAAGAAGATGCCTTGAGTTGAGTAACTCAAACACAACTCCTAGCTCAAACTCAAGTCTTTGAATTGGAAATCCAGCATATGCTTCCACTAGCCTCAACAATCTCGAATTGGGCAACAGGTGAATACTTTTGCATGATGAGACATCACCGCGTTGCCTGCGTTTATACAACATCTCCTTTTGAGCTTCCCACAAGCAGAAATCTCTCAACAAGTCATGAATTTTGCAATACTTTATGTTCCCAGTTGACCCCAGCTCATGAGCTATGATGAGATTTCTATCAACTAAATCCTTCAAGTATTCTCTTGCAATTGTTTCCAAGCTCTTGTCGCTTGATGGTTTCGGTTTCACACACCCATTAGAAACCCATAGCTTGATGACTTTCGAGACTCGAATCACAATGTCTTCCTCAAACTCTCCCATATGTAGAAAACATGGTTTTAGATGAAGCGGCAAATGGTTATAGCTCAGTCTCAATATTTTCAAGCTGTATTCATCATTTTCCAAATTCACTATTGAGTTCAAGTTCTCCCTTATAGACTCCCAACATTCTTGTGTATGCTCCAGTTTTTCCAAAAGGCCTCCCACCACAACAATGGACAAAGGAAGTCCTTTGCAACTTTCCACAATCTTTTTTCCAATTCCCACAAGTTCATAAGGGCATCTATTTTCCCCAAAAACTATTCTGGATAACAAATTCCATCCACTATCCTCATCAAGAAATCTCATTTCAAGGGCATAACTATCATCCAATTGTGATCCCAATATTGATAGCCTACTCGTCACCACTATCCGACTAGAATTGTTATGGTCAGGAATAAAACGTTGTATCTCCTCCCATGCCTCAAGACTCCACAAATCATCCAATACAATTAGAAACCTTCTATTTGTCAAATATTTATGGAGTGCTAGTCCTAGCTCATCTTCCCCCAATCTACTTAGTTGTGGATTGACTTCTTTGTCGGCTTGAGAAAGAATTTCAAGAAGAATATCTCTCGTGTTATATTTTTGAGAAATTGTAGTCCAAGCAACAATATCAAAACGATCCATAACAAGTGGATGCGTATAAACATTTCTAACAAGAGTCGTCTTACCTATTCCACCCATGCCTACGATGGGGATGACTTGGCGATCAGATCTTCCTGCAGTGAGCATATCCAAGATTCTGAATAATAGATCATCAAACCCCACCATGGACGAATAAGATCTTGTAAGAGTAGCACCCGGCGCTCCAACCCGAAGGGATCTTAATGAACCAGAAGATGCTAAGACTTGTTTCTTCATCAAATCCATGCCTTTTATCTCCTCCTGCAAGTCTACAGAATTGAGTTCTTTGGAGCCAGAATCAAGACGTACTCGATCAAAAATATGGGACTCGATAGCATCTTCAGCCGCGTAAGCTGCATCTGCAATGCGCTTCTCCAAGGGATCAACTTCTTCTCTAGAATGGGAATCATAAGCTTCGAGAAATTCTTGCAAGAAGGTAGCCTTTTCAATAAGAGATTCAACTTGTTGTTTGCTGAGAGATATTGGAGTGAAGGGATGATGTTGGATGATATCTATGGTATGCATCAGAGAAATCAATGCCTTGTAAGCTGCAGCCATGGTCAATCTCTAACAGGGAGTTGGCATAAGATATTTGATGGACTAAAAATTGTTAAAAGGCATCAACATTTAAATAGTACAACTACATAGGAGACGACAGACTGTCGTGAAAGAGATGGATTGAGTGTCCAGTGTTGACTTGTATATATACATACAAGTAGGATTGGAATCAAATATATATATATACCAAGTGGGTTTAGTTTGTCTTATATAAGAAATAAATACATATCCTTCCTTTATATACTTAAATTAATAATTCAAATTAAAATTTACTCAAAATCTTATGTCTTTAGCTATATATTTTATACTATAACGTATATAAAATAGGGCGGATCTATCTAGTTCTATCCAAATAATTACTTAATAAAATTACATAGAAATATTTGCGCTTTATGTTAGGGAATGACTAATGTAATTCATTCAGCAATTCTTAATAAAATTACTTAGCATTCATATTATAGTCTTCATCACTCCTTTGGGTCTCCACTAAAACACAAAATCGCCCACACTGTGGGGCCTAAAGAAAGATCGATGGAAGAAAATCGCACCAAACACATCAATTTTGGAGTAATAAAACTTTCTTCAACCAAAAGTAAAATCTTTCATTAATACAAGCGATGATCATAAACTGTCCAAGGCCCCAACATACGTAGAAAATAAACCATAAGAAGTGTTAAGTGAGAAATACATAAATTGCATAAGCAAATTCTGCATCATCTAAATCAACTAACTAAAATACTCAATAAACAGATACTATTAAAACCCAAAACGAAGAAGATAATTCAAGACAACAAGCAAGGCATGTGCATGCATATAAATCTAATGGAGGGAGAAGAAACATGAAACCTTGAGAATTTATAGCGGGTGTTAGCGTTGCTGATCGAGTCATGCCGGTGCAGCAGAGTCAAAGTCCGAGTGCAGCAATCTCAGTCATCCCTAGTTCAACGCACAGAGGGTTCAGACCAGGTTCTCTCAACATGCTAAACGCACAAAATCCATAGTAGGAGTGGTAGAGATCTGGCAGCAGTCTCGGGAATTTACTGAAACCACCATACTGCAACAGGAGACGATACACGGTCAAGATATTAAATAAATGTCAATCTCTTCAAGTGTTACTTCATCATACCATAACAATATGAAGAAAATGATGCAGGCCAAGTATTCCAGAAATAATCGTGTTCTGTGATCAATAGACTAGTTTTAGATGCAGTCATCCCATTGCAGGTTTGTGGTTTTGATAAATAAGAAAAATGAGTAGTGGGGAGCAATGGAACTACAATTGGAGAAAGAGAAGTACCTCAGATTGGCAAGTCAACAAAAATCCGCGTAATGCTTGCTCATTTATGAATTCATCAGCTTGTAGCATCCTTAGAACTCCACCAACCCTACATGATTACATGCTACTGCGGGTTAAAGATGTAAGAAAGATAAAGTTAAAAAAGGGGGAAAAAAAAAAAGGAACGACAGAAGGATTAAATAAACACACCAAAAGGCATAACACGTATCAGTTGGCTTGTTTGCTCTACCTCGAAAACCACCATCTTCTTGTGCCTGCTTCTGCAACATTGCAGAAAAGGTTTACTCACAAGAACAATCTTTCCAATCATCTCCAGTCTTCCATTTTTTTTTAATTTTTTTTTTTTTTTGAGATTTTGATATTAGTAATAATTTCAATTGATAACTCTGAGTAATGTCAATATTCATCATGACAATTTGAAGTCGTTATTGATTCTTTAGTTCTGCATTCTCAACATTGAAATAAGCTTAGGTGCTATGCTCTAAATTCAAACAGAATATAAACCTGCAAGCTCCAATCCAGAAGCAATGGCACATTGATGACATCAGAGGAAGCTCTTTTAGATAGTAAATCTTCTTTGATGAACCCCATCAGTTTAAGAGATGCAACAGCACAGTAAGTGGCGCCACCTGTAACACTAAATCAATTCAAATCCTTAAGGGCTTGTTTACTATGCAGAACAGATTCAGACTTGGAATGTATGATCAGGATGTCTTTACCCAAGTAAACTATCAATATATATTATTCGGAATACTATATTATCCATAAAATTACAATTCCAAAAATTATTTTTTAATTGAATGGTTTGATTAATTGAAGACTACTTTGTGCAAAATATTCGTTTAAGAATTAAGATTTCTTGTAAGTACTTCTATTTTTACATAACAAACCTCAGAGAGGGTTTTACACAAAATAGGCTTTTTGGTTTCAACAAGGCTTTGAGTTTTGAAGTATACAACCTCATAGGTATCTATACCTCGTTATCCTACCTAGCAATCGAGTACTAAGTGTAAAAAAAATCTGCACAGTGTGACCACACCTAAGCAATTGAAATCATGTCTCCAGCTTAAACAGCCAACTATGGACCACTTACTCGCAAAACCACCACAAAGAAAAATGAGAAAGAATTGGGCTGGTTTATTGAGCCGATAATCTCTGAATGCAACAGCCACACAAAATGAACTACGAGATCTAAAACATTCATATCCACTCACCATGAGATTCTGAACCAGGAATCAGACCAAAGCCACCATCATATGACTGCAGAGAAAGACAATAAGTATTTCTTGAATATAATATTGGTGAAATTTAGAGGATGTGACCTCATAAGAAATTAATAGAGGGTTAAAGATAAAACTACCTGACAATTTCTAATATATTCCTTAGCTTTTTCACCATCCATGCCGCTCCAGTTATTCAACATCGAACAAATAGCCGCTGAAGAAATAAAAGAATACATGGTTAAAACATCATCCAAATAAAAATGATACTCAGGTATACTATCTATGAAGCTTTTTACCTGCACAAAACACAAAGCGGAGATCTGTTTCTCCACCAGTATGAATGGGCATAAAACTGTGATAAATGAGATAAATTAAATACTCAATTCAGTCACCTGAAAAGGCGAAATTAATATACTATAGAAACTCTAGATAATGATCAGCAAATAAAAACAGCATAAAAAAAGGAAAAGGAAAAATAACTCATCATCATTGTGAACTAGGAAAACCGAGAGCCAAAATGTCAAACAACTCATTTTGGAATTTTCTTTTTCCATGTATATCATGCAGCAGGGTACGTTTGAGAAAAAATAATGAGTAAAATTGAAGTAAAGGGCATAGAGAAACAATGAAAAGATAAAGTCTGGACAAAGGTGTTGTAGCCTATTGGTATCCACACTCCTAAGTGGGTGAGAGACCCAAGGGTCGAACACACCCCAAGCCTAGTAAAAATATTGTTTTGACAATGATCAAGACTAAGGCAGTAAATCTAAATCCAAGGCAAAAGAATTTTACAAGCACTTAAACATTCTAGAAGCTAACATGCATGTATTGATCATAAATTACCACTAATTCAAACAACGGTCCATTCTCTATGTTGATTTAAACTCCTCCTTCAGGCTTCATAAATACGACATACTTTGTGGATAATTAGCCAAAATAATCTACTTTTTTGTTGGAATCTAAAGATACATAGAAGCATGTGCCATGTAGCCATATTCTTAACAATCCCAAGGGTTTGCTTCAAGTTCCAGTAACTCAACCTTCAAAGTTCTCTGTATCATGCATGAGGAATTCCAAACAAGGTAGAGTATGGAACACAATATCCCTATTAGATATCATTTCGATTCCTAGCAAAAAGGAATAGCTAAAAACCCAATAAGTTACTGAGGCAGCAATAAAATTAGAACAAGGGCATAGCATGAAGAGCAATAGTACCATCCATCTGGCTGCTGAAGAGTTTTCATTGATTTCAACAATAATTCAGAGTCTATAAGAGATAAATCATAGCCAACAGTCTTTAATATGGCCAGCGCACAGTATGTGCTTGCTAGGTGACTGCCATTCAAATTTGGAGCCTGCAAAGGCAAAATTTAAAAAAAATAAAAAAATGAAGCAATCAAATACTGCAACAAGAAACACCATAGACACAGGCTTTAGCTTTTTGGCTAAATATGCTATAAACAGTTCCAGTACCCCATTATTATTTGATTGAAATTGGGAGCTTCTGGAACCATGGAATCCATAAAACTGTCCTGCGCACATAAAGATTTTCATGTGAATCCATCAGTCTTGTAGCATTATTTCTGTTATAAAAAGGACTCTGGAAAATGAATTACCTTACCATTTTCATACGTTCCATCATTCTTTGGGTGAGCTTGTAGTGATAAAACCCAATTAACTACTGCATCTTTGTCAATCTAACAGAAATATCGAACTGGTTGTCAGAAAAGATATTTCTGAACTTAATGGCATTGTCAACTACTATTAGAAAACCCACATCATACCAAATATATTTGTTAAGGAAACAATTTAGATTGAAGCAGAACTGATTTGTGGCAAAAGTCTGAAGCACTCTATTATGCTAATTAAATCCTGTGGATGACACCTGAACTACACCGCAAATGCTTTCATTTTCAAATTGGAAGGGCATTCATATTATAATTAATGGCAGATGACAATCTAGACTATCATTTCCAGCCAAACCACCAGATCAAAACCATTCTCAGTGTGACTGACCTGTTCCAAACCCTGTCCAGACCTATCTATCCTTTTGTAACTCCTCAAAGTGCTCATACAGTCTAGAATGTGGCAATAACCAGAACACTTTCTATTTATAAAACTTATGCAGGGTGGAAAACAAACTTCACACTCTTTGGTTACTAGAAATAAAAGCTAAAGCTAGTACCACTGAATGGTTGAGAACTAAAAACTCTTCATAGAAGTTTTTATATGTAAGTTCAATTCAAACACTACTCTATATTGTTGATAATCATAAACTCCATCTTACTAGGTAACTTTGGTATTTTTATTACACTCCGTACTCATGTTTTATCCAATAAAACCGTGTCTTTAATCTTTATTTATAGTTTTAACTTGAGCTTTGTCCGTATATTCACTCACATTTCTATTAATGACAAATTTATGTAATTGATATAAGTATGTGAACGAAATTACAGAAAAAGCATGCTAACTATAGTAAAACTACACCCTTGGGTAACTCAGATTTATCAAGATCACTCAACAAAAATTAAACCTTCAGCCAAATCAAGCTAATAACACACCAGAAGCAGCCATTAATCCATTGCAACATCTAGAAACATGAATCACTTCTAGAAACACACGCAAAAGAGAATTATGAAACCGTAAATCGGGGATCAGGAAAGAGGAGGTACTCGATCGAGAGCTCCGAGGATGTCGAGGCCGGAGATGACGAAGTAAGCGAGAGTGAGGCGGTTGATCTCTTGGCCTTCGTACGGCGGCGGCAGCAGCTGATACATCATCTGCAGATAGAGAACGTGTCGATCCTTCTCGAAGGTTGGCGATTCAGAATCACAATCCGGATCCGAATCCCAAAGTCCTGGATCCTCCATTGTTGAATTCTCGAGGTTTTCGGCCACAAAATCTATCAGCAAGTAGAAGTAGGAGAAGAGGAATATTTATTTTCCTTCGTTTATGGAGATAACTTAAGTCTAAAGCGACTGTTTTGACCTTTGAGGAATATGTTCTATGGTTTTAGTTTTTTCTTTTTTATTGATTTAAATTATGAGTTTCATATAGGATTAATTCCACCTAAAAATGTTTTAATATTTGTCAATTAGATTAATTAAAATCAAATTTAATTTTGTAATAAATGATGAGTATTATTAAAAGTAATAAATGCACAATTCAAATGTTTATTGTGTTAGTATAATAAATGCGGTTTGGGTGGGATGAATATAAATTAATATATTTATTTATTGATTGATTTATAAAAAAATGTCTTAATTAACTTATTAAGAAAGGATAGGATCTTAATTAGGTGTGGGAAAAAATATCGAAATACTGAATATACCGTACATATTGTATCGAAATCTTTATATACCGTCATTAACAGTATGGTATAACATCGTACCGAAAATATACGGTACAATAACGGTATGAGATTTTAAAATATAGGGTATATCGTTTACATATCGTACTGTATATAAATATTTTATTTTATATAATATAATATTATTCATATAATAGAAAAAATCCTATATTTTTATTTCAATAAATACTAGATTTGCACCCGCGCGAATCAAATATACCATTTCTTATTTTATAAGCAAATCTTTTATATATTCATTATTAAACTTAATATAATATAATATAAATTCTTTTATTTTGATTTAAATATTAACCCATAAAAGATATTATGTGGAGTATCATTTTAAAAAATAGTAAATATAATAAATTATTGTTTTTTTTAATTTTTTTTAAAAAAAAATGATAAAATATATTTTGTTATATTTTTATTATAGTATATTGTATATTTATGTTATAATAGAATAAAAATAAATAAATAAAATTATGTTTTGGCGGGAACAGTTATTAGATAACTATTCTCTTTTCATATAGTATATAGATTCATATCTGATATTTTTCTGATTTTAGATTTTTAATCTCCCTCGTTCAATTTATTTTTGTTATTGACACGTTTTAAGAATAACACTTAGATTGAATTCTTAATAATTATTAGTACATTATTATTTTATTTTTAGTATTTATATTATTATAATTTGATTTTTATGATGTAACTTATCATAATTGTTTTGTTATAATGAAAAGTGATTATTTGAACATAAATAATAGGAGTTTTATCGATCCAGGACCCGAAAGATAATTTAATTATCGATTCAGGACCCGAAAGATTAATTCTCAATTCAAGACTTGAAAGATCACAAAAATTCTAAATCCAGGACCCAAAAGATCATACAATTTTCAATCCAGAACCTCATGGATTGACAAATCATCTTTCGGGTCCTGAATCGATAATTATATTATCTTTTGGGTCCTGAATCGATAATTTTCCTAAATAGTATTAGTGCTAAGACATATTTTGGTATTATAATGATTCACAATTGCAATTCTTTTTATTTAACATTTTGATATATATGAGCATTTTACTTAGTTGTGTATAGTTATTAAAAAAAATAATTTATATTATATTATTTCACTTGTAGAATGATAGAATATAATACAAAATAGACAATAATATTTAAACAAAAGTTAATAATAATTTTAGTTTGATGATGATAAACAAAGTAGTGAGTTGATAAAATCGCATAACATGTAATCAAAAATTGGGTTAGAAGAAAATAATAATAAAAAGTAGTTTAAAATAATATGGTTAGAAAAAAGAAGAAAAAACAACATTATCCTACATAATAAAGTATCTCATATTGATAAATAATAAATTAAACACACGTAAATAAAAACATATATAAATGAGCAGTCATTTTGATATCTCACATTGGTTAATTATCAAACAAATTATTTGAGTCACCTATAAATACATCTTTGCATAGCTAATTAGTATTATTATCTAAACCATCGATTTGGTAGTAATTGGGATAAGGCTGCCGATCACATAGCCAGTGAGAAGTTGCCTTGCAACTCATTTTTAATTAAATAATAATATTATTAATATTTATATATTATTTTAATTAATAATATTCGATATGGTACAGTATACCGTAAAATTTTGGTACGGTACGGTATACCATTATTACGGAACGATAATGGTACAGTAACGGTATGAATTTTCTCATACCGTAAAGTTCGGTACAGTATATAGTACGACAAATAATTTTCGGTATACCGTACCGTCCCACCGCTAATCTTAACTTCGGTTCCATTTTTCTAAAATTACGACCGATTCCAAAATCTATATTTATTATAATTATAGCCGTTAATTTATTATTTTTATATTTATATTTTATTATATTTATTATATATATATATTAAGAAATATATTTAAATATTTTAAAAACTTATATGAATAATACTAAATAAATATATACTTATAAAATATAGATTGTATTAATCTAATGAATAAACAAAAAAATCTAAACTAGAAGAAAATATATTCTACATCACATTAATAAATGTGAATACATTAAATTCATATATCTTAATTGAATGAGTTTGACATTTTTTTGCATGTATTCATTATTATAATCTTAGCTTAGATATATTGTATTAAATGGTCTTATGTTATCTCTTGAGTAAATGACCATCAAACTTACATATTGTCTGAAATACAAACTTTAAATAAAAGTCAATAAATTATAAACTTAGTATTCCCTCCGTCCTACCTCAATTGTCCCACTTTCCTTTTTCCTCCATCCCACCTCAATTGTCCCATTATTTAAAGAGACAACTTTTTCACACTCAACAATAAAATATTAATTCCACTCAACTTACTTTACACTCACACTCCTTGATTATTGTGTCCGGTCAACCCGGAACAATTCAGCCGGGACGGAGGGAGTAATATTTAAAACTTGAATTTGTGTGGAAAAAAAATAGTAGTTATTTTGAAAATGTGGAATATAGGTGGGTGTATACAATAAATAAAAACTTTGATAATTGAAAATTTGATTGTCTCACAACAAATAAATTAATAATTGCAAAAAAATTATAAATTTATTGAATATTTTTTATTTAGCATTGACATGTTTTTTAAAAACTCGGGAGAATAATTTTGAAACTCTTTTAGTATATTATATAGATATAGATATTAAAGTAAAAGAATTCTTTATATGACAAATGCACAAAATAATTCAAATTTAAGCTTTGATGTTATTGAATAATTAATATTTGCGATTTTATTTATCAATAAAACAATACATACTTACTTATTTTTATACAATAAAAAAAATCTATTTAGGAAATTATATTTATTAATTATGAAAACAATATTATGTATGAATGTTTTACTTTTTTCAATAAAATATTTGGCTTTGTTATGTTAGACTTGATTGCATTCTTATACATCTTTATATTATATTTTTGTCAATAATTTACAATTTCTTATTATAAATGCAAATTAACTCTTATAATATTTTTAAAAATAATTGATACATATTATTAAATTTATTATAAATGTACATAAATATTGTTATAACAAAAACAAAATATAAGATAATAATAATCATAAAAATATTATCTTTTAATATATTAAAACAAAAAAAGTTTAATATTCTTTATTATATTTTGATGTATCAAACCTACCAGTTTGTCAGTTATAATATATAGAACTAACAAGAATTCAGATGTGAGCTTATCTAAAAAACTTGTTGTGTCATGTATAGGATAATCGAATTATAATAATAGCTAGATACCTCACAAGTTTGGGTCTCGAAACCAGTGGTGTCTACAAGTGTTGAAGTGTCTGGAAAGTGGCAAGTTGCTAGCTTCGAAGATCAGCAACTAGTTTCCCAAATTGGATAAGAGGAAACTAGCGATGTGTCAGTCGTAAGTCTATTAACGAGCAGACTCGAAGACGGTGGTTTCTATAAATCTGCATCACTCACAGACAAATATCAAGTTACTTAGTAATCTAATTAGTTTAGACTCATAAGATTGGGAAAGAGTCGTTATGAGAAAAGGTAGAAATGTCTAGTTATAGCAGTGCTTCGTACGGTACTGCAGACTAAAAAAGCAAATTTTGTTTGAACAACCAATTGCTCAAATTTGGATTCTAATAAAATGGCTAAATCTCTATCTCCTCAATGCTCGCACCAGTAAATAGAGATGAAGGCACACAGAGAGAAGGTTATGAATGATGTAACCACTCAAACCGACTCCATTAATGACTACAAGAAGTAATACTTTAAGCTTTCAAAGCTCTTTGCTCTCGTAGCTCTCCGTATTTCTTATACACGACACTCTTAGCATCTTGCTATAGGTATTTCCGAATTTTTACTTTAAAAGTAAGAACTAGAGTAGAGTTTCTCACTCCTTGATAAACTTTGGCGGAACACCACCCACCCAACCATCATATACGTTAAGGGAAGAACTCAACCATCCAACTCTTCCAGCTAGTGGTTGCGCGATGTGTTTGCACATCAAGTGAAGAGAGCAAGTTCCTGGTCGACCAGGCAAGACTGTATACAAACGATGGACGAAAGAGTTGTTCGCGATTGCAACAGATTGTGCTACATCATCCTGTCACAACTTCTAATGTATTCCAACTTGCAAGATTGAAGAGTGGAAGTATGACATTTTGCTCCGAACCACTATACATCATGTGTCATTTACTTACTTTATTATTATTATTTTCTTCTTTTGCTCTGTTTTGATTTATGCTTTTATTTTAAAACCAAACAACTCTCTAAGTTTTTGGTGTATTTTATGCAGAATCGGTGAAGCAAATATTCAACGACAACTAACCAACCAGCTTCATTAACCATAACTGATAAAAAACAATCAATTCTGAGATCTGAGGAGTAATTTTTTATTATATTGTCAGCGACTCAGCTATGTAAGTTACTCTCTAGTTTTGGAACCAACAGTCATTTTCCCTCCAAAAAATATTACATCAACATTAATATTAAAATTTTTATTTACTAACATATTTATAATTTATCTCATTATAATTACTCATTTCATAATTATGTTATTTTTAATTAGTTATCAAAATTATATTATTTTTAAAATATTATTGTTTGGAATCTAATTATTTTCCACATGAATTATAAACTTGATTTTGATCAATAAATTTAGGCTATAATTATTTATGTTCTTTAGATTTATAATTTAAGCCAAAAATTATAATACTCTATTTTTCTAGAATTAAAATCTAGATAAATCTATATGTATTTCTAGAGAATTGAATAATTATAGATTTATGAATTGCCTATAAAATTAATTATAACAATTAGATTAAAGTGGGGTGACTAAATAATAGTCATTGATATTATTATAAATAAAGGTACTATGCGGATAAAAATATAAACTATCATTTATAAATATCTTATTTTCTCCATAAATTATAAAACTTCTGAACATAAAACCTAATTTTTTTCTATTTTGATATATACATATATAATATTTTAATAACAACTTTATAATATCATTTTATTAATAATTATAATGATGAATGTTTTGCCATAAAATGATACGACCCATTTCAGGTCCATTATGGTCAACAAAATACTTACCGAACAACCCAATGTATCGATCCATAAATTACGATATGCATGGAAAGAGTCAATCAAGTGGACAAATCATTAAATTGATTTTATTAAGAGGAAGATTCTGAAATAACCACATGTAAAAAATATCACCTCTTATAAAAAAATGTACAATATAACAAAATTTTTAATTAGAAAGAACATGAATTATGATATATTGTTGTGGTTAGCATTTTTTATAAATATTTTAAAATTGGATTTTGGTTAGCATATTTGGGAAAAAGATGTCGCGTTCTCATAATTTAAAACAATTGTAATGTTACTTATTATATTTAATAAACTAATGTTTAACATTTAAATTTTGCAATAAATTAATTATTAAATAATTTAAATACAATGATATTTTAATTTTTACTATGAACGGAAAAACATAGTTATTCCATATCAGATTTCAATGAATTTTATTGGGGGTGTACACAATCTAGTTTGACCAATTTGAGTGATGAAGTATCGGCATCACTAAATAATAGTGTTTAGGAATTTTTCAATCTTGCTCGTAATTTATTAAATTTAATTTATCCGTATTTGATCCAATTCGATCATTTTAATGAATCATCTGATTTTATCCGTATTTAATCCGGATCCAATCCAAAGTTTTTGTATCCTTATCGTGTCGATATGATAAATCTTAATCCATATACATTATTATAATATGGATTCGTATCAGATAAAAAATTATCACCCTAGAGAACATGATTGGCATGGATAAATTTAAGTTTAAATGTTTTAAAATTATCTCATTATTTATTTAATAAAATAAATAAACCAATTAATTAATATATTATTATATTCATGCGTGAACATTTATATTTTTATAAAAATGAAAATTTAATTCGTCAACACGATTTATTTCTCAAATATTTTAGTCTAACTTTGTGTTTCATAAAATATTTATTTTAATTTATGAATTAAGAAGAATGGATAATTTTTTTTATACATATTTTGTATTCTCAAAACACAAAGTAATCATTTGTGTAAATCACCCGGTAAATAATACACCCAATTATTGGATTTACTTTGTAAAAAAGGAAATATATTAATTCAGGTATTTAATATTTATGATTGAACACTTCCAAATAAATAAATGATCTTTAAGATTTAATTGAACTTTTTACTCAATTTTTGCTATTTTGTGGTTTTACTCATAAGAATTGTCATTTTTGGAATGTGTTTTTAATTTTATTCTATTTTAAGTTATTTCCTCTTTTATCAAACCACAATCAGCAGCGATTTTATTTAAGGAATACAAACAACCAAAGTTTCATCTTTATGAATAGTGGGCCTAGTGGCAATCATTTTGTAGAATGGGATGATTTTTTTCTCAATAATATTACATACTTGATCACATTCATAAGTATTCTCAATAATTTCAACTATCACAAAAATCCCACCATCAACAATGAAAATATATTAAATAAATTTTTAAATAACGAATACATATAAATATTTATAATTTTGTGTAGATTATGAGAAAATGAAATATTATTTAATATTTATAATGTTACGCAACACAAGAATATAAACTTTATTGAATGATAAAATCTTACATAAAATCTTTCATTTTTCAAGACTAGAATAAATAATATAATCAAATTTGTAAAGAAAAAAAGTACTTACTCACTTTCACAATTCAACTAATAAGTGATAATATCCTCAATTATTTATTACTATTAAGCAATCAAATTTCACTTCCAATCACTTTTCGCAATAATTCAACTAATTAGCAATATCATTTAAATTATAAAGTAATGTATATATATTACTTAAATTAGTTATAATTATTGTTGTTTGTTATCTAAGTTGGCTGTTAAATATTTTAAAAAATGTGTATAAAAATAAATTCATAAATCTAATCAGCGCGACCAACCCAAAAACGGTAAATTAGATTCAAAAATTTTAGTCCAATAAAAATTATCTCAAATCCCCTATTGTTACATTGCAAGTACTTACTTACATAAAATTTCATATATTTTTAAAAAAATATTGATATATAAAAAACTTACTAGTAAATTTAATAAATATTATATTAAATTGAAAATAATTTCAAATTAAAAATAATGGGGAAGTTGATTATGATTAAGGAGTCCCTTCAGAGAAGTAAGAGAAACAATATCAGTCACAGTATAATCAGAATTAGCATGGTTTACTGTAAAAGCATCATCAGGAACACCTCGAAATATCCCAAAAAAAAAAAAAAAAACAGCCAAAATGTAGAAAGAGTGGGGAGCTCAGATAATAAAGAGAGAGTTATTTTCCCAGACCTAACACAAAGAAGGTCTCGTAATGAGCTGGGATTAATCATCTTATCATCACTGCAAACACCACTCTTTTTTTCTTTTTCTTTTTCAAATCACAAATAAATCACAGACGCATCAAAACACACATAATCAGAACGAAACTCAATCAAACCGAAAGTTGGAATCGCGATGGATGGATGGATGAGTGAGAATGAGGCCGAAAGTTGGAATCGCGGTGGATGGATGAGTGAGAATGGGGAGCGGATTCGGGCAGAATTGGTTGAAGTTTGATATATAATGGCGGAAAGCGGCGCGCGAGTGGAGATGGAGAGATATCGTTGAATTGATTTTGCCCTAATCACCAAAAGGCTTTGGGCCTTAAATTAATTTAGCCTGCTACTGATTTTGTCGTAGGCGCTTTCTTTTTATACAATTACCGATTTAAACATACCCGTTGTTCAAGTTCCCTATTCTTTGCTCAAAAAATACAATTAAAATATAGAATTCGAATTTTTTTTTAGCATATAAAATGAGTAACTTTATAGAACTTATATTTGTTATCGTTTAGGTAAGAGTGGCAATTAGGTCGCTTGTGATGCGATAGTATAGTAATACTCCCTCCGTCCCAGGACAGTCGCAACATTTTCCTTTTTGGTCCGTCCCAGAACACTTGCAACGTTTCCCTTTTTATAAAGTTTTTATTAATTAATTATTCACTAAACCTACTCTACTCCTACCCTACTATCTCTCATATCTCATTATCTCTCCTAATCATTAACCTACAAATCTAACCCCACTAACTTCTCATCACTTTTTCTTAACCTCCGTGCCGGGTCAAACGTCTCAAGAGACCCGGGACGGAGGGAGTACATTATATGTCATCCCGAATCAATAACCAAATAATATTACATATATATTATATATATAAAATATATATTTATGTTATATATACTATCAAACAAAATATTAAATTTAAAATTACTTTAATATAAATGATTAAATTTTCCACGCATCGCGTGGGTGCAATACTAGTTACTCCATCCGTCCCACACGAATTGTCCCTCTTTTTTTTTTCGTCCGTCCCACACGAATTGTCCCCTTACCTAAAATGGAAAGTTAATACACACTAACTAATAAAATAATAATTTTATCTATCTCTACCACATTGGTTATTGTGTCATGTTTTAAGGGAACAATTCCCTTGGAACAGAGGGAGTATATGTCAACCCGAATCAAGCCTTTTATTTTCATGTAGATCAAATAGATCCAAAATAACTTATTTAATTATACTGAAAATTAACCTTAATCAACATAATATGTTTAACAATAAATCATAAACACAAAGACAATTAATAGTATGGATACTTAAGTAATTTTATAATTTTTCAATAATAAATATAACTATTACAAGAGTAAATCCAAGTATTAGTAGATTAAATATTTAATTTTTTTTCAATCACATTTTTAAATTTGAATATCTATTTATTGTATTCATAAATTAAAAAAAATAAAATAATAAATAACAAAATAAAAAATAGAATAAAATAAAATTTAAAATAAATTAATTTCACAGATCATTCGAATCATGCAGGTTGACATGAAACTAATCCAAATCCAATCTAAATTTTAATTGGTTCGGAGGTTCAATTAAAAATTAACCCGAATGTTAAATAAATTTATTCGACTTATTTTTTTTGTATTAAGTTCATATCGATTTGTCGAGTTTAGTAGAGATTGTCGCCCCTACTTCAATGGATGATATATTAATACATACAAAATGCCTTTGATTCACTCTCCTAACTATAAAAAAAAATAAAGTTAATATAAGTTAAATTTGAACATTACTCAATTCGATTGCAATTTGAATTTCAATTATATTTTAATATTAATAAGATATTATAAGCTTTATATTGAATAAATTCGTACAATTTTGTTTTTCAACTTTTCTTGACGAAGTTATATAAGTTTTATATCCAAAAAAATAAAATAAAAAATCCTTTCATTCTTCGAATTAGACTCTAATACTTGGTCTTGATGAAGGATACAAATAAGGGTAAATAGGGAAAAATACCCTAAACTATTGATGTTTTCGGAAAAATACCCCAATCTATTTCGATAAGTTAAAAATACCCCAATCTTTACTTCCATTTATGAATTATACCCCAATCTATTAATATTTTGGAAAAATACCCCAATGTATTATTATTAGTTAAAAATACCCCAATATTTAATTTCATTTATGAATTATACCAAAACGATAAATGTTATTAGCTCACACAAAGATGACAGTCAAAACGAGTATTTTTGTTCGTTTTAAATTTAATATACTAAACAATCAATATTTGTTATATATTTAAATACATTTATCTTCTGAAAAGTATTTAAAAATTCATGTTCTGCTCTTTTTTTTTGTTTCTTTTGGTTGCTTGAATTCCTTTTTTTTTTTTTCTTTCAATGCATGTTTTGACGTGTAATTTAGTATCGAAATATATGTGTCTTGGTTTGGATTGGACGTTACACCAACCAAAGGAAACAGAAAAAAGAAAGCAGAAGATGAAGTTTAAATACTTTTCAGAATATTTATCAAATATTGATTGTTTAGTAAATTAAATTTAACACAAACGAGGATAGTTTTTTTGACTGTCATCTTTGTGTGAGCCAATAATATTTCTCGTTTTGGTATAATTCGTAATCGAAATTAAAGATTGGGGTATTTTTAATTAATAATAATACATTAGGGTATTTTTCCAAAATTTCAATAGATTAGGGTATAATTCATAAATGGAAGTAAAGATTAGGGTATTTTTAACTTATCAAAATAGATTGGGGTATTTTTCCGAAAATGTCAATAATTTAGGATATTTTCCCCTATTTACCATACAAATAAACTGTATTTGGTGATATAAATCAATAAAATTTCTTACTAAAATGTGGACTATCTCACAGTTTGATTGTGAGACAGAGGTTGTTTATCAGTTCAAAGAGGTGGCTCATCTACTCTCAACTGCAATCCAACCTTATTAATTGCCCATGCTCACTCTCATATCTCATCAATCAGATTTAGCTCATTCAAAACAACCCCAATTTATTTTTTGCTGTTAGATCTTGAATTGAAGCTCACAGCAGCCAGTAGCTGCAACGATGAAGGTTTCCGTTGTCACTCGCAGCGGCCGTGAACTCGTCAAGGGCGGCCTCGAGCTCAATGATTCTGTACGCTTTTTTTTTTTTTTTTTTCCTTCTCAAATGGGTTTTGATCATTGTGCCTTGATTTGAACTGCTGAACTTGGGATTCCGTGGGCTGATTTAAATTCAAGAATTTGTTTATCTGTACAGATTGATTTGCACGTATATGCTCATGTGTGTGTGACTTAGTGTAATAAAGCAGTGGTTATTGCACCTGGTGTGGTTCATGTGGTTGTAAAGTTGATAGAACTGATTTTTGGTGGATATTCTCGCTTATAGTCGAATTTGATTTTACGACTGCTGTTTTGTTAGTGAATGAGGGTGTGATTTGGATTCTGATTTGGGACTGTTTGCAGGCTACTGTGGCTGATCTGCAGGAGGCCATTCACAAGCGGAGTAAGTGAAATTGGATTTCTATTTTGCTCGTTTTTTTGGTTGTTTTGTTTGTTGAATCATGCCTTTTTGAGGATCTTGTTCATCATTTTCAAGGATGGAGTTTTGCTGGGATGGAACTATGTGGATTAGTTTGTTGCTCTCATTTAGTTTGGAGGCTTGTGAGCTGTAGAATACTAAAACTTAGGAATGTAGTTTCAGTACTAAATTTAATTGTAGCTTGGATACATTTTGAACCTCTTTGTGACCTTGAGTTTAGAGTAATTATTTGAATGAGCTGACGAGGTGTCCAATGCGAATTTAGAGTATCAGGGAAATGCACATTATCTTTTGTCCTACCCAAAGCATTTGTATGGAAAGAAGTTATTTAGGACTTTTTATACTTGATACTCAAATTTGAATGTTCTACTTAGGGACAGAATTTTGTTCGTGATCCATAGGAATGAGTAATGACTATCCGGAAACATAATTAGTTTTGAAGATTTTATTGCCAGACGGCCCAGACTAGCTCTTTTGGTCTCTAGAAACATGTCTGTAGTCCTCTTTCTTGGTTCCACCACTTTGATTTGCTGGTGTAATTTTTTCTGGAAGGGAGGACTGAGGAGATAGGAACGAATTTCGTCCTTTACCGTGTTTCGATCATCACATTGTTAATTTAAAACGGTATAGAGGGCAAAGGTTTAATCAGTAAATGACTCAAAATACCATACATGTACTTTCATAGTTAAGTATTAGCTAGTTTCATCGGATCACCACACATAGTGTTGCTAATACGTATGCGTGAACATTCACTTCATTTTCATCATTAGATAATTAGGATATACATGTTCTGATTACATAGAGGCTCCTGCCAGTTATGCAAAAAGATATAGCCTCGTATTTTGACAGAGATTGTGCTATTTAAGTCTAAGAGTTCTCCCTCCTTGGTAGCTCTGGGGCAACTATGAGAATACTAATTAGCTGTTACTGTTTATTGTATTGGTTAATATTCTATCTCACTTGTTTCTTTATTTATTTATTTATTTTAAAATGTTCATTAAATCTGTGAAATGGTTATCTCATTTTCCTTATACTCAACAGCCAAAAAATACTATCCATCCAGACAGCGATTGACCCTCCCCGTCCCACCTGGCTCAAAGCAGAGGCCTACAGTTCTTAACTATAATAAGAGTCTGAAGGAATATGCCGAGGGGAATGATGAGTTAACTGTAGTTTTCAAGGATCTTGGCCCTCAAGTCAAGTATAGCACTCTTTTCTTCTTCGAGTACTTGGGTCCTCTGATCCTATATCCGATCTTCTACTACTTCCCCGTATACCAGCTGTTCGGCTACAAAGAGGAGCGCGTCATTCACCCAGTTCAGACATATGCCATGTATTACTGGTGTTTCCACTACTTCAAACGTATAATGGAGACCTTTTTCGTGCACCGTTTCAGCCATGCAACATCACCTATCTCGAATGTATTCCGGAACTGTGCTTACTACTGGACTTTTGGTGCTTGGATTGCGTATTATGTCAATCACCCACTTTACACGCCCGTGAGTGATCTCCAAGTGAAAGTTGGCTTTGCTTTTGGCGTGCTTTGCCAAATTTCGAACTTCTACTGTCATATTTTGCTGAGATATCTTCGGAGTTCTCCCGGAAGTGGCTACCAAATCCCACGTGGTTTCCTATTCAACATTGTGACTTGTGCAAACTATACCACTGAGATCTATCAGTGGCTAGGCTTCAACATTGCAACACAAACTGTTGCAGGTTATGTCTTCATGGCAGTGGCTGCTGCCATAATGACGAACTGGGCCCTTGCCAAACACCGCCGTCTTAAGAAGGTGACATTTTCTTCTCTCATCGAACTTATGGTACCTTTTGCATAATTGCTCCTTTTGCTTGTCTTTTTGAATATATGATTAATCTTAGTGTGGTTTGTTCGCTCGTGATCGATGAAACACAGCTAGATATACTGAATAGTATTACTATCATGTCCATCAGCGGTTGGGGTGGTAGTCAGAAAATCTGAATGCCCTCTTAATTTTTTTTGCTGTTCAAACATTATTACGTGTCGATTGCCGTGTGCTTAGTTCTTCTCCTTGACTTCCTGTATATTGGGCAATGTAGCATTCCTCTTTATATGTAGGGGGTGATCACGAGCCGAGTTATGGCCAGGCTCGAGCTTGATTTGAAAATTCAAGGCTCGAGCTTGATTTGAAAATTCAAAGCTCGAGCTCGATTTGGTGTCAAATTCGCCAAGCTCGATTCGGCTTGATCGAACTCAATTTTTTAATTTATTTATTATAAAATAATAAATCTAGGAATAAAGATTTAAATTATATTAAGCTCGATAAGGCTCGTCTGCCTATCGAATCGAGAATCATGAACCTCAAGCTCGACTCAATACTAATCAAGTCGACTTCGAGTTTTTTTCGAGCTGATCCCGCGTAGCTGCCGAGCCGGCTTGACTCATCCTCACCCCTATTTATATATGTATGTGTGTTTTGTAAACTTAAAATCCTCATGAAATTAGTAGTCTACTGTCTAAACACATATGCTGCACATCAAAGGGAGAGAGCATGATGCCTACATTATCATCGAACTTCCACCAAAGTTCTCACTTCTCATCAACACATTAAAGATTGCAAAGTTGGTGTGTGTAGTTGATGAAACAAAGCAACTTTTTTGTGAATTTATCTGCAAATAATCAGTTCCAACATGGAACACATCAGTTATGCTTCATTAAAATTCTTGGTGGTGAATAGGATTAAGGAAAGTTAGAAATTCTTGTTGCAGTTGATAGTTGATCCAAAATGATTTGTATTATCTCGAGCCACACTCGGTTGAGCTCCACGCAGATCAGTCCGGATGATTCATTTTCTTGGTATCTTTGTCATGGTTCTGACTTGTACCTATGGTTCCATCTCTTGCAGCTGTTCGACGGGAAAGACGGGCGGCCGAAATATCCTCGGAGGTGGGTGATACTGCCTCCATTCCTGTAGAAGCAACAGCCCCTCATCAGGTTTTCTTCTGCTTGTTTTTTCTTAATTTTCAGTTCTTGATGAGCTAATGAATCAGTGGTTCGATTTTAGGTTATGATTTGTTGTGATATAGTGGAATCGGAAATGTAATTTAATCTCTTGTTATGGTGTTATCGACTTCTTTATATTTGAATTATGCAGTAGCTTTTGTTGTTTGATTCGCCATTTGAGAAATTCTTTAAGTGTCAAAACATGGTCAAGTTCGAACTCGATACTTTTGAATTGCGCTCTAGATCCTTTTTGAATTATGGTCCATCTGCAATATACTCCCTCCTTTCCGCGTCATTAGTCCCATTTTGACCCGGGATAGTAAACAATATATGCGAGTGTAGTGGAATTAATATTTTATGATGTGAGATGATTTTTTTTCTATTTTAGAAAATGAGACTAATCTAACGGGATAAACAAAAATGGAAAATGAGTCTAATGAGGTGAGACGGAAGGAGTACAAGGGACGTTGTGATAAACGTTGTGAAATATCATGCACGTTACTTATATCACACATATTAATAAAAGTTTATAGTTCATTCAAAATATTTAGTTCGGTGCAGCCAGAGTTAAAATGATCAAATATAAATCAAACGCATCTATAATGGATTTCAACAGTTGATTTAATGATTTGGATGGTTTAGATTTATTTTGTTTTTAAAAATATTTTTGATTGATTTAAGAAATTCACCGGAACTAAACATGAAACAAAGGATATTTTTGTTCGAACCTGGTCATATTTATTAATTAAAAAATATAGTGTAAAATAAATACTTAATGTTCTATCTAAATTTTATTGGCAAATTCTCAGATGAGACGGTCTCATATTTTTATTGTGAGACGAATTTGATGAAATGATGTGTTTTTTTATTGCAAATGATGTCTCACCATTTTTATTGTGAAATGAATTTAATGAAATGATGTATTTCTTTATTGCAAATAATGTAACTTTTAAAAATAAAATGATGTATTTAACTTATTGAAATGATTTATTAAGGTCCGTCTCACAATAAAAAAATGTTGAGACCGTCTCTCAGGAGACCAACTCAATTTTATTTAATTCGATCAAAACATTTTTTTTCATTCAACCACTAAAATTTCTAAAATAAATGATACAAAATCATTTCTATCTTTTTTATTTATTTATAAATAGTAATACATTTATTTAAACTAACACACTCAAATGTCTTCCGAGAAATTCATCTTTCAATTACAAATTAGGTATTTTTACCACTACACCTCGAGCACGAGATCATTTCTATCTTCTATGTATTGCCGGTGTGCCATTGTATCACAAATCTTATCTGTAAGAAAAGTCTTATTAGTGAAATGTATCATTGTAATATACTCCCTCCGTCCCACGAAATTAGTCCCATTTGCCTTTTTTGTCCGTCCCATCTAATTGTCCCATTTCCTAAAATGGCAAACTTTTTTACACTCATCAATAAAATATTAATTTCACTACACTCACTAACATTGGTTATCGTGCCAAAACCAAATGGGACTAATTACATGGGACGGAGGGAGTAATATTTACAAGATATCCTTTTTCTTTAATATTAATGTATTAATATTTTGGAAAAGTTCAAATTCATAACATCTTCATCAAAGACAATGTATTTTTACCATTACAAACAATTGGGTTGGAAAAACGAGGGAGATTCGCATATGCAACATCATGATGTAAAAAGGCTTTATTATGTGGAGAAATAATAATAAAAATCAACATATAAATATATAATAGGGAGGAAAATAAGGTTAGAGTTTCACATGGGGGTGAGATTGATTGTAGATGGTGGGGTAAAATTATGGGTTGGAAAAAGTAGGGCAGACATCTAGATCTAGTTGGAATCACATTTTAACCATTTACTTCCATCATTGCACTCTCTCTCAATGCACATGAACTCAACCCTTTTCATAATTATATATATCTATATGCATTATTTATTTCTTAGAAGACATTCCAATGAGAGTGTTAGTGTAAAAGAGATTCTTGAGATCCATTAATATTTTTTTTTCTTCTTCCAATTCCAAAAAAAAAATTTCAAATTAATATAGCAGTAGGCTCGTTCGAGCTCATATAACTTGCTTCAAACCAATGGCTTATGACAAAGATTTGTGTGTTGTCATTTTGTTTTGTGAGATGGATGTAATCGATCGATTTTTATTCATATTTCAAGAGTTGATTGTGTGGTTGTTGTGGGTAAAAAATGAACAAATTAAAGGTTTGAAAGAAAATCATGTGGATAGTATAAAATGCCCACTAATTTTCAATGAAAGGGTTTATTTATAATAGATGAAAAAGACTCGTGTCTGTTCACGAAAATACACATCTTCGTGGAGAAATTGACTGTTCACTATTATTAAAACGTCTTTTTACGAGAAGATCCATTAAAAAGAAATACAATACTTCTTCGTGTGAGTCTACTGTAAAATTAATTATTATTATTATTTATGAAATATAATTTTTATAGCCTAAAACTTAATTTTTTAAATAATTAACACAATTCTTTAATTTTTAAAATAATTAACACATTTTTTTTAATTTTTAAAATATTTAAATAGGTCATTTCTAGTCAGTTTCGGGTCGACACGAAAATAAATGGGTCAGGTCCAGTCGCAATCCGACCCGCCAACCCGAACCCGACTCATTTGAAATCTAATTTTATACGACAATAAAATGCATCATTATATTTAAAATTATAGTGAAATACAACATTTTTTATACAGAATAATGTATCCTAAGCTCGAACTATATTGAATACCCATTTTCATTTAAATAATAAATCTCGAATTTATTTATTTTTTTTAAAAAAAAGAAAAGAGTCCACCAATGTCACTAACATTAAAAGGATTAGAAATGCTCTCATATTTATTATGGGCAGAGTTGATTGATGTGGCAATTAGCAATAGTGTATAAAAATTAAAATGAAATAAGAGTGCATTTAAAATAAATGATATCATATCATAATCATCAAAATCTAAATGGCATTACATCAATCGCATACACGTAAAATCTTCGTAGTAATATTTATGAGGATAGAATACATATCACTTTTAATAATAATACGATTACATTTAAAAACATCATTTATTCTAGGATTGGGAAATGTGGCATATACAAATAGGGGTGATAAAAAACCGAACCAAATCGTAAACCAGCGGTTTCGGTTCGTTTATATATTAATTTTGGTTCAGTTCGATCTGGATTTTTTGAAACTGCCAAAATTCAGTTCGGTTTGGTTTTAACCGAAATATGACGGTTCGGTTCAGGCAATTTGGATATAAATTTGGTACATTTAGATTGTTTTCAAGCTTATCTTTGTTGGAACATTAAACATATGCGTTTTAATTTAAATATTTTATGAAAATATATCATGAATTTCGGTTAAAACAGAAACCAAAATCGCCGGTTTGGTTTAAATCGCCAAACCGAAACGAAACCGTCAATTCGGTGCGGTTCGGTTTCCGTTCGGTTTGTAGAATGCTAATTCCGTCTGAATTTTTTAAAATTTTGATTTAACAGTTTGGGCAGTTCGGTTCGGAAACCGAATGGATCGTTGCTCACCCCTATACACAAATAATAAAATATAGATGCGAGCAACATAAATAAATAGAAAAAGAAAATAGTAAAAGCGAAAAGAGAGGAGCAGCGCAATTTGAAATCTGGGAGAGGGACCGTACATCCAGACTGTTTCATCCAACCGCCCACATTTCTCCGTTCCCCTTCATATAACCCCCTCCCCTTCATTCCTCTGCTTCCACCAACATTTAACGTCTCATCCCTCCTATTATTCCCCCCCCTCTCTCTCTACAACTCCCCGGAAGGTACATTTCCATTTCAGGATCGCTTTCTGCATTCATTCCTACTCCTCCTCGTCGTGTCATGTTTTTTTTTTTTTTTTGGATGTTATTTCCGTCTCGTTTTGGTTTGGTTTGCCAATGCTGAGTACCTGAGCTTAGATAGCTCTTTTGTGATGTTTCGTGATGAATGTGTTCGTTGATTTGGGGAGTTAATCGCTGTTGTGGATTATGATTGATTTCGGACGTATGCGTGATCATGTAGGTGAGCGTGTGAGCGTTTCGATTGACCGGATCAGTATGATTGGAGAAATCTAGTTTTAGAGCGGTGTTTTTGTGAATATTATGTTCAGTTTTTTACGTATGCATAAAACGCATGAAATTCCTATTTTGATCAAGGATATTTGTAGTTTCCATGATCCGTGGGCGTTAGATTGACTTCGTTATTGCTTTTTTTGGAATTTTATGTATTCGACATTTGACATGTATGCTTGATTTTGTGTGTGTGTGTGTGTGTGTGCGTGCGTTTTGGTTCCATTGATTCTTCACAAGTGCATGCTAAGAAAACAGTATTCTCATCTCATTGTTAGTATAATTTTATTGATTGCGTTGCTACCTCATTGTTTGTTTGGGGTCTTGTTTATTATTTATGATGGTTAGATGAGGTTTTGATAATCCAAAGATAATTTTTGTTCATGTTTTTATGGCCAATGCTAATCCTTGCCTGTGGTTATTTTTATTTTGCTACTGCTACACCTATGGCGGCAGCTCATAATTTCTTAAATCTACAAGAGTTGGTTTTGTATTTTTTGTACAAAGTGAAAACGAATAAACTGAATGCAGGATCCTGGAATAATATCTGGATAAAATTGAAAACATTATAGGAATATAAAATCAAGACTTCTGTGCTTATTAAATCTATATTCTTAGTCCTAGAACTAGTATAAGATGGCAGATGCAGAGGATATTCAGCCACTCGTCTGCGACAATGGAACTGGAATGGTTAAGGTATGGCAACATCTTCATTGTTCATAAATTTGTGGTTTTCTCTCTGCTTTCTTGCTCTTGATTGATCTGACTTTCTATAAATTCTATGGCTTAGGCTGGTTTTGCAGGAGATGATGCTCCACGAGCTGTGTTTCCTAGCATTGTTGGACGGCCCCGTCACACAGGTGTGATGGTGGGTATGGGCCAGAAAGATGCATATGTTGGGGATGAGGCTCAGTCCAAGAGAGGTATCTTGACTCTGAAGTACCCCATTGAGCACGGTATAGTGAACAACTGGGATGACATGGAAAAGATATGGCATCATACATTCTACAACGAGCTTCGTGTAGCCCCGGAGGAGCACCCTATCCTCCTCACTGAAGCACCTCTCAACCCAAAGGCTAACAGGGAGAAGATGACTCAGATCATGTTTGAGACATTCAATGCTCCTGCTATGTATGTTGCCATTCAGGCCGTCCTTTCACTGTACGCCAGTGGTCGTACCACTGGTAAGCATCTCTTATATATATTAATCAGTTCACAAGTTGGAAGTCACATTTTAGTCTGTCAGATTTCATGTCCATAATATGAGTTTTTAAGTTTGTTTTTTCAGAAGCCAATTTTGGAATTTGACAAATCATATCTTCAAATCTTTTCCTCATATTTGACTTGATGTGCTCCTTGTTAGAAGTTTCTCACAAGTTGGAAGTCACATTTTAGTCTGTCAGATTTCATGTCCATTCCATGAGTTTTTAATTTTCTTTTTTCAGAAGCCACAGTTGGAATTTGACAAATCAAATCTTTTCCTCATATGGGGTGTGTGTCATTGGCAAGAAAAGCCATGTATTTGATTGCTAATGCATTTAAACAGTAGTAACATTCTTCTATTTATTTTGTTGTGAAGGTATTGTGCTGGATTCTGGTGACGGTGTGAGTCACACTGTCCCCATCTACGAGGGGTATTCCCTCCCACATGCCATCCTTCGTCTTGACTTGGCCGGCCGTGACCTCACTGACTACCTAATGAAAATCCTCACCGAGCGTGGCTACTCTTTCACCACCTCAGCAGAGCGAGAAATTGTTCGAGACATGAAAGAGAAGCTATCTTACATCGCCCTCGACTACGAGCAGGAGCTCGAGACTGCCAAGACCAGTTCCGCTGTGGAGAAGAGCTACGAGTTGCCTGACGGGCAGGTGATCACCATTGGCAACGAGCGTTTCCGGTGCCCCGAGGTTCTCTTCCAGCCCTCAATGATAGGTATGGAAGCTGCTGGCGTCCACGAGACCACATACAACTCCATCATGAAGTGCGACGTGGATATCAGGAAGGATCTCTACGGCAACATCGTACTCAGTGGTGGCACCACCATGTTCACCGGAATTGCTGACAGAATGAGCAAGGAAATCACCGCCCTCGCTCCGAGCAGCATGAAGATCAAGGTCGTAGCTCCCCCCGAAAGGAAATACAGTGTCTGGATCGGAGGCTCCATCCTGGCCTCTCTCAGCACTTTCCAACAGGTTTACAACACTCTCTAACTCAATTTCTTTCCAAATCATGTTAACTCAAAACTAAATCTTCTAAAACTGGTTGTTTTCGTGCAGATGTGGATTGCGAAAGCTGAGTATGATGAGTCCGGTCCATCCATCGTCCACAGGAAGTGCTTCTAAACCATCAATGGCCGTCATAATCTGCAGATGCGTATTCTTTTTCTTCTTCCCTTAGCGGCTGGAAGTGCAGCTCGCATTGCTCTAGTTTTAGCACTGTTTTCGTATTTTTTTCCGTTTTCGATGAACTTTGGAGTCTAGGAGTTTATTTCTTGATATGTTCTTATTATTTTCTGTGTTTCATCTGATAAGAAGTTCTTGGATATAGTTTCCTTGTACTTCACTCTTTTCTTATATTGAAATTACATGTATGTTTCTATTACAATATGTATCTTTCCCATTTTACATAGTTTTGTTTCCACAAATTAAAGAAAAAAGATATAGTTCTCTCACACACATAACTGCTGCACAAACTCTCTCTCTCTCTCTCTCTCTCTCATTATACAGAAGATAGAAGAGAGACTCTGGTCTGATGCTCCTTGTCCCAGAATGGGTGATCCTCTTCCATGGCATGTGAGCAGCTTCTTTTGTTATCATTTTCAGCTATTCTGTTGCTGCTTACTATTAACTTTGTGTATTCATCTGTTCCCAGCAAGCTAGCCTTCAATGCAGCATCATGGTTTTGAAGATGGCCACCAAAGAAGAGAGACTTTGATGATCTCAAGGTTCTATTGCAGTCGACGTCGTGGTTGTGGTCGTGGTCGGAGGTTTGACGAAGGGGGACCTGGTTGAAGCTGCCGAAGCCTTTGATTCCAACTGTGAGTTTCCTTGCTCTCACTCTCTCCTCCTTCAGATATGACCTATCTTGAAGAAGGTTCATTACTCTTTCTGATTTGTTCTTCACACTCATTCCCCAGTTGAACCTGCACATGTTTGGAAGTTTGTTTGTTGATCAGTCACTAATTCTCGATTCCATGAATATTATTTCACTAATGCATGCCATCATGTGGTAGGGGTGAGCATTCGGTTATTTGGTTCAGTTTTGGCCCGTAAATTAACCGAACCGAAATTCTTATTCAGCTTACGGTTATTTTTTTGATTATTTCGGTCTAGAAGAAAATAATCGAACCGAACTGAAAATCGAACCAAAATAGCCGAAATTTTTTCAATCCAGTTCGATTTTCGGTTTTTTCGGTTTCTTACTCACCCCCACATGTGGTTAGTAATTAAAAATGACTAACCCCTTGTGATCAACGTATTGAAAAGTTGCCATGTCTCTAATGGCATCCTCATCACATTCGAATTCCTCAGCAATTCTTTGAGGGCCATGTGTGAGAAGGTGTTCTAACAGAACCAGAGCTTTGTAAGATGCCCTCCAGTTCCATGTATCGAACTTCGACAACCTGAATTCATAGGATTCATGTCAGTTTTTAGAGACATAATTAAGTGGAAAATTTATTAAAACGAATGAGATTTCTCATCGATTCATATTCGGATTACACCTTACCTATTTCACCAACACTTTTTGTTCAATATTTGTTTTCATTTTCTTTTATTTTTAACTTAGTTGCAAGTATTAAATGTCCAATGAGGGTGCAAAGTTATCTTTAGAATCTAATTGATAAATTACTAATTTTAATGATCAACTATTAATTGAAAATTAATTATTGCACATCTGATACCCTACTTAGTAATTATAAAATTAAACTGGAACACGGGAAAATTGAATTTGAAAATAAAATAATTTTATAGAAGTGCTACTGAAGCACATAAAATGTAATTAAGAGGAATCCGAACTAACTTTTCATGCCAAAGATAAAATCAGTTGTATTTTTAACTACAGTTTTGTGGGAATTTTCTGTTCAATCATAGAATTTCACGAGTAAAAAGAAAAATTGATCTCACTTAGTAAAAGTGAGAGAGAGAGGGGTCAGACCTGAGATGGAGGATGTGAACAATTCTTTCATAGTCATCGACCTCGAAGGCAGCACGAGATATAAGTCTCATGGCATGAACATCTGGTGCCAACGAATCTCCATTTATTACATCTTCTGCCAATCTGAAATTCATGTTCAAGTTCAAACAATTATACATGTGATAAGAACATATAACTTCTGCAAACAACAAATCAATATATACAACTATATATATATATATACGTACAGTTGTGCAGGTGTAACATCGGTGAGCACCAATCTTGCTGTCTTGATCTTCTCTCTCAAGAAAAACGAAGCTTGTCTCTTGAAATCTTGCATCAAAGATCCCATTTCTATTTTCTCTGAAATATGCTTGTGTTGTGCTTCAATTTCTCCCAATATTAGGCGATGGGTTATTTATATTATGGGAGAGATATAATAGTCTAGATGAGGTAGGCAATATAACTACTCCATTAGCAAGAATGAGAGAGATTCAACCACTCTATAAAAGTGGATTTGCATGTGTAATTGGAGATGATAAGGTGTGCCTTTTTTAAAAAAAAATAAAAAAAAATCAACATTTGACCATATGGGATTAACAGAAAACTGGCAAATTCCATTACCTTTTCAAATATTTTTATATTTTTAGTTGTCTTTGAGTGCTTGTTTTACTATTGTTGTGTGGTTTGAGCCCTAATGGGATTATGAAATTCAATTTTTGGAGCAATTTTCTTGACCATTTTTCTAGAATATATTTATTCAACTTTGGTCCAAGTTTTGACTTTTTGAATATTTGATTGTTTTGTGTTTTTGCCCTAATTAAATAATATTTGGCATTTGTGCATGAGAATTTGTATGTAATAGCTTATGTTAATTGTGCAAAACACCCTACCAATCAATATGTAGAAAATTGTGATTCAAACAATATAAAGTCGTGGGTCTACTATTCATTTAGGGTTCCTTTTCAAAGATTTGTAGAAAATAAAGTCATAAATGTTTCATGCTCATTCCATCAATGTCGAACAAGTGTATCTAATTCCCTAGAAATGATCTAATAGTAGAGTAGCAGGTGATCGAGGATCACATGTATTTTACCTTTGAGGATAATATGTATTCTAGTATACATAAAGGATTAATGAAATGTCCAATTCAATATAAACATTGGGTAGACGTTGAGAAGAGTTGTGTAATAAATTTTCATATTAGTGAAAGAGTAATTATTATTATTTTCCAAATTTATATTAAGTCACCGTTATTAGGCTTGTTTGGTAGAAACTTTGTTCAATGTCCACTTCATACTCTAATTTTTAAAAAATTTAAAAGAATAATTTGTATTTTAGCTAATTATTTGCAAGAAAATACTTCATCTAAATAACAATTTCGCAACATTTATCCCTCAATTGAGCTAAATTCGCACTTCATATTCTTATTTGTAAATTGCATGCGCTACTTAGAATAAAAATATACCCCGGTCCCATTTTAATAATCTTGTTTTTCATTTTCGTACGTCCAAATTTGATAGTTACACTCACATGTCTTTATTATTATGCCCAAACTAAATCAAACTATTAAAAATGGACGGAAAGAGTATATTTTTGTGATAAATAATTATTCTAACATGAAAAAAAAAAAACACTTTATACATTATATTTAAAATTGAAAATTTTATTTAGACTCAACTAAAGCTCGATTTAGCATCTGAACTCGAGCAACAATAAAATCCAACATTAAAATATAAATTAGGTAGAGTTTCCTGCAGATGGTAAGAGTGCAGAAACAATTCTATAACCCAGTATTCATCAAATTCAGGAATCACATTTGTGTTATAAAATTCTTACAAAAAATCTTTACTCGAATCATCAGTCAGACAAAGCAGTGGATGTTGAGTTACAGCTGATCTATCAGAAGATATAGAACAGATCTGTCATAAGCTTTGCTACCAAACTGTTCATGAGGGTCTCGACTGCAACTGCCGATATTTTTGTATGTCCGTCTCCAATCAATGCATCGAGGTGCAGATCATGCCACATTCTAACATAGCTCAGTTGCAAAGTTTTCATGAATGGATTTTCCACATGCCAGTTCTGTAACCGACGGACATGAGAGCCAGTTCCCACAACATGTTGGGAATACTGAGCAAATTCACCTTTGATCCGGGTATCTCCGACCAGTTTACAGAGATCTCGAGCATGGGGATGCGGAAAAGTTTGCATAAGTATACTAATTCAACGTCGAAGCACCACCTGCATGATGTCAAAGATTGAAGGATTCATCGTTAAACAAGAGAACCTAACTCACTATGTCATCGGAGAAAGAGAAACAGAGTGCAATGAACGAGCCTGGTTTAAGGAAGAAAGAAAGAAGAGTGGAGAAGAAGAGGAGATTTGCATAAGATTTGAGCAAGAAGATGCCATCTTATACATGGATGGTTCAGTGAATCACTAACCTTTTCAAGCGGACATTGATGAAAAGCTTCCGGGCAGCGGCTCTTGTGAACATCTTAAAACCACACTGAAAAATGAAGAGGAGCAAGGAGGAAAATCAAGAAAAAGTAAAAATCATTTAAGTACTACAAAACTAGAGCCTAACTTTATGATTTACATTATATGTGTGCTATCGAAACATACTGAATGAAAATATAAGTACGATTTACAAATCTATTCTCGGCAATAAATTAAAGATGATCCATCTATTCTAAGCAGTAAATAAATTAAAGAACATATACTCACAACACTATTTAATATATTCTATATGAAAATAGTCAGTACAATGCCTAGAAGTTCCAATAACCATTTTTTATGGTCTTATTCTTGATTACGAGGTGGTGATGGATAAAGTGTGGAAACAAACTTTTTATCTTTCAAAAAGACTAGTGCGCTCCATGCCCTTCAAGGCATTAAATAATACCATATGCACAAGGAAATAATTTTAACCACATGCAGGCTATATGGAGAATAAACACATGGAAAAGAAAGAGAACAAAGTTTCAATCACCTGCGTGTCTTTAATTCCAGGACCAGCAGCCAATAGAACTACCAAATGGAATCCCTTCATTAAGAAGTTTCTGTACCATTTCCTCTGCGAAATTAGATAAAAATTACAGAGATTAGCAGCAACATACATACAAAACAAACTAACTCAACATAGCTCACATAAGTGACAATGCAACATCACTGAACTGTTGATAAAGCCTTCTCCTCAAGATGAGCACGAGACCCAAAAGCAACAATAGGTACATCTGCTATCCTTAAAGTGGCATCACTAGCTGAAGAGTCTACAGATTTTTGTTCCTTGCCAGCAACTGCATGAATCTGACAGGGGCTTTGTCAGCTACGTTACAAAAAATACACCTAAATTTATTGGTTTGAGTTTCAGGAATGGTCAAAATAGAGTTCAAAAGGAGAACAAAAGGCTGTCATTATTCCTTAGAATATAAGAATTATCTCGATTACTTGGACAAAGTTCGTTTTGCTGGATGTGATGTTTTGTCTTGTGAAATTCGATAGGATATGTCATTTTACAAAGGGAATGTGGCCTTTAAGATGATAAGAATTAAGTACTTTTTGTTTTAGTGATGATTATATGGATACTATGAGGTAATAATAAAGAGTTTTGTTGTCCACCACTCGGGACGCAGCGGTGAAAGCAGCTTGTTTGTGACCAAGAGGTCATGAGTTCGAGATACCTTTAAGATGATAAGAATTAAGTACTTTTTGCTTTAGTGCTGATTATCTGGACACTATGAGGTAATTAATAATAAATAGTTTTGTTGTCCCCCACTCGAGCGCAGAGGTGAAAGCAGCTTGTTCGTGACCAAGAGGTCATGAGTTCAGGATACCTTGGCAACATCAGGGTGTGTGAGTTTTAAATTAATGCATTCTATTTCCACAAAAAAAAAAAAAAAAAAAAAAGGAGTTTTGTTGTACTAGTTCTTAAGCATAGTGTGTAGGAAAGAGAGAGAAAGTGTGTAGGTGAGATATAATAATGGTGAGAAGAAAGATTGAAAACAAAAGCACGTGGAGCAAGGGGAAGAGGGATTTTCAGAAAATGAATTAGAGTAGCTTGAGCTTGTAAATGATATAAGAGTTCACTTGCTGATGAAGTATTAAATTATCATTATTTGCATGAAATCTGAGCTTCAAAAGAAGTTATCATGTAAAACTAGGTTTTGCAGATAGAGCACATCTGGATAGTCAAAAGGCCGACCAACCTGGTTTTCAAGTTTCTCAAGATCACTCACTTTGGTCGCACCGTCAGCATCAAGCATTAAAAGCAGTTCACCGCGTGAGTGGAGCATACCCTGTTTGGCCATGCTTCCCAAGCAAAACGATTCAGTGTTTTGTACGTACAAAATGTAGGGTATATAACACATCACATTTTGCTGAACTAATTATACAGAATGACTCACTTTCCTAATGGCTTCTCCTTTTCCATGGTTCCGCCCGAGAAGAATTACCCTTACATTGTCTACAGTGTATCTCTTCACAAAGTCAAATGCTACTCTTTTTGTGCCATCTACACTTCCATCATCAACAATAACCACCTGTACCAAAAATGAATTCCAGAAATGATGGAGCTTGTGAATCAGCAAATAGTAGTACAACATCCTTCCCCATACGGGAACAATATTGAAAAGCTAATCAATATTGCAGTTGTAAATCCTCCAATGCAAAACATGACTTATTGTAGTGATCAACAATTGATTACGAATTTGGAAATAGAGGATACAGTTCTGCTAAATACTTTAGCACAATGAAATGTCATTCAACTCAAGCATAAAATAATCTATCGATTATCATACATCCACAAACGAATATTGACTTCTTTTCTAGAGCCTACACTCACTCACCAGATTGAACTAATTGTTAAAAGACTCAAACACTGGAAATTTGGTGATATAAGGAGATTCGACTATGCTACAGATCTTTCTGTAATCTGCATTTTTCAGGTTAACATTTTTGTATTTACAAATGTAAAACATATTGGATAAGAACAACCTGTGATATGAAAAGAAATTGTTTAAACCTCTCACAAAAAAATGTTCAATAAATTAAGGGTACCTCATATGAAAATGAGCTGTCCTTTGCTGCACGTTCTTGAAGATAACTACAATTACCAGTTTGATTATCAGATAAAATCTCAAATATTTTATGCAAAATAACATTATTACAAATAACAGATTAAATAGATTCCCAAAAAAGATTCACATTGAGTTTCTGAATATATTTTCTGGGTACGGAAATTGTTTAACTATTACTAGGACCAGAGGATTTACCTTTTACACTTGCCTATGATTAGCATATATCTACAAATTTGGTCTGTTAAACTTCATAAGATGGACACATAAACAATTGAATAGCGATCACTATTTTCTAAAATACAAAAATCAACTCATATGACACGAAGTATACTCAATTACTCAAAAGTACAAAAAAATGCTCTCAAAAAAAAAAAAAAAAACTTGTGTAAGCATGGCTCATAAATTTAAGAATAAATCTTGAACCCTTTAGAATTAATTAATTGAAAATTATGAAATGTTCTGGTAAGGCCACACTTAGCAAACTTGGTAAAGAGTCATACAATTCAAGCCATGATATCACACAAATCCTATCGTCTGAAGAGCTCCAAATCAAACCTCAAACCAGAAGAGCATATCTATTCACTGGCATAAACAGTTTTCCTCTCAGAGATATAACTTCAATAGACTATTACTCTCAACATAGCAGCATATGAGACGAACAGCTAGAGCACAAGCACTATTATAATGATCCAGATACACTTTCAATAGACCATATAATCGAGTATTTTGTGGATTGTACAGTATGCAACAAATTACAAAAACTATAAAAGAACGAAAAAAATGAGCAATAATAGGAGAAGCACTACTTATCTGATGACCATATTCTACGTTCAAATAAAAGCTGATTCAACTAAATAAAGGCTCAAATCATATTATAAATGCATATGAAATTAAATGGTGTAATCTAATTACATCAAGGTTTCATCGAGAGCCCCCGGAAGCCTGTGCTCTTCGTTGTATGCAGGAATGATAAGAGACATGTACTTTTCAGCAGGATCCAGGATATGAGGACAAGGAACCTAGTTCAGAATAGCAATCAAGTCAAAATGCGCATATGCATGTTGAAACTTGAAAATGCTTCAAACAATTCAAATTATATTTTTTAGTTCAAAACCACAGTTAGTATTATTGAATCCTTCATATCAAATATCAACAAGAAAGAGTATGCCACTGACAATCATCTAAATTCTACTTCAACACAAAAACCAAGCCCAAAAAAAAGTAATTAACAAGAATTATACAGCATTGGGAAGGTCGGGGAAGAGCAGATCAGATGAATAATACCATACATTTACAGCAAAATCGAGGCTCAACATACCGGCTTCAGCGAATTCGGGTCCTCGAAGACAGGCGGCGCCTCAACGTGACACCTACAAGAAAATCTCAAAATCAACACAGCAATAAAGCAGAAAATTCGACAAAACCACGGAATTATTGAGATTCTAAATCGTACTGGTGACTGTACGTTCTTCTTGATGCGGCGAAAACGATGGCGGCCAGCAATACCAACGCGAAAACTGAAGCCGCGATCGATAGGGATTCAAGCAGCGCCCATATGAATCCCATTTCTCTTCGCAGTTCACCAAAATCCCTGATCACCGATCTATTCTCCTAAACTCGCAGCAGTTTTTCCCCAATTAATCCGAAATTCAACTCGGTTTGAACAGTAATTTGATCTCCCAATATGATAGCTCAGTCGTAGAGCTGAAGGCTCCTCTAGCCTAGGGTTTGAAAATAAATAATCCCAATTCCAAATTTTTATTCCATCATTTAATTAACACATAACTCTAATTTGGAGTGCCTTCGTTGAAATTGGGAATAAATAATTGAAAAATTTATGATTTTTTGTTAACTTTCTTCACCAAACAGTTCTGAATTTTGTTTTCTTCGATTCTGCTGATTAGTATGGGATTGAATATTCAGTTATTTCGATTCATTTTGAGTGCAAAAATAATCAAATCAAAATAATACAGCTATTTTTGGAGACAACTTAATCGAACCGAGTTATCGAAATAAAAAGAATTGAAATTTTTATTTGGTATATATTAATAATTTAATAAAATTAAAAATATTATATATATATCGGTTAGAAAAAATAGCCAAAATGAAATAATCAAAATTTAATCTATTCAAAAATTTTCGATTTCATCTTTATTAAACAACATTTCTCAGATATTTTATTTTATTAATATTTATTGTAAATTATATAATATCTATATATATATATATATATTATTATTATAGTGAATAATGTATAATATATAGAGGAAAATATTTTAAATAACCTTTCCCACTAAATGCATTACAAATATACCCAAAACATTAAACATCTTCAAGAAATACCCACTGTCACAAACAGAGTTCCTTTTTGCATGAAATCGAGAAGATAATTAGTTAATGATGATCAAATCATTAGCAAATATCAAATCAGGCGTGTATTATTCTATTTTTTAAATGGATAAAGTTAATATTAAATTTAGAAAATATGGTATTGACTAAAAGAATAAGACGGGATATTAAAAACAAATATTTCTTAAAGT
>JAPKLW010000951.1:195694-242740 GCA_026898455.1 Plectranthus barbatus | reverse complement strand
TTGTCTGAATATTTAAATCTGCAGAAGTTTGAATCCTGTAAATCTTGAAATTAGTCATAACATGTATAGATACAAATCATTTGGTTGGGTGGGTTGGCATTAGGGTACCGTAATTTCTATCATAATTTGTTTACTATAAAATTTGATGATGAACATCACATTACACACTAATGACTTTAGGTTAGCATCTATAGTTGACTAGTTGCTGTCTTTTACTTGCTAGACTTAGTGACTTACACTTGCATATATTGTGATTAGACAGGTTATAGCTTCTTATATATGTTGTGATTCTGTGAAACAGTGGCATAACAAGTTAATGACCTAGTATGTTGAATTGTGTGCTATACTATTTCACTGACTTTGAGTTTTGATCCTAATCGCTTTAAAATCATGGTGCAGTGAGGGAGGTTTCTTCAACGCTATAATGACCTTCCCACAAGATTACCCGAACAGTCCTCCAACAGTAAAATTTACCTCAGAAGTGTGGCATCCTAATGGTTTGTACTGTGGCTCATATTCATTGTGTTGGTAGGTTTTAACCTTTTCAGTGGATTGATTTGGGAATATTGTAACATGCAGTTTACCCTGATGGAAAGGTTTGCATTTCGATTCTTCATGCTCCTGGTGATGATCCAAACGGCTATGAGCTTGCTAGTGAACGATGGTCACCTGTCCACACGGTATAATCATAGATATGTTCGCTCTTATCATTTATTCAAGACCTGAATATTTGAGGTTTTTTTAATATCTAGGATGAAATTTGATGTTGAAAATGAATGAAATTGTTTCAGAAAGTATATCATTTGTTCAGAAAGAAATTATTATAAACAATATCCAGAACAGTATTGGTAATGATTTCGATATAGGGTTTATTTTGATAGCATTTAATATGATACAAATAATTTGAAAATCCACTTTCTTCTACCAAGTTAGTATCAAATTATAAAATCTTGAATGTTAAAAACTGATTTGAACTAGACAACTCATGAACAGTGTGAACTTCGTTTTGCAAGTTGCTGACGAAAAACAATCTTACAGAAATGATTTTCTGCAGCCAGCTTTTTCTCTTCTCATTATAAACACTGTTTTTTCTCGGAATCTTAAGTAGAATTTTCATTCATATCTATGTTTGTAAGTGCATGTGCTCGTGTTTGATGCTTTCTCTTACGCATTCTAATATGTGTTCACCTCTCAGTATATTTGTCACTCTAGTTCATGCTAATTCTATGTAAATCGTAGACTAACCCGGCTCAAATTTTCAGGTGGAGAGTATAGTTCTTAGCATTATATCAATGCTTTCAAGCCCTAATGACGAGTCTCCTGCTAATGTTGAAGCTGCTGTAAGTGCTAATGCATTATATTTTGCCCATCTAGTTATTTGATTTTGTGATTTGAGTGCATGGTTCTCCTCTCCCTTCCTCCCTCTCTCTATATATCACATATCCCTCTCACTCTGTCACACACACATGTGTATTCACCACAAATAACTTATTTTTGTTGGTCTGTCTCATCTAACCAGGCTTTATTCTTCCCACATGTTAGTCTAAAAAAATATACCTTTGTCTTCTTCGTTTAATTTCATGATGTGCCATTCAAGTTAAAACTTGCTACTCTTTGGTAATCGCTGCTTTGATTGTCAAGATAGTTTTTCTCTTTATGCTGATAGAAAATCAGTCCAAATGGAAAGGATTTTCTGTCGTCGTTTGGAGTCTGTTTATAAGTGAATCTCTGTTATTTTGAAGGCCTATCTAATGGTTTCTCCATGTTTGGGTTGTTTCCTGCAGAAGGAATGGAGAGATCATAGAGATGATTTCAAGAAGAAAGTTAGTCGTTGCGTAAGACGATCACAAGAAATGCTGTAAGATACATTCTCAGAGTGCTGCAAAGAGCTATTTCCTGAACAAAAAAAATATATCTTGGTGTGTCAACTGAAGAAATGTGGCTTCATTTCTTTCGCCAGACTTGTGCAAACGATGCAATTTTATAACGACCATACCTTATCTCATCCTGTAATGGCTTTTTGTTTTCTTCAAGTCTGTTCAAGTTCAGTTGCACATGAAATTCTATGGGGAATGTTTTCCTCTGCTGCTGGTCGTAAGACTTTTTGTATTTGTCGACGGCCCTACTTTCTTTGCCTTGGCTTTTTCTTGTTTTTTAGTGTGTAAATTGCATTATTCAAGTTTTTTGGTAGTGTACCCAACTTTTCTCTAGCAGCATTGCTTCTAGTTAAGAGTGGCTTATGAATTGAGTTTTGTTTTTTGGTCGTATCCGGTGAGTTGTTTGTAGTGGTGAGCAAAATCGAACCAAAACTATCAAACCGAAATTGTTGGTTCGATTTGGTTTTACGGACTGGTTTGACTGAATCTTTTAGAGTTTTCAGTTTTTGGTTCAATTATGTTTTTAAGGCTTTATAAGGCTTCGGTTCGATTTGATTTTTAAACATGTACTTCCTCCGTCCCGGTTTATTAGGTGCTTTTCTTTTCGGCATGAAAATTAAGAGAGTATAGAATGAGTTAGTGGAATGAATATTTTATTGTTGAGTGTGACAAAATTGTCATTTTTGGAAAGGGGTTAATTTAGTTAGGATGCTTGATTTGGTAAGAGGGTTTATTCTGCTTGGACGAATGAAGTATTATATATATATATTTTATATTTATTTATATAATTTAAATATAAAAATTATAAAATCTTTATTTATATTAAATTTCTAAATTTAAATATATGATACATTAAAATATATGTTTTAATTTAAATAATTTATAAAAATGTGCAGTAGATTGAAATTAAAATCGTCGGTTTGGTCTGATTTGGTTAAAATCATCAAACTAAATCAAAATTGCCTTATTCAGTACAGTTTAGTTTTGCTTGATTCAGTCTAGATTTAGAAAAGTTCGGTTTTCAAACCGAATCAACTGTTCGCTTGAAAATCATGGTTTGAGGAAGAGAGAGTGTGAACTTTGGTTGAGTTATGGTGGGGGTGGATGGATGTGTCTGGTGATTTATACCCTCTGTTTTCGTTGGTATATTTTCGGATTCTTATCGAGAGAGAGAGAGAGATTTACAGTAGAAATTTGATACATTAATTAAACTCAGTTCATCTGGCTACCAAACCAGTACCTACAGTCTTTTCAATTTCTTGTGGTCTGATCTACCAGACTCTCTCCACCAGTCCCATCACCGGCGACGAAACAGCTCTTGGCATCTGCGAAGCCCTCCGGCTTACATACACAGCATCCATCACCTTCAGGGATGCAGTTGCCGGAATTTCCACACCTCAGAGTGCATAAATCCGGTCAATGTCCGAATCAGACAGCTCGGAGTGATGCCACGAGTTCGAGCCACTACGAGCGTGCTTCTCTTTCTTCCTCATCGATCGTATCCTCTTCGACCGGACGACGTAGAAGGTCATCGTCCCCAGAACTCCGGCCATGATAACTCCTCCGACGACCGTGACCAGTACGGCAGCCCACTCGTGCGTGCGCCCCACCACGATGTACGAGGATGCCATGAATGCTACAGACGTACAGACAGAAGCCAACCACATCAGCTTGTTGATCACCCCTACGACGCGCCTCTCGGCTTTCGTCTCGCCTCTCACCAGCGTGATCTGAACGACGACGACAGCGAGGGACGTGAAGAGCGCAATGGCGTTGAAGATGAAGAATATCTTGAAGGAAACACTGCTGACAACCACAGCCATGCCGTGGATGTCGTCTCCACCGGGCACGGTGAAGATAGCTGCAAATGCGACGGTTGCGAATAGGACAGCAACCACGGTCACTGAGTTGGTGGCATTGTTGATACCTTCCCGATGGAGTTTCCTCAGCTCCTTGGCGATGCCATGGACGTTCTTGTTCGTCCTCTTCGTTTGCTCGAGCTGGATGTGGACGTCGTTTTTTATCTGAGTCACGGTCTTCCGCAGCTCATCTCTTGGTTGATTCAACTCATTAGCTCTCACACCACCGTAACGACATAGACACTCCTTAATGTCTGATGACTCTTCAGACAGTTGGAGCTCCTCTGCAATGTCGAGAGCCGTTTTGCCGTCTCGGTTCAGCGCATTTACGTTCGTGTCAGGCAGGCGTAGTAACAAGTTAACAATCTGCAAGAAAACAAAAGATCAACAAATCTGTTATAATTGTTCTGGTTTCAGCAGTAAATCGTGGAAAAAGGTAATCGAAGATCAAACTGATACCTCGGCTCGTTTTTTCCTCGTCGCTATATGCAGAGCAGTGTTACCGAACTTGTCCGGAAGCATCACTATGGCAGCATCAAAATCTAGTAGCACTTTAACAACTTCTGTGTTAACCCCTTTAACAGCCATATGCAGTGCTGTCTGCCCCTTTTTGTCTGTCCGTCGAGCTAACTGAGGATCTTTGCCGAGCAATGCCCTGATAATGTCCACATGCCCTTGTCTAGCAGCCAAGTGCAACGCGTTTTTCCCATTTGATCGAGCAATTTCTAGCAAGCTCCCATCCTTCGACAGAAGCTCATTAACTACAGCAGTGTGTCCTCTTGTAGCTGCAGTTATAAGAGGAGTTGCATTCGATGGACCGATTGTTTTACTCAGCCCCAGGTCGTGGTCCAACAGCACTTGGACAATTGCTACAAAGTTAAACCAATATCAGTATCAGCCACATAATACATTGTGGAAAGATGCAGGTATTGAAACATGAAACTCAAAATTTTCACTTGCAAACAATTAGACCATGCACGACACACGCACACACACGACCGAATCATAAAACCAAGAGCCGATATCGCATAATTAAGAACAAGCCAGTTGGTCCCATATGTTTGATCTCAAGTGGACAGGTTGGTAACATATAAGAACTACATCAGACTTTCTTCAAGTAATCGATGTCATAGGATTTCACGGAAAAAAAAAAAAGATAAAAAGAAGATAGTTAGACATGCCCTACGGAATCCAGACATTAAATTCAGAGATTAGGCAATGTGAAGTGAAATTATCTTATATGTAGCTCAACAGTGTATCCTCCTAAGGTCAACCATGCCACATAACTAAAGGATGATTTATTCACACGTCGATAGCAATTTTAACGAGCTTAGAACAATAAATCATCTTCATGTAGGGATATGAATAATTTTACATAAAAAAGTTAATCATACCACAGATGAGGTCTCCACTTCATATCAGGAATAATTATGGCAACAAATAGCAATGCAAGAAAAAAAAGAGACGAAGATATAAGAATTGATCGAAAAATAAGATAGTCACCATGGTGCCCTTGACTTGCAGCTATATGCAGAGGATCAAACAGCGACCGATTTTTCTTAGCGAGTGTTTCCTTGTTTGCATACTTGAGCAGCTCTTTAACCACATCAATATGCCCTTTCTCCGCTGCAGTAAACAACGCCGTCTCTCCCAACTCATTAGCCTCGTTCACAAGTGACGCCCTGATCTCTGCAACCTCCAAGTCGAAATCCGACCCACTCAAACTCCCCACCATTTGAGAATTGATATCATCAAGTATCTGCTTCACAGCTGCAAGGTCGCCCCTTTGAGCGGCCAAATGCAGCTCGGTATCATTGTGGCGGCCAGTCACCTGTTTCACGTATTTCTTTCTCCCAATACTCCCAGCTTGGTCAATTCGCTTCCCTGAATTCGACAGAACGAGAGCAGGAGCAGTGGACGAGGATGGCGATGGTGTGGGTGATGGCTCCCCCAACGGGTTCTGGCTTTGCGTCGGGGTAACAAACACTTTCTCAAGTTCTCCATCTGCAGCAGCAGATTCAGTTCATTCATCACACCATTAAATTTTCCAGATATTACAAATATAGAAACAAAAAATAATCACAGATTCTTGTGCATCTTAGTATTCAGCACAATCATTTTCGGAAAAATCTAAATCTCTGTTCTACCATCTTCAAACAGATACACCAAGATCAATCACATAATCTTGCACATCTCAGTATCCAGCACAATCATTTCCAAAAATCTTAAATTTATGTTCTACCTTCTTCAAACAGATACAAGATGATTAATCAAACACAAAACAAAATTGAAGCAAACATCAATTGCAACTTTCCCTAATTCTCCTATTTGCAGGTTAAGAACTCCCCCACCATAAAATCACACGCACAAACTCTTCAATCCCTAAAAAACATAGCACATAACACACTACAAAATCTTTACTTATCAAACGCAGCTGAACCCTAGCTTAAAACTCAGCGAAAGATTCGAGCTTGAATTCAGACAAAATTTACCGATACAATCAACCCCACATCATCTTTCAATGAAATTAAGGTTTCCGTCACCAACCCACAAAAATCTTGACAAAAAAATCAAAACTTGAGGAGATGGGCTGGTCACAGAAGAAGATTCAGAGAAATAAAGTAAGCATTTGAGATGGGGTAAAGCAAAAGTAAAAAAGCGCACAAGCATACCATCTTTGACATGCGAAGGCATGATCGGTGCGAGTCAAGCCAGAGATGACTGAGAGAGCCAGAGAAACTTGGTAGCAAATTTTAAAGAAAAGTTGCGAAATGGAAGAGGAAAGTGGGTGATGAGGGAGAAAGAGGAACAAGTGGGAACTAGACGACAGTAGAGAGGAAAGTATTTGGAAGCCGCCCCAAAGTTGAGAGAGAGAGAGAGAGAGAGAGAGAGTTTATTTCATGCGTTTTTCTTTAATAAAAAATATTCAAAATCTCAAACCCATAATTTCTTAATCGATCATTTTTCGTATTTTTTGTACACATTCCATGTTTTTTTCATTACATAGAGTGTCGTTTCTAAGTGGATTGTCGTGAGGGAGAATAATGCCACATTCACTTATCATTGAGTTTATGATGACGGAACTAATAATCTTTTACACAATAATAATAGATTTGGGTGAGACCATATTTTATAATTTTATTTAATTTTTTAAAAATATAACTAAAACATAGTGTTGGGGTTAGACCAAGACCCACTAGGCTCAACGGTCTACACAATCGCCGGCTCAAAGTCATAGGCCCACCTGAAACGAGGTACGATCCAAAATTACCTAAGTCAAGAGGTCGACTCCGACTCATAGAGCTCCTCAACACCGATCACGATCAGGGGTCGGTGGCAAGGAGAATGTGGAACCCTAAAAAGACCTGACGGCGCACGACCGTTAGAAACCCTAACGGACCCCAAAAAATTAGGAGTCGTTCCGAAAATCAAGGCGAGCATGAGCTCGCCCATAGCTAGGGTTAGGTTAGCATTCTCCCCCATATCCTGTCTATAAATAGGGGCTGAGAATTCATTTTTTGACATATTTTACTCTCTATAAAACTTACGTTGTAACGCTGCCGAAATCTCTCCAGAATTGGTACTTTAAAATTCGACTCTTTTCTTGCTCTCTTGATCGCCTTCTTATATTTTCATCGTTGATTGTCTTTTATTTTATGCTTTATAAAAAAAATTTTCCGTCGTTACTTGTTGTCTTTTAATCAATTCCAATTCCAAGGACTCCATTTATTATAATAAATCGAACCTCAACACATAAGAAAAAAAATTTAAACTCGTGGGGTGGCCAATCCGGTGAATCTGAATATAGTGTTGATTATGGTTTTTTATGTAGTTATTTAGGTCTAAGTTGAATCATACATATATATTGCCCTAAATCGTCCAAGTTTGGTTACAAATAAATAAAACCAACATTAATTTTTTTAATTGAATTATAATATTAAATTAAAAATTATACACCAAGAATAAGAGACTGTTATTTTTATTTAATTGAACTTTTAATGAATATAATTTTTTGTATAGAGAAATTATTAATATGATCAATAAAACCATTTATATTTAATATTATAAGTATATTTATGAATATTTTATTATAAATATACTAGGAAAACTTGGCTGCCTATACAGTTTCAGAAACATCTCACTAACTTAGATTGCGACGGCGCCAGCAGCGGCAGCGGCGGCGACGATGATGACGATGACGATGACGATGAATCCTTTGTAATCTCACCGGTGTTTAGGAACAAATCCGATAGATAATTCCCCAAATTATCCGGCGAAAACCTCACCAAAACTTCCAGATTCCGCTCCTCGCTCACAATCGCCACGTAACAGCTCTCGTAGAACCGGCGGTACGCCGGCACCACCTTCCTCGCGATCGACACTTTGATCTCATCTCGGAGCTTCGGATCGGAGACGATCCACGCGCTCTGCTTCCTGTACGCCGCCTCGAAGGCTGAGTTGAATTTTCTGAAGTGCTCCTTGATCGCGGCGGGGGACGATTCCGTCTCCGCCGGCAGGCACGCCAAAACCTTCGCCCAGGCGACCGACTCGTAGTTTGCTGCGTAGAGTTTCACCTTTTCACGGAGCTTTGACAGCCAGTTCTCGCCGAGGAGGAGTCTCAGCGCGGTTGCGCCGACTCTGTCGACGATGAATTGGAGGTTGTTGGCGAGGAAGAGGTAGGATAAGGCGATGTCCTTGTAGAGCTCGGCTTTGCTGTCGAGTTTGCAGAGGAGGACGAGAACGATCCAGGCGAGTCGACTCGCTACTCCGGAGTCGCGGTGGATGTCGAAGTAGGACTCGGGAAAAGGCGAGTTGTTGTTGTTGTCCGCCGCGTCGGCCGCGGGGAGGATATCGGAGAGTGTTCCGGCGTTCTCCGCTAGCAAAACGACGTAGTCCATCACGCTATACGTAAGCGGATGAACGCCGCCGCCGGGGAGCGGCGTCTTCGACGAGTTCTTCTGGATCGACGAGACGAACTCGGACAGAATCGTCTGAGCCGACTCGCGCAGTTTCTGGATCGAGGTCATCGCCTGCGATTTCACCGGCGAGAGCGTTTCGCACGAGAAGATCGCCTCGATTTCCGGCCAGAGATCGGAGGCTGTCTCGAAAAGGCTCATGAGGAGCGCTATCTTCTCCGGCGACCGCTTCCCTTTGGCGACGATCTCCGGGAATCTGAGCAGGTTAACCGCCCCTTCCACCGTCGTATGCGCGATACATGTTTGCTTAATTGTCTCTGAGAAAGCAAAAACATGATCGCACATCAATTTCTCGCCGCGGAAGATCGATTTAACCGCCATTTTAGCAGCTTGAATCCATTGATTCACTTGATTCCGCAACGATTCATGATCCAACCTCATAATCTGAGAAGGATTATATCTCCTAACTCCAAGACGATACATCTCTTCATCGACGATCGATTTCCTCGTGATTCGATAAATCTTGCCACATTCTTTACTATACCCAGACCTGATCATGCTCTCAGCGATCATCTTCATCTGCGACAGAGCTCGTTCAACTCTCAAAGCCTCATCACCGGCCACCGCAACCGCAACCGCAACCGCAACCGCAACGCCCTCCTCATTCTCCTCCTCCTCCGAGTTGCTGAACGACAGCGACCGCGAGAGGCCGGAGGAGGAGCCGGCGGAGACCGACTCCGGGCTCAAGCAATCCCTGTTTGCAGAGAGAATATAATAAAACTCCTTCTCCAGTCGTAGCATGGCCGTCTTCATCAATCCGTTGGCGGCGACCAACTGATCGGAGCAGCGGCGCTGCGTGATCAAGAAATGCATCGCCCGGCGGAGGCCCTCGACGGCCGTGACGAACTCCTCCGCTTCGGAGGGGTTTTCTTGGAAGAGGGAGGTGAGTTTTTGCAGGGATGGGGAGGTGGGGTCCCATTTGGAGATGAGGATTCTTGCATTTTCGATGCTTTCTTGCATCATGGAGTCGTAGATGGTGCGTGGCTTGGTGAGGGAGAGCTTGTTTGTGTCGGAGATTTTGGAGAGAGAGAAGAGAGTGGCTATTGCGTTATGGGCTGTTGTTGGAGTTGTGATTGCTTCTATCGCCATTGCCGATCTTGAGTTCTTGATCGAGGTTTGGGATTGTTGTGGGAATGGTTGTGTTGGTTTGGAGGTTTAATATAGGAGTGAGAGAGAGGAAGCTTGTATTTGGTGGAGTTGAGATTCTGACTGACTCACTAGGATGCAGGAATTCCCCAACTGAATTTTAGTTATATTTCAAGTCGTCTTTTTCTATTTTTTTGACTCAACGAAGGGCGATTTTTCTAGTGGATTTATGTGCTCACGAGTTCAATGGAGAGAGAAACTACACTATGATATCTCACATTTGAGATTTACAAGTCACCATATGATTTTTAAAAGTTGTAACTATAGCATAATTAACTATAGAAAACTTCAATTGCAAGATTTTATAAAATTATATTATAATTACATCTATTCAAAAGTCGTATTGTTGGAGTCTCAATTTACTTACTATTCAATTAAGTATTTTGCTCAGTTTCTTCATGGAGCCTTCCTCAACATTTTTTTAAAAATCAAACTAATAAGAATGGTTGGGGACAGACTCAAGAGGCCCAGACTCATTAAGCGCAACGGCCCAAACAACCGTCGGTCCAAAAGTTATAAGTTCCCTCGGAGTAGGAAAGATTTGGAATTGCCTAAGGCAGGAGATCGACGTTGACACCGAAAACTCCTCGACATCGATCACGTTTAAGGGTCGGTGGCAAAGGAAGCCTGGCTACGCACGATCATTGGAAACGATCCCAAGAAATCCGACATCGTTCCGAAAATTGCGGCGAGCACGAGCTCACCGATAACTAGAGTTTCGTTAGCACTCTTTCCCGTTCCTGTCTATAAATAGGGGTTGGGAGTCCATTTTTGGGTATATTTTTTCTACTATTCAACTACGTTGTAATGCTGTCCAATTTTTGCCAGGATTCATAATTCCAATACAGATTCCGTTGATCTTAGCTTTATTCATTTTTTTCTCTATTTATTTACAAGTTTTAACATGTTGTTTCACTATTTTCGATTACTTCTCTGTTATTATCTATTTTTTTCATGATAATTCCGATGGTTCCGTTTATTTCGGTAAATCGAACCTCACGAAGAATTAAGAGTAATATCACTGCAAAACTTCAAAATTTAGTTTTAATTGATGACTCAGTAAAATAAATTATCGTTTCAAAGCATGAAACATCTCAAGAATTCTCATCCAAGACCTCATAATAGATTTTAGATTAAGAATTTCTTGAGTTCTATATCAACAACTAAATTATTTTTCGGATTCTAAATTTATAAAATAGCTGCCAAAATCATACAATATACTCCAATTTTTTAAACTCTTTTATAATGTTGGGTCAACTCTGCTGAATGACTTCATTTGCTTGACTGACTAGGGAAATGATGTAAGAGTGGAAATCTTTTTTTAATAACAAAGATTATAAAAAAAAAAAAAAAAACTGGATCGAAGTTTTTAATTAAAGAATATTATATATGATATGTTTATCATATTCGATGGAAAACTTATTTTTTCCATGCAATCTAATAGTGATTCTCACAATTTTGTGGAAATTATCATGTTGTGTCATATTTTTGTAGCTACTTGTGACATCATTTGTAGAGAGACTTTTATTACTCCTTCTGTCCCATTGAAGTAGTCCCACTTTTCTTTTTTATTTGTCCCATAGAATAGTCCCATTTTCCTAAAATGGTAAACTTTTCGCACACACTAATAAAATATTAATTCTACTACACTTATAACCCTTAATTCTCGTGTCGAAAAGAAACGAGACTACTTCATCAGGACGGAGGGAGTAATGAAAATTTGACCTATAAATTACATGCGCACATTTAATTTCTCATGCCCATACTTCCATTCAATATGACTAGTGTGGCAGTCTTTGATCAATTTTGTGAATGTGTGACAGCCGTGATGTGACATCAATACAATTTTTGAAAAACAAAAATCAAGATTTCATAAAACACAAATTATAGTTAAATTTAGTTACAATAAAAAAATTAATTGCTGAAAAATATACCCTAATTGCCTAATTGGGTCATACCGTTGAAAATTAATCTAAATTATAAGGAAAAGTTTCTGGTTAGGCATGCTTAAATGGTTTAGACGAGTTTTATCCATTAATTCAATCCAAACCCATCTAATATACCTTAATTGAGGATTAATAAATCCTAGTTAGGATGGGTGAACCCATTTGGGTATGGATAAAACCCGCTTTAACCGTTTAGGCGTGCCTAACACAAGTTTCTGCCAAATTATAATAAATACTCCATCCGTCCCAAACAAAAATGACACGATAACCAATGTTTATTAGAGTAGTAAAATTAATAATTTATTGGCGAGTGTAAAAAAAATTTGTCAAGTCATACTAATAAAATGAGAAGATGGAGTATCGTGTGCCATTAGTTTTTATGACAAATAAGTCGAGTTAAATATATTTTTATCTATTTACTATTTACTAAATGTTTTTATAATTATATAATATTTAAATTGAGGTTAGAATGGTTTGACACATAAATCTCTCATCCATTTAGAGGTGAAGAATACCACTAAAAAAAAACTTTTGTTCTTTTAATTATTTTCAATCTAGTTAATGTGCATTGCGTTTTTAAGAATCTTTCCATTTTCTATAATCATTTATAGAACTCCAATTTAATTTATGAGTCGACTCAAATAATTCATATTTATTCATGTTTGTTCGAAATCAATTAAGGATATAGTAGTATAAAATTTCTATTTCTCCCTACAAAATAAGCTAGTAAGATAGAAGACCTTCACTATTATATGGGTGGTATACTCACAGGTTCATAGTCGATATGGGATATTTAATATCCTCCTTCACATGCAGCGTAGAGGTTCATGGAAATCCCATCATCTAGGTAATTCGGGTTCCACCATTGGGATTAATAGGTCCCACATCGAACTTGGCCGACTTTGATATCATGTAAAACTCTCATTTCTTTCCCTACAAAACCGCCATGTAAGGAGAGATGACCTTCATCATTATATGGTGGTATACTTTTAGGTCCAATTTATCCCATCATCGGGATAAATTGGGTCCCACATCGAACTAGACCGACTCTAATACCATGTAAAGTTCTCATTTCTCTTTCTACATAACTAGTTTCTAAGGAGAAGAGACATTCACCATTATATGGTGGTATAATCCTAGATCCACAATCGATGTGAGATATTTAACAAGCACATTAAAATTAGAGTTGATTTTAAATTTTTTTTTTAAAAAAAAAACCTCTCCACTTTTGTAATTTATCCATAACTTATAAAATGTTGCAAATTATAATATGATATTTTGATCTTTTGCATTTCTCACATATAATTTTGAACAATGCATATTATTTTGATATTCTCATACTTGTTTGCTCTCTATTTTTAGTTATAAAATTTAAGTTTGAGCGAATTTATACACCAATGCAAAATTATCTTCGAGCTTAATTTTTAATGTTTTCTAGTATTCGGTTATTTAATTTTATTTTCTATACTAATTCACATTTGTGCTACAACTTTTATCATCTTATTATTAATGATACAAAGTTGAGTCAACACTCAACACCCACTTATCAATTCATTTTGCAGATAATATTATTATTACATAATAATGAGATTTCCACGTTAAAAAAAAATTAATTTTTTCTTCGTCAATAAAACCTGCTTGGCTTATATATTCCTATTTAATAAAACTCAATATTTAATTATACAGACGTTAAGCATCTTTGACACATTAGTGCATGCACACCTTCTTATCAATTCAAGACTCTTTCTTATCTCTCTCTCTCTCTTCATTTTTATCTAGATCTATGCAACAAAAATATAATCTAATCGAGTCGAATTGAATATTATTGTGTTTAAACTAATTTATTTATTATTAAGCTGAGTCTCAAATTAATTATTAAATATTTTAAAATTTACAAATTTAATTGAACTTTAATACAGTCTAAGTCATGAGCTTTCTAAACATATATATATTTTATTTTTTTAAAAAAATATTTTAAAGCTTAAATTTGATTAAATAAGTTATATATTTGCATAAATCACGCACAAAAATATAAAAAACAAAAAAACAAGATTGCAGAGTGTTTCATTAACATAGTCAAAGCTATTGGAGATGGAAGACGAAGTCACGATCAATAGTTCAATAGTTAAAACTAGCTAGATCAATCTAGAAGCTACCAGAAAAAAAGATATTGTTGAGTTTTGGGATTTAAAATATTATATTAATAAAATATATTAAAATTTTAGAAAATCATATAACTTAATTACTAAAATAATGTAATTAATCAAAAACTTTATCTAAAATCTACAGATAATCAATCAAATGGGTTACTTTAACAGGACTAATTTCAAAATTATTAAAGTTAAAAGAAAAGCATTATTAATTAAATCGTATATTATATTAATGGAAAAAATATGTTTTTTTTGTTATACATGTATATGTTTAAAATATATTTTATCCTTTTAAGCATAATTTATCAGAAGAATGCATAAATATTACTTTAGTCAGTTTTAATCATTCAATTCCTATTTAATACGTATGTATGTTTAATGATTCGAAATTAGGGGTGAGCAACGGGCGGTTCGGGTTGAAAACCGAACCAAACCCACAAAACTGCGAATTCGCAAATTTTCAAAAACTCAATCAAAATTGTCCAAATGAAAATATTAAATCGAACCGTAACCAAACCAAACCGAATTATCAGTAGGGTTTGGTTTCGGTTTTTACCGGAAATTCTTAGGATTTTTTCATAAAATTGCTAAATTAACACATTTTAATGCAATAAAAAAATCACAATCCAAAAATATAATAATAATAAAAATCCACAATCCACAAATCTAATACATAATCATAAGTGATAACGTGTTTTACGTGATTTATGCATGTTTGTTACATGCATATCTTTTCTAGCTTCAATTAGGGTTTAGTTAGATTTATCTTAGATTTTCATATCTTTTTCATATCTTTGTAAACTCTATTTATTTCCCTTCAATGTAATTTCATTTTTATGGAAAATATTATAAACCCTATCATGGTATCAGCCTGATCGATCCTTCTCCCTCTCCCTCTCTTCCTTGTTCGTTTCTTTTTTGCGCGCCGCCATGACTACTGAGCCCGACGTTCTTCCGCTCTCGACGATGGTTCATATGATAACCATCAAGTTATCATCATCTAATTTTTTACTCTGGCGTTCGCAAGTTGTTCCCCTTCTTACATGTCAAGGGCTCATGAAATATGTTGATGGTTCAATGCCTTCTCCGTCGCCCACGATCGTTGCGTCTTCCGGAATCCCTACGCCAAATCCCATCTACCCGGCTTGGCACTCTCAGGATCAGAAGTTGCTGAGTCTGCTCCTCTTGAGTCTCTCTGAAGAGGCAATGGCCGAGGTAATTGGCTGTACGTCGGCGCGCGAGGTCTGGCTTGCTTTGGACACCGCTTTCAGCAACAAATCAAAAACTAGAGAGCTGCGTCTCAAGGATGATCTTCAGCTTATTAAACGAGGTGCGTTCTGTCTCTGAATACGCTCGTGATTTTAAATCTATTTGTGATAGTTTGGCAGCGATTGACCGTTCTGTAGATAACACCGACAAGGCCCACTGGTTTCTCCGCGGGTTAGGCCCCGATTTCTCGTCGTTCTCTGTCGCGCAGATGGCCCTCACCCAGCTTCCATCTTTTCGTGACCTTGTTTCAAAGGCGGAGAGTTATTTCTTATTTCAGGAGTCCATGCATTCGTCTTCGACTCCGCAGGCCGCGTTCTACGGCAAAACTACATCCAATGGCTCTGCTTCGGGCAAAGGAAATCAAACAAATAACTCAGGCTCCTCGCGTAACTCATCCAAACGAGGACGTGGTGGTGGTCGTTTCTTCAACAAGCGGCCTCCTCGTTGCCAAATTTGACGTAAGGATGACCAATACGCAACATTCTGCTCCGAGCGCTATAATCAATCATCCGAGGCCAATCTTGCTGAAGCCTTCCAAACTGGCTGCACCATATCATCGCCGTCTCCTTCGGATTGGTACATTGATATCGGTGCCTCCGCTCACATGACCTCTGATATTGATGCCCTGGACACGGCTCACCCGTATTCTGGCTCGAAAAAAGTGGTTGTTGGTAACGGTGCTACTCTTTCTGTTTCACATATTAGTTCATCTCGTTTATCTAACTCTCTCGGTTTATTGGACGTCTTGGTTGTTCCATCTTTAACGAAGAACCTATTATCTGTCAGCAAACTAACGTCTGATTATCCTGTTGATGTTTTGTTCTCTAACAAATATTTTGCCATTCAGCACCGCCAAACAAAGGAAATACTCGCTCGAGGACGTCGTAATGGTGGCCTTTATCTTCTCGATCACTTTCAGCATGCATTTGTCTCTCAGTTGAAGCGCGAACAACTGTGTGCCTCGTTTGAACTCTGGCATAGTCGTCTAGGTCATGTCTCTTTTGATTCAATTTCCTTATTGTCAAAGCAAGGGCATCTCTCTGTTAGTTCATGTTTGCCCAAGCCTCAGTTATGTTCATCATGTCAGAAAGCTAAAAGTACTCGTTTACCTTTTTCTTTAAATAAAAAACGTGCTTCCAATGTTTTGGATTTTGTTCATTGCGATCTTTGGGGTCCTGCCCCCGTTACTTCTTCCTCTGGTTATCGTTATTATGTGGTGTTTATTGATGATTTCAGTCGATTCACTTGGTTCTATCATATGGCTCGGAAATCTGATTTTTTTGCTTGTCTTAAAGCCTTTGTTAATTTGGTGGAAAATCAATTCTCTACCACTATCAAACGTTTTCAAAGTGATGGCGGAACAGAATTTACGAATACTGCAGTTCGTGAATTTTTTTCTTCTAAAGGTATTCTTCACTTATTTTCTTGCCCCTATACGCCTTCACAAAACGGTAGGGCAGAACGAAAACACCGACACATCACTGAAACAGGTCTAACATTATTGTTTCATGCCAATATTCCTCTCTCATTATGGGTTGATGCTTTCTCTACTGCTTCCTATATCATAAATCGGCTGCCATCTTCGCCTCTTGGTGATATCTCGCCATTTCAGGCATTATTTCATTGTGCTCCGAATTTTGGGAATTTTCATCCTTTTGGCTGCAGGGTTTATCCATGTCTTCGAGATTATGCAGTGAATAAGTTCTCTCATCGCAGCCTACCTTGCATCTTCGTCGGTTATTTGTCTCAACACAAGGGTTTTAAGTGCTTGGATCCTATTCGCTCCAAAATTTATGTTACCCGGCACGCCCGCTTTGACGAGCTCTCATTTCCTTTGGTTGACTCGTCACCTGGACCTCCCATGTCTCGGCTCGACATCTCACACTTCCTCGAGCCTGTCCACGCTCCAGTTCCTGCTCCTACTTTACCGCCGGTGCAGCATATTCCCTCGGCCGACGATGCGCACGCCCCATGCGCAATTTGCCCCGCCGACAATGTTACCCTGCCGCAGCCTTCGCCAGCTCCAACGCCAAATGCTCCCACTCCACTGCATGATCCTCCTAATGTTCATCCGATGCTTACTCGAGCCAAGGCAGGTATTTTCAAGCCTCGGCACCTTGCATTTTATTCTGACACAGCTCTTCATCGTGCCTTATTAGCCTCGACTGAGCCTCGAAGCTACAAATCCGCCATTAAAGATCCCATTTGGCATGCGGCTATGTCTGAATAGATGGCAGCCCTTCACCGAAATAATACTTGGACTTTGGTTCCTCGGCCTCCTGATACTAATATTGTTGGATCTAAATGGGTGTTTCGCACTAAATTTTGCTCTGACGGCTCCATCGAGCGTCACAAGGCCCGTCTGGTAGCTCAAGGCTTCTCCCAAATTCCTGGTATGGACTTCTCTCACACTTTCAGTCCCGTAGTTAAAGCTGCTACTGTACGCATTGTTCTCTCTATTGCTGTTCACCGCAACTGGTCCCTTCATCAACTCGACGTGAAAAATGCTTTCTTGAAAGGTACATTATCCACTCCTGTCTACATGGCTCAGCCACCGGGTTTCATTGATTCAAGTAAACCTGATTATGTTTGCAATCTATCTAAGGCTCTTTATGGTCTCAAACAAGCTCCTCGAGCTTGGTTTCATCGATTGATCTCCTTTCTTTTATCATTGGGTTTTCTGTGCAGCCGTGCGGATACCTCATTATTTATTTTGCATCGTGGCTCTTCTATTATTTATCTGCTTGTCTATGTGGACGATATTATAATCACTGGGAATCTTTCCTCCCATATCACGGCCTTCATTAACCGTATGCAGTCCGAGTTCGCGGTTAAAGATATGGGTAAACTGAGTTATTTTCTTGGTCTTGAGGTAACATATACAGACACTGGTTTATTCTTATCTCAGGCAAAATATGCGAAGGATATTCTCTCCAAGAATGAAATGCTCGACGCCAAGCCAGTGGCGACTCCTCTGCAAGCTGGTTCGGCTCTCTCTCTTGATGGTGATCCATTTGATGATATTACTCGGTATCGGTCAATTGTCGGCGCCTTGCAATATCTCACAATCACTTGGCCGGATTTAGCATACGCCGTCAACCATGTCAGCCAGTTTCTGCATGCGCCTACAGTTGATCATTTTCAAGCTGTTAAACGCATTCTTCGGTACGTCAAGGGCACCCTTTCTCTCGGAATTTCTTTCACAAGAGCCTCTACGTGCGCCCTCCTTGCCTACTCAGACGCTGATTGGGCGCGCTGCCCTGATTCACGCCGCTCCACCTATGGATATGCAATTTATCTTGCCGGCAACCTAGTTTCTTGGAGTGCTAAAAAGCAACCCACTGTTGCTCGATCAAGTTGCGAATCAGAATACCGAGCATTGGCAAATTCTGCAGCTGAAATTCAGTGGATTATACATATTCTCCAGGAACTTCGCGTCGACTTGGTTCGCAAGCCTATTCTGTTTTGTGACAACAACATTTCCGTTTTCATTACTCAGAATCCAGTCGCCCACAAGCGAGCTAAACACATTGACATCGACTATCACTTTGTTCGTGAATTAGTCCAGGATGGGAAGCTCGACACGGCTCACATTCCTTCCGAGCATCAGGTTGCCGATATTTTCACTAAGTCATTACCACGTCCCATGTTTGAAAGATTTCGATCCAAGCTTCGTGTCGTCAGTCTTCCGACTCTTGCTTGAGGGGGGGTGATAACGTGTTTTACGTGATTTATGCATGTTTGTTACATGCATATCTTTTCTAGCTTCAATTAGGGTTTAGTTAGATTTATCTTAGATTTTCATATCTTTTCATATCTTTGTAAACTCTATTTATTTCCCTTCAATGTAATTTCATTTTTATGGAAAATATTATAAACCCTATCAATAACTTTAGCAAATAAAAATATGAAACATGATTCAATCAAAATCCACATCGTCGAGGAGAGGAGCAACGTGAAGGTGTAAATGTGCGATTACAGTTAGGGAAACATAATAGGGTTTGATTTGTTACGTTTATATTTTGTAATTTGTAGAAAATAAACCTTATATTTTATATAGAATATATAATAAAATAAATAAATACAAAATATTTAATAATTTACATATGTATATAAATTTCGGTTCGGTTCGGTTAAAACCGCATCCAAACCGAACCGATAATTCAAAAATTTTCTAAGATTCAATCCAAACTTAAACCACATATGTTTTCAAACCACTCAAAACCCAACGGTTCGATTTAATTTGTGGTTTTTGATTTGATTTTGCTCACCCTATTCGAAATACAGACCACCCAATTTTATGAATATCATATATTCAATGTTGAGAGTGAAAATATCTTTTTTTTTTTCATAGACATGCTTGAGTTTTCACAATACAATACATTTGTGTGGTGATAAAGAAAATTGATTTGTATTGGTCAAATTAAAGTCGAAAAATAAATGTGACAATGTATATACGTGTGAGGTTGATTACCTGCGAAATTGTGACATATTTGACTTCAAAAACTGCTGACTTATCAATGAAAGCTTACATGCTTTATCACTCTCTATAAATCTCGATATTTTATTTCCTAAATAGTTAACAAATTTAATTTATGCTGACATTTTCTATATAAACTCGAGATTATAAATATGAAATATAATAATAATAATAATAATAATAATAATAATAATAATAATAATAATAATAATAATAATAATAATAATTGATGGATTCTTGGTTATTTTCTTTAAATTAGTATCCTAGATTGATTAGATCTTTAAATAAGCTATATATTTAATAATCTTTAGTTGAAGTTATCCAAAAAAAAAAAAAAAAACAAAAAAAAAAACGTTGTTGAGTTAAACGAAGCTTGAATTATCTGGTCTTTATATACAGATTTGAGTATTTGACTATATTTTGAGACTTATTTAGTAGAATAACTTATTTGATACTATAGTTGATTTTGATCATATTCATACACACCCATATGTATAGAGAGTAGATTCGATGATAAAGTTTATTTATTGTTGGTCCCAAGATTAAAGTTGGTTTGTACAACGAATTTTTTTTACGAACTTGCATTTCACAAACTGGTAGTTCCTAACCAATTTATATTTCTAAGATTAACAAGTTTGAAAGATTAGTCCTGTTCAGATATACTTCAACACTTATAATGTGTTAAGTTTTAAAATCCAAGCAAATAAATACGTAAAATAATAAAGTGCAAAACATTTATAGAGGTTCGATCACAAAAGTCCTACGTTATTTCTTCAGACTGATTGTCTGAAAATTACTAAGTTTTGGATTACAACAGGTCTCGCGATCTATCGCTACCTGGGAGATGCCTTTGTTCATCAGTTCACTAGCTCACTCGTCCAGACCTTTGTTTAATCTGTTTCTTCAAAATTATAGTGTGGGCACCCCACACAACCTTCTTCTGGCCCTTGGGAACATTAGAGTTCTTCCCTGAATTATCAAGCTTGTGGCTAAAAGCCCGTGATAGTCAATGTTGGAGAGATGCAATGACTGATGTGATCCTACAACAACAAGATGATAACTCAAGCTTGAGAGCAACGAGTCTCTTGTCCAAAGATGACACATAGTAAGCTAGATTATAGCTAAGAACTTTGAAAGCTTTGTGTTTGAATTTTAACAGAGTTTCTGTAGTCTTTTATTCTGGGGCACTTCGTCTATTTATAAGCGAGGTGTGAGAGATTTGAAATAAGAGTCGTTGAGAGATATTTTGGATGTGTCCAATTCGACACCTCTCTTTTCTGCAACGTATAGAACGCTTTCCCTGAAGTTCTCCACCTGCTCCAACTTTTCTGACACTGGATGTTGTCTTTGCAGCTTTGTGTCAGAACGAATCTCTCAGCCCGAGAAATCACATCTTGTTGAGAGATCTTTAGACTTTAAGTAATCTTCATTCTTAAAGTCTTGCTTGTTAATGATTCTTCTAACTTTTCTCTTTTCTCTTTCGTCCACTTTTCTGAATGTGAGTTTCTCAAACTGGTAATCAGTTTCTCCAAACTGGTAGTTAGTTTTTTCTAACTTCCTTGCATAGTCCAAATGGTGGGCTAGTGCTCGAAATTAATTTGTCTTGACCATATTTATTACAATTCGATAAATATCTTAACAGAATTTACAAGTATGAGCTAGAGTTAATCTCGACACACCAAAATAATAACAAAAAAGTAAATATAAAATTATTTCCTAACATTCATTTATAAAAGTAAAATATGCCTTTATATTTAATATCTCATACTTCTTTTATTATATATGTTATGCATAAAAATATATAATATTTTAAAGCATAATTAAAAAATTTAATAAAACACAAAAAGAACTTCCACTATTGTTTAATTTTTTATACATTCTATATATCTACTCTGGTTTGGATATACTATCTTAGTTGAAATTGAATAAATCAATATAGTTAGTTAACTAGATATTGTCACTAATTAAAATGATGTATTAGTTTTTTTTGAAAATTTGGTTTTGTTGGAGAATATGTCAAAGATTGTGACAGTTTAATTAATAAACAACATACAGTTGGCATATGTTTTTTCTTATGTAAGGATACACAAATTTTATATTGTATTTATATTGTATACATCATGTGATACAATAAGTCTATTACTAGTAGGGGTGTAATTGAACCAAGTCGAGTCGAGTAGTGTTGTGCTCAAGTTTGACTCGTTTAGTTTCGAGTCGAGCTTTGAGTTTTTTTATCGAATACTTTGATGTTCACGAACTTTGTCGAGCTTTTATCGAGCCTAAACAAACTTTCTAAATTTAGAATATATTTAAGATTTTCATTATTATTTTGAAAAATAAGTTATTTATTCCAAAAATAATATCATATTCATGCTCAAATTCTAATTTTTTTTGCATAATTAGAATGATTTATCATTATTGTTACTCTTATATGATGAAAATATTACTATTATAAAAGTAAATATTTTATATTTCTTACTAAATTTTAGCTAACGAGCCTGCTCATGAGCTCAAGAGTCGAATATCATGATGCTCAAGTTTGGTTCATTTAATAAACGAGCTTTACTAAACGAATTCGAACGAGCTTTTATCGAATCGAGATCTGAGTAGCTCATGAACAGTTTGGTTCATTTACACCCCTAATTACTAGTTTAGCAATTATAATATATTTTCAACTATTGACATTAATAACATAAATTCAAAGTTTATGCTATATTATGCAATTTTTTGAGTCTAAAAAAATGTCTAATACAATCTTTGCAATTATAATTATTTAGATGTATGTTATAAGAATTAAAAGAATGTATTTGAGTAACTATGATGTTTTTATCAATAAATAAATCTTTAACAATAAATTATGAGGATTAAAAAAAAAATTGAATCCAAAATTAATTGTTGCAAATCAGTTAACTGAAGTTCGAAAATTGAAGTGATATGGTGGCCCATTTGGCGAAGATCCAAACTTGGCCGAAAGAGAGAGAAATTAGAGATATCAACCACCATTATCCCTAAATTAATTTAGGGAATAGTTAGGATTTTTAGGCGTATAAATATGTATTCATTTTCTTGTAAAACGGAGAACGAAAAATCCCTACGTACTCTTTTCTGTTCCTTGTAACTTCACATAAATTCTACATTTTATTAATCCCCTATAACTCTTAATTTCTTTATCTCAATACAAGTGAAAAACTTATTTAATCGTAAATTAATCAAACTTGAATAAAAATGTACCAACTTGACTCGCTTCAATTTTAACATTATTTCCAAAATATAAAACTTTATGCTAGTTTTGGTAATAGAGAAAAAATTTATATCAATATTATTGGTCCCACGATCAGAGTTGATGCACGGTGGAAATATTGATTAAACAGGATAGTATGTCACAAACTGGTTGTTGCTCTTCAGTTTGTGTTTCAAAAAATGTTTTGTTTAGCGAGTTGAGGTTGGATCAAATTTCATATATACTACAACACAAAAAAGTGATGATTTTTAAATCCTTGCAGGAAGATAACTAAAATAATAAAGTGCAAAAGGATTTATAGAGGTTCGGAGCCTAAAGTTCTACGTCCTCTCTTCAGACCACATTCTCGAAATCACTAAGCTTTTCAGAAGTACAAAGAGCTCACGATCTATAGCTTGATAGTAAATGCCAGTGTCTACTAGTCCACTAGCTCACTCGTTCAAACCTTCGTCTGAAGTTGGAGTGTGGGCACACCACGCAACCTCCTCCTCTGAATTTGGGAGCTTTGGGGTTCTTTCTGGAATCTTCGAACTTGTAGCTCGTGAGAATTCCTGCTTGGAGATGAGCAAAAAATATCGTGTTCTTACTTGGAGAGTAAGAACACCTAGAAAAAATTGAGCTGAGAGGCTACGAGTTTTGTGTCCAAAAGTAGCACACGCTGAGCTTTTTGAAAACCTCGAAACTTGAGAGCTTGCAACTCGATTGATCTTTTGAGTAGATGATTTGCTCTTGAAGTGTGATAGTTTTGGTCTTCATTCTTCAGAATTAGTAACCTCTCATTTGTAGTCACTTCGTCTATAGACGAAGTGAGAGAAGTTTCAAATTTGTAGCCAAACTTTGGAGACTTTCTGGATGTCCAATCCAGCGCCTCTTTTCTCTGCTCCTTTTTTGACACAGGATATTGACATGGTGTCATGTGTTAGAACGACCCTTTGTCAGTATGAGGAATCGAAGGTTGAGCACCAGGTTCTCCACATTTTAAGTGAACTTCATTTTTAAAGTCTGATCTTGAAGAACATTCCTCTTACTTGCCTTCTTTGTCTCTATTCGTGAATAGAATCTTGTTGTGGAAACTGGTCTTGTAGGCTTGAGAAGGATCATACTGGTGTCTTCCGCCAGTTTTTCTGAATGCGAGTTCCAAACTGGTAGTCAGTTCCAGTTTCTCCTCATGTGGTTCAAACTGGTGGATTAGATCTTGGATCCAATTTGTCTTGAACAATTTTGTAACAACTCAATGATAATCTTATATACAGAACTTTACAAGTTTAGTTCTAACTAGAGTAGTTATTCTAGAGGCTCTCTAAACTGGTGGTTTCTATATACTTTTTAACACATGAATACAATCAAAATAAAGTAGGAATACTCCCTAACGAACATATTTAATAAAAAATTATATATTAATGTTAAAAATTATTATTTATAATATTAAAATATCATTATCGAATATGAGATATGTACATCTTACGTCGCAAATCCTACAAAATTAAGTTTTATGCCTCAGTTTTGGGCCCACAACCCTCATTTTTGTAATTTATTATTTGAGGAAAATAAAAATAAATCACAATCAACATTAATCAATAAGAATGACTTATTACTCAAAATCTGAGTTATCCAATATAATAATCAATTATAATAAAAACTATGAAAATTTAATGCAGAAGAAGCTTACTGCTTAAGTATATACAAAAAAAATCAAACAATTACTTATCTATGAACGTGGTAAAATATCTCATACAATAAATAAATTAAAGGAGAATCGTCGATTCAGGACCCAAAAGATAATTTAATTATTGATTCATGATCTGAAAGATGATTTGTCTGTTACGAATTTGGACCACTAAATGATCAAACACAAACAAGAACACACCGATATACGTGGTTCGGCAATTGCCTACATCCACGGAGAGTTATACCATGATTTTATTGCTGGACGAAATTGGCTACACGATTACACACAGAAAACACAGAACATCTCTGCAACTCTCTCTCTCTCTCAGCTGAATGAAGAAGATGAATTCTAAAAACTGTAACTACTGCTAACTGTAACAGACTTCACCAACAGCTATATTCTATCTCCCAACTAACTTCCCAGATCTCAACACGTGTCACCAATCTATCTGGTTACTTATAAAATGTAACCTCCACAAATACAACTTCAACTTCTCACCACTTAGACACAAACTAACTTCACAACACTTCAACAAATCAGAACTCCAACATGCATGAAACTCTAACATGCATGAAGTCACATCACTTCAAATCTCCCTCCTGACTTCATGTATGCCCGAATCACCAAACATGTCAATCACAACACTTCCCTCAAGCTAGTTCCATTACAGAACGCACAAGCTGATTACCAGAATCAGCAAACTCCCATTAGTTCCAAGCAATATTGAAACTTTGGTCTTGTAATCACTTTTGTCAGAGCATCAGACTCTGAGTTCTCCTTTCTTTCAAACACCAACCTAAGACGTAAAGTACCCTTAAGATACCTCAAGATTCCCATCAGAGCATTCCAGTGATCTCTTCCAGGACATGACATGAATCTACTTGTCATGCTAATCGAGTAACATATATCATGCCTTGTACATATCATCATGTACATCAAACTCCCTACTAAACTTGCACAAGGTACTTGATCCATATACCTCACCTCATCTTCAGTGTTTGGCTTCATTGCTTCACTCAATTTTGTGTCTGCACTCAGAGGTAATGCAAGAGATTTGTGTTGTCTCATGCCAAACTTCTCAATGACCTTGAGTAAGTATTCTTCCTGCTGTAGCTTTAATCTCCCAGCTGATCTTTCCCTCTGAATGTCCATCCCCAAGATCCTAGATGCTTCACCTAGATCTTTCATGTCAAACTCTACCTTCAAGTCAGCTTTGACTTGCTTGATATCAGATATATGCTTCCCAGCTAGAAGCATATCATCTACATATAAGAGTAAGTACACCAGACTAGAATCACAACCTTGCTTCAGGTAGACACACTTGTCAAACTTAGACCTGTTGAAGCCAATCTTTAACATATGAGCATCAAACCTCTTGTTCCACTGTCTCGGACTTTGTTTCAGCCCATAGAGTGATTTCTGCAGCAAACATACTTGATCTTCCTTTCCAGGTTCAGCAAACCCTGGTGGCTGATCCATATAAATGATTTCCTCTAATTCACCATGTAGGAAAGTCGTTTTAACATCCAACTGATGTAGCTCAAGATCCAACTGTACCACAATAGCTAATAGGATCCTAATTGAGCAATGTTTGACAACAGGTGACAATACCTCAGTGTAATCCACTCCCTCCTTTTGGGTAAAACCCTTTGCAACTAATCTTGCCTTGTATCTCACTTGTGGTGGATCTGACTTCTCAATCTTTCTTTTGAATACCCATTTGCAACCAACTACTGATTGAAACTTTGGTTTATCTGCAAGGATCCATGTTTCATTCTTTCTTAGTGATTGCATCTCTTCAATCATAGCTTCCTGCCAAAGTGTACTTTCTGAACCTGTGCATGCTTCTTCAAATGTCTTTGGCTCTGTATCTTGCAGCTTCTCTGCAATATTTAGGCTTAGAAAAATGGCATCTGCTTCTGAAAATCTTCTAAGAGGATGGATCTCCCCCCTCACTCTGTCTCTTGCCAACCAGTAATTTGTTAGAGTTGGCTATCTGTTGGTGTCAGACTTTTCTGTACCAGAAGTTTCAGGTTTTTGTTCTTCAACTTCAGGTTCATCCTTAACATTCTTGAAATCATGAGTTGTTTCAGATGCCTCTTCAGAAATTATTCCCTTATCTTTCTTCTGCAAATAAGGCATCACCAGCTCATTAAATGTAACATCCCGGCTAGTAATGACCTTTTGTTGGTTTGGCTCTATGCACCATAACCTATATCCTTTTGTACCAGAAGGATACCCAAGCATAATGCACTTCAAAGCTCTGGGAGCTAACTTATCTTGCCTAGTATGGACATAAACAAGACATCCGAAAGGTCTCAAATAAGAGTAATGTGGTTTCCTCCCATACCACAACTCATCTGGAGTTTTGAGCTCCAAAGCAGTAGATGGGGACTTGTTTATCAAGTGACAGGCTGTAGCCAAAGCCTCACCCCAAAACCCCTTCGACAAACCAGATCCAAGCAACAAACACCTCACCCTTTCCAAAAGGGTTCTATTCATTCTTTCAACCACTCCATTTTGTTGTGGGTTGTATGGAGTGGTCCTATGTCTTTTGATTCCCTTTTGTCTGCAAAATGAATCAAATTCTTCACTCAGGAATTCCATGCCATTATCAGTTCTTAGGCATTTTATCTTCCTTCCTTTTTCATTCTCAACCAGAAAGGTCCATTCCTTGAATTTCTGAGCAGCTTCGTCTTTTGTTTTCAGAATGTGAACCCATACTCTCCTGCTGTAATTAGGGATGTCAATCGGGCTAATCCGTCGGGTTTCGGGCTAACCCTATCGTGCTGCGGGCTATTCGGTCCGGGTTGAATCGGGCTGAATTTTTATCGGGCTAAAAATTCTTGAACCTAACCCTAACCCACCGGTTTTCGGGCTGACCCATCGGGTTGACAATATTTACGAGTTTATTTTTGTAAAGATTTTCTTAAAATATTTTAACAACCCCTAAAACAAAATAAAAAAAGAAAATGATGAACCAACATAAATAAAAGACATCAAATAACAATATCTTTGCAAAAAAAAAAACAGTGATAAGTGGATAATCATAGTTTGAAAAAAAAAACATCAATCCTTATATAACAACTAATTTAAATAATAGAAGTACATTGTATAATATGATAAAATAATGATTAAAAAATTAAATATAGCTTTCACTTGGGTGAAAATAACAACGAGTGGCTAAAGGTTCTTGAAAGAAAGAAATGAGTAGGTACGCTAATTAGGAGAGTGACGAGTGAAAGACAGTGAAAGAGGAAGAAATGAGAGATTTTTCGATGTGAGGGTAAAGGACTACGTCATTGGAAGAGATTGATGAGATTTTGTATGACGGAAAATTAGGTCTAGGGAATTAGGTATATAATTAATGGGTATAGTATGATATAAATAATATTAAAAATAATAAATAATAAATTATTAAATATTGCCGGACCTACGGGCCGACCCGCAACCCAACGGGCTCAACCCGTTCGGGCCGCCAACCCGTCGGATTCAACCCGTTCGGTTAAAAATAATTTCGGGTTGAAATTTTTTTACCCTAACCCGCATTTTAGTCCACCGGTTTCGGGCCAACCCATCGGTTTCGGGCTTTATTGACATCCCTAGCTGTAATCATCAACTATGGACAGAAAATATCTTCCTCCACCAAGAGTTTTTGTCCTAGATGGCCCCCACAAATCAGCATGTATGTAGTCCAAAGGCTGGCTGCTTCTCCTTTGACTTGGTTTGAATGGTAACTTCTTGATTTTGGCTAATATGCACTCCTCACAACTGCTAAGATCATGTTCAGCCTCATAGGTGATTAGCCCTTGCTTCTTTAGTTCAACCAAGCCTCTGTGACTGATATGTCTAGTCCTCAGATGCCAAAGCTTGCAATCCACAACCTTGATAACACTAGATTCTCCACAGATTGTTACTGCAAACAGGTAGTATATGTTGTTTAATCTCTTTCCTTTCAGCACCTCAACACCTTCCTTACAAACTACGATGGTGCCTCCATCTCCAACAAACTTGAAACCCCTTGCTTCAACTGTACCCAATGATATAAGGTTCCTCTGAATTTGAGGGATGAACATCACATCTGTTAGAGTTTTGACTTCTCCCTTATGATTCTGAATTCTAACTGATCCAATACCTTCAATCTTGCAAATGTGATTGTTGCCAAGGATCACAATGCCCATGTCCTTCAAAGTTAGATCCACAAACCATTCCTTCCTTGGACACATGTGGAAGGAACATCCTGAATCAAGAATCCAGGATTCATCTCCAACAGCCTCCATTATATTGAGAATCTCATCTGTTACATCTTCGGTTGAACTTACAAGATTGGATCCTCTTTGTTGATAGAGATTCTTTTGCTTCAACACACTGCAGTCCCTAATTAGGTGGCCCGGTTTCTTACAATAATGACACACCCTAGACTCCTGAAAGTTACCAGGAGCCCTTGCCTCTTGCAGCTGTGAAGCTCCATAAGGCTTCTTCTGAATATATGTTGGTTTATAATCCTTTCCTTGGTTTGGATTGAATCTCTCTTGATTTCCTCCTTTGTTAAAAGTCTGATTCTTCTTTGGAAAACTACTTTTCTGACCTTTCTTGATGTACAACCCCATTCCACTCTGATCATTCCTAATAACCACAGAGAGCTTCTCCATTTCCTTTTGTTTGATGGATGATAGTACATCCTCTAATGATATTCCCTTTTATCTGCCATACACCATAGCATCCTTCACACTTGAGTAGGACTTTCGCAATGCATTTAGGAGGTGTATGGCCTTATCTTCATCATCGATCTCTACCCCAATACCTTCAAGCTCATCCACAGCCTTGTGGAAGTCATCTAATTGATCTAGCAGGTTTCTTTCATCATTAAACTTGAAACCATAGAGTCGTTGCTTCATATAAATCATGTTGGCTATAGATTTAGTCATGTATAACTTCTGTAACTTCTTCCATATGTCTGCAGCAGTCTTATCCTTGGAGACCTCACGCAGTACCTTGTCATCCAAACTAAGGAGTAGAGTACTCATAGCATTCTCCATTAACTTAGCCTTCTTATCAGCTGTCTCTCCAACAAACGCTTTGTCAGATTCGGGCAGAAGGGCATCCACCAGCCCCACTTTGGTGAGTATAGCTCGAATCTTTATTTTCCATAATCCGAAATCATTCTTCCCCGAAAACTTATCAACTTCAAATCGACTTGAAGCCATAACTATCATACACAGATAAACCCCTTTCTTCACAGAAAATTCACAAATCCAGAAATTTTCAGAAAATACAAAACTGAATCAGAGAGTTCCAATCACGCAAATTCCACACAATTCACAATCGAACGAGCAGCAGTTCTAAACTTCCCAAACCAGAATACAAAAATCCCAGAAAATCCAAGAATTAGACTATTCAATGTCTTATTAATCACAGACAAAACAGAAATACTCACAGGGGGCAGAATTTCTTCAAAGAACCTTGCTGCTGCTCACACGAACTCTGCATAACAATTTCTCAATCCCATAATTTGATCACCGTCGCCGCGTTTCCACAGACGGCGCCACTTTGTTACGAATTTGGATGACTAAATGATCAAACACAAACAAGAACACACCGATATACGTGGTTCGACAATTGCCTACATCCACGGAGAGTTATACTATGATTTTATTGCTGGACGAAACTGGCTACACGATTACACACAGAAAAACACAGAACATCTCTGCAACTCTCTCTCTCTCAGCTGAATGAAGAAGATGAATTCTGAAAACTGTAACTGTTGCTAACTGTAACAGACTTCACCAACAACTATATTCTATCTCCCAACTAACTTCCCAGATCTCAACACGTGTCACCAATCTATCTGGTTACTTATAAAAACGTAACCACCAGAAATACAACTTCAACTTCTCACCACTCAGACACAAACTAACTTCACAACACTTCAACAAATCAGAACTCCAGCATGCACAAACTTCAACATGCATGAAACTCTAACATGTATGAAGTCACATCACTTCATTGTCAATCCAGGACTCAAAAGATTAAATAATTCTCAATCCAGGACATGATATTGAGGTCCTGGATTGAGAATTATATGGTCTTTCGGGTCCTAGATTGATAATTTATGTGATCTTTCAGGTCCTGAATTGAGAATTAAAATACATTATCTATTGGACCCAACATCATTTGCGCCAAAGCTGGTCGGATCGAGATCCCAGAGTTTGAGACTAGCTCGATGAGTTTTCTATACAAAAGAAGGAACACAGGGAATTAACTTAAATTGCAGGTAAAATTGTGTTTAATAGCTAGGTCCCGAAAAATAAATTTACAACTGGTATTTATAAGCCCCATTCGAACTCTATCGTCCCCTATATTTCCGTTAGGTGGCAATAAATGCCTCCCTGGTCTCCCGCATGCATTTTAGGCATTTTCCCGGAGAGCTCGCGATCATAACTTCTCATCTTTTAATGGCTCTTCCCGACCGTTAGGTAGTTCGCCCAATATTCCCATTGCATTGACTTCTCTCATTAAATCACCTTTGATCAAATCGAACTCTTCTTGAGCAAACTACTCCTTCTTCGAACTACTTTGCCTAAGTCCTCTTAGTCGATCGATGCTCGAACTGCTCTTCTTGTGCCAATCCATTTTGCTTTCTGCAAAATAATATGAGTCTGACTTACGGGCCTCTATTTAGATCATTTCTTGGGCCAGATAGTTGGGTTGCTTATTATTGACACCCAACAACCATAGTAATATAAATTCACAATTTTTATATAATTAATATATAATTTTTTAAGCCTAAAAAATTGTCTGTTACAATCTATGTAATTATAACTATTTAAATGTCTGTTATATGATAAATATGATATTTTTATCAATAAACATATCTTTAGCAATAAATTATGAGGATTCAAAAACAAATTTAAATTTAGAGAGCTTATTTCGATTCGACTAAGCTTATGAGAGCATTCAATGATATATGTTGTGCCTAAGATTATTGGGGTTAGATTAATATATTAAAACTGAATCTCGAATAGATCCCCGCAACTCAGTTAAGTGAAGATCGAAAATTGAAGAGATATGGTGGCCCATTTGGCCAATTCCAGTCTAAATTAAGACTTAGTCAAAGAAGACTTGATTAAAGGGAGAGAATTAGGGAAATCAATCACCATTATCCCTAAATTTTAGGGATAATAGTTAGGGATCTTTAGGCTTATAAATATGTATTTATCTTGTAAAATGGAGGACGAAAAATCCCTACATACTATTTTCTGTTCCCTGTAACTTCACATAAATTCTACATTTTATTTATTCCCTATAACTCTCAATTTCTTCATCTCAATGCAAATCTATAACCTTCGTTTTTATTAAACAAAATTAAATCTCAATACATGTCAAAAATTAATTTAATAATAAATAAATCAAACTTGATTTAAAATGTACCAACTTGACTCAGCTTCAGTTATAACATTATTTCCAAAATATAATAACTTTATGTTAGTTTTGGTAATAGAGAAATAACTTATATCAAAATATTTTAATAAATAATATTATGTTTTAATGTTAAAAAGTATTATTTATAATATTAAAATATCGTTATCGAATATGAGGCTCCATCTCACGTCGCAAATCCTTAAAAAATTAAGTTCGAAACCTAATTTGGCGGCAATAATTTATGCCTCAGTTCGGGGCCACAACCCTTATTTTTGTAATTTATTATTTGACTAAAAAGAAATCACAATCAACATTAATCAGTAAGAATGATTTATTACTTATAATTTGAATTATTCAATATAATAATCAATTATAATAAGAATAATAAAAAACTATTAAAATTTAATGCAGAAGAAGCTAAAGTATAAAAAAAAAAATCAACCAATTATTTATCTATGAATTTGGTAAAATCTCTCATACAATAAAAAAAATTAATTAAGGCAAAAACTTGCGTTAGGCAGACCTAAACGGTTTAGGCGGATTTTATCCTATCCAAATGGGTTCACCCATCCCAAATAGGGTATATTATATGGGTTTGGGCTTGGGTTAATGGAAAAAATCCGCCTAAATCTTGGGTTAATGGATAAAACCCGCCTAAATCGTTTAGGTCTGCGTAACCCAAGACCTTCCCATTAATTATTAATGGGAAGGTCTTGGGTTAGGCAGACCTAAACGATTTAGGCGGGTTTTATCCATTAACCCAACCTCAAACCCATATAATATACCCTAATTGGGATTAATAAACCCTATTTGGGATGGGTCAATCCATTTGGGTAGGATAAAACCCGTCTAAACCGTTTAGGCCTGCCTAACACAAGTTTTTGCCATTAAATATATATTTGTTGGATCCAAGATTATTTGAAACCATAATTGGTCGGATTGAAACCCAAGAGTTCGAGAAAAATATCTGGTTTGTTTTAATATTCGGTCAAATGAAAATCCAACGGAATAGAGAATTTTATGGCTAAAATAGGGGATGGAAATAGGTCGGGCTTGAGTTATTTATAAAATTTCTTTAGTTAATTAGACTCAGGTCCGAGCTCCAAAATAGGCTTACGAAGCATAACAGACCGGTCTATTTAAATAATCATATATTATATTATCGATTAAATATATTTATTATTTAAAATTAAAAAATGAGTTGGTCTTCTGAGAAACTATCTCATCATTTTTTATTGTGAGACGGACCTTATTACATCATTTCAATAAGATAAATACATTATTTATTTTTTTAATATAGTATTTTTTTTAATTGTAAAAAATTACATTATTTGCTACAAAGAAATAACTCGTTTGTAATAAACAAATACATCATTTCAATGAGTTAAAATACATCATTAGATTTGTCTCACAATAAAAACGGTGAGACCGAGACATCAAAGTGCTTGCCTTAAAAAATATATTCATAATTTAGAAATAAAATATATATTGAATAATTTGTTTGTAATCAAATACATATTTATATAAAATACTATACATATTTGATATTGAAATTGAACAATATATTAATAATTTAAAATATAAAAAATAATTGTAAATATAAAATAGACTCAAATAGGCTAAAATTCAAGCCTAACTTAACTTAAAAAGCCAAACTCAAACCTAATAAAAAACCTATTATAAGTAATAAGCCAGGCTCAAAACTCTTCTAATTATAGCAGGCCAGGCCAACAAAGCCGAAGTCCAATCTGGCCAGGCTGAAAACCACTATTAGGGTTTTTAAACTTATAAATATATATTTATTTATACTTTTAAAAGGGTTTAGGGTTTAGGACAAAAAAAAACTCTATGTCCTACTTCTCTGTTATTCTTCACATGAATTTCATGTTTTATTTATTTATCCTCTATAATTCTCAATTCCTTTTATCTCTATACAAATTCATGTACTTTGTAATCATCAAAAATCAAACCTCAATTCTATCAATCAAAAATCGAACCTCAACACTATCAATCTTATTAAATCATTATGCCTAATTTCTTAGCCAAATATTTTTCTACAACATTAAATTTTAGCCTCACTTTATGTGTGCTTCTCAACGAGGGGTGTTCAATCATTTTCTAACTGAAGATGAGAAATTCAAAAGCAGACATTTAAGTATGAGAGCGAGATAAAGATAACAGAAAATTTTTATCAAAAAATATCGATTTTTTAATCAAGTTCTGAATTAATAAGCTAAACCTAATGTTCTCTGTGTAGTGGTGAAATATTTATATGTGACCAAGAGGTCATGAGTTCGAATTTGTCTATAGACATCATAGATGTACGACACAAGTATGTGATTTGTACTTTTTGTAATTTGTAAGAATTTACTTTGCTATCAGTTTTTGGAGGAGCTCGTTTTCACACCACTCTTCGAATAATGTCTTCCAGGCATAAGAATTCCTAGTTTATTAATAGTATTACTATTTTAAAAAATGCTATATCGATTCAGGACCCGAAAGATAGTTAAATTATTAATTTAAGACTCGAAAGATGATATGTCAATCAAGAATCCGAAAGATCATCAATTCTCAATCCAGGACCTGATATTGATATCCTGAATTGAGAATTGTATGATCTTTCGGGTCTTGAATCGATAAAACTCCTTATAATACACATAACAAATTAATTATAATATATTATAAAATAAAAAAATAGAACATACTAGAAGATACAATGTTTCATAGTCTCAGTCTTTAAAGGTAGATCAATCATATTTCTTACGCGTCGGAAGTTTACAAGAGAATTAATTAATTGGTCCTAATCAAATCAAACACCTACTCATTACAAAACCATAGAAGAGTTCATTCGTTTTTTATACGTGATTTTATGCTTTATATATAGGATTTGCTCTTGAACTGAGATAGTTTCGGTTTTCATTCTTCAGAATAAGTAACCTCTCCTTTGTAGTCATTTCGTCTATAGACGAAGTGAGAGAAGTTTCAAATTTATAGCCAAACTTTGGAGACATTCTCGATGTTGTCCAATCCATCGCCTCATTTATCTGCGACGAATGGTGCATTTTCTGAACTTCTACACTACTCTATCCTTTTCTGATGCATGATATTGACATGGTGTCATGTCTCAGAATGATCCTTTGTGAGTCTGAGGAATCGAAACTGGTTAAGCATCAGGTTCTCCACATTTAAGTGATCTTCATTCTTAAAGTCTGGTATTGAAGAACATTCATCTGACTTGCTTTCTTTGTCTCTATTCGTGAATAGAACCTTGTTGAGGAAACTGGTCTTGTAGGCTTGAGAAGGATCATACTGGTATCTTCCGCCAATTCTTAAGAATGCGAGTTCCAGAGTGGTAGTCAATTCCAGTTTCTCCTCATGTGGTTCAAACTAGTAGATCAGATCTTGATCCAGTTTGTCTTGAACAACTCTATTACAGCTCAATGATAATCCTATACAGAACTTTACAAGTTTCATTCTAATTAGAGTAGTTATTCTATAAACTCTTTAAAGTGGCGGTTTACATACACTTTTTGACACGTCAAAACAATCAAAATAAAATATGAATACTTCCTAACAAATATATTTAATAAAAAAAATATTTTAATGTTAAAAAGTATTATTTATAATATTAAAATATCGTTATCGAATATGAGGATCTATCTCACACCGCAAATCCTACAAAATTAAGTTCGAAACCTAATTTGGCGGCAATAATTTATGCCTCAGTTTCGGGGCCACAACCTTCATTTTTGTATTTGACGAAAAATAAAAATAAATCACAATCAACATTAATCAATAAGAATGACTTATTAGTTATTACTCATAATTTGAATTATCCAATATAATAATCAATTATAATAAGAAGAACAAAAACTATGAAAATTTAATGCAGAAGAAGCTTAAGTATATATAAAAAAAATCAAACAATTATTTATCTATGAACGTGGTAAAATATCTCATACAATAAACAAATTAAAATACATTTATTTGTTGGACCCAAGATCATTTGTGCGGAAGTTGGTCGGATCGAGATCCCAGAGTTTGAGAAAATCTGGTAAGACTAGAAATAGCAATGACATTTGCTAAAATGTCATCAATATAATAATAATAAATTGAATTAAAAAAAAATGTAAAAGAAAATCTTGATATCTAAATGTCATGACACTAGGTATGTTGGACAATCTATAGTTCCATTCACATGCTGCCACTTGGCAGCATGTGATTGGGAACTTGTATTTTTTGATAAATTCACAAAATAATTATAAAAAAATTAAAAAATTATACTAAAATTTATAAGTTTTTTTTCTTTATAAAATGAACTCAATATTGATACATTTTCATTCACAACCAAAATTTCTATTTTCTCTAATATTTTGTAATTTATATTTTATAATTGGTTCAAATATTAACTTTGTAAGTGTATCTAATGAAAATATTATAATTATATAGTTAGTGGGTTGTGTAGGTGGATAGAAATTATTATTTTATTGTTAGGTTGGGTTGTGGAGTGTCATTGCTAGAGATAGTCTAAGATTAAAAACTCGGCCAAATGAAAATCCAATCGAATAGAGAATTTTATGAGGAAAACCACTATCATCCCTATACGGATATAGGGATGATAGTTAGGGTTTTTAAACTTATAAATATATATTCATCTTTACTTGTAAAAGAGGAGAAATGGAGAAAAAAAAAAAAAAAAAACTCTATGTCCTACTTCACTGTTATTTTCTCTATAGCTTCACATAAATTTCATGTTTTACTTATCTTCTATAATTCTCAATTCCTTCATCTATACAAATTCATGGACTTTGTATTTAACGAAAATCTAATTTCAACACTATCAATTAAAAATCGAACCTCAACACTATCAATCTTACTTTAATCTTTATGCCTAATTTTTTTAGCCAGTATATTTCCACTACATTAAATTTTAGCTATCATTTTACGTGTGCTTCTCAACGGGAGATATTCAATCATTTTCTAACTGGAAGATGAGAAATTCAAAAGCAGACATTTAAGTATGAGAGCGAGATAATGATAAAGAGATTTTTATCGAAAATGTCAAATTTTTAATCAAGTTTTGAATTGGCTAAACCTAATGTTCTCTACTTGGGTGTAGTGGTGAAATATTTTGTTTGATTGATCTCAATTGATGTACGACACAAGAATATGATGTGTACTTCTTGTAAGAACGACTCTCTTGTCATTTTACTTTGCTATCAGTTTTTGGAGTAGCTCGTCTTCACACCACTCTGCGAATAATGTCTTCCAGACAGAAGAATTTCTAATTTATTAGTAGTATTACTATTTAAAAAAACACTATATAAAATAATTATAATATTATATAATAATACATATAACAAATTGTAATATGTTATAAAATAATTAAAACATCGTCATTATCAAATAAAAAAAATAGAACATAGTAGAAGATAGAATGTTTCATAGTCCTTTAATTAGTCTTTAAAGGAAGATCAATCATATATGTAACGCGTCGGAAGTTTACAAGAGAGCAATTAATTAATTAATTAGTCCTAATCAAATCATTACAAAACCCTATGAAGGCTCATAGTCTTAATATACAAGTGTGGTGGCATTATATGAAGGCTCATAGGGTTGGCAACAGGGTTTAAATAATTATAAATTTATAACTACTAATATTAATATATATATATATATATATTTATTTTACTCTTCAAAATATTATTGCAGTTACACTCTTCAAATAATTATTTTAATTTAGTAAATTTGATGAGTATTTTTATTTTATGTATCCAAGTCAATATAAATTAATTTCATTGACTATGATTAATTTTGGAATTATTAGTTTCTTAGAAAACTCTTTGCACAATTGATGTGATTTTTGTTGTTTTTTATTCTAATATTTTATTTTTCGTAGAGTTGTAATCGAATCGAGTCAAGTCGAATAGTATTGTGCTTAAATTTGACTCATTGAGTATCGAGTCGAGCTTTGAGATATTTATTGAATACTTTGATATTCATGAATTTTATCAAGCTTTAGTCGAGATTAAACAAAATTTCTAAATTTAGAATATATTTAAAACATTTATTATTATTTTGAAAGAAAAGTTATTAATTCCAAAATTAATTTAGATTCATGCTTAAATTCAGAATTTTCTCATTACTAAAAACATTTATCACTTTTATTACTCTTAATCTTGAAAATATTTTATTTAATAAAATTAATCATTTTATATTTTATTAGAAAGTTTATTAGAATTTCTTAACTTAGTGTGTTTTGGTGGGGCAAAGGATCAAAGCTTTTGTTCAAGATCAAATGAGTCTAGGATTGTCTCTAGATTAGCTTCAATCTAGCTTTTTAAATGTAAAGTTCTGTAATATCTTTTATCGAAATTATAACTGGCCAAACCGGCCAAATAAATACGGTTTGGCCGGTTTGAACGGTTTCAGCCAAACCGCGAACACCCCTAGTTGGAGCTGATTGAAGAACAGACTGATGAATCAGTATGGAAGGGCAAAAAGACTCAAGAGACTGGAAAGTCAGTATGAGACTGATCAGTCTGGGACTGACAAGTTTGGGACCTCATCCATCTCGGAACTCACCAGTTTGGGACTGACTAGTTTGGAACTCGCTAGTCTCAAACTTACCAGTCTGGGGATCAATGATCAGACTTGTGACGTCAGCCAGCATGGACTTGCTAGCTTGCCAATATCAGCATGAAATCTTAGTTTCAGTCCCCGCGCATAGGGACAAGAAGAATTTTTCTAAGGAATGAAGCTGACAAGATCAAACTTTAAGGATTGAAGATTCCTTAAAGTTAGCCAACTTAGAATTCAGTCTAAGATTCCTTGGACTGATCAGTCTGAACTGATCAATACTATCGTTCTGACAAAAGGTGAACAATCACTATTGCAATAAAAAAAGCGAGAAAATGTACAGTACTCTCCGGGAAAGGCTACCTACCCACGCAGAGGACAGATACATTGGATTGGTTGAACATCCAATGTGGCTAACAGCTACAGAGATTTGAATATCACTCCCCCGCCTATAAATAACCGAGGACCACCAGAGATTCACAACAACCGAACATGCTATTAACGAAAGAGCCAAAACTCTATCAAATTAATGATTCAAACGTTTGAGGCATTCAAAGCTTTCAATGTGTCACTCATGTGAACACGAGATTCAGAACATCTGTTCTTGAGTAAATCTTGGTATTCTTTCTCTCCAAAAAAGAATACAACAGTCAAGTACGCTTTGTACTTTGACTCTTACGAGCAATCTTGCCGCCAAGCTGATAGTTCCAGGGTGAACTATAAAGACCCTATTCCGGCGATGAGGAGGTTGCCTTGTGTGTTCACACTCCGATGAGCTGCGAAGTGAAGAAAGAGCAAAGAAACGGACGAGTGAGCTTGTGGACTGAAGGACGAGGCATCCTTCAGCAAGCAATAGATCGTGGGAGCACCTTGTATAATCTAACACTTAGTGAATTTTCAGACCTGGGTCTGAAGAGTGGACGTAGGACCTTTTGGTGTCCGAACCACTATAATCATTTGAGTCTTTTTAGTTGCTTTTTGTTATCAGTTTACTTATTTTAAAACTCAACACTCAAGTGTTGAAGTATAGACTGAAACAGACACTAAAGACTTTCCGGACTTAAATCATATACTGAGCTTTAGAGAACCAAACTGAGTGGGTAAGTGCAAGTTTTACTTAATCTATATTTCACCGTGCAACAAGTTTAACTGTGAAAAAATCGGGACCAAGATATTTCTTACTAATTTTAGCTAACGAGTCTGCTCACTAGCTCACGAGTCGAATACTATAATGTTCAAGTTTGATTCATTTAATTAACAAGTTTTATTATACGAGCTTTTATCATGTCGAAATCCGAATAATTTGGTTCATTTACAGCCTTAATTTTTCCAACTAAAAGAAATATCATCATAAATACTTAATTTGTGCATATGCTCTATTATTTTAGTTCGTATGTGAAGTTAATTATCAACTCAATAACACACAATTTGGTAAGTACGTTTTTATCGAATCTTCACTATTCTCAGATTTTACATCTGCCACTGTCCTAATATATGAGATGAATTAGATATCAATGAATGTATTATTTCTTATGAAATTGAAGTCGATCTTGCAGTTGGTGGCTGACAAAATATTAATAAATATATACTACCATATCATTTAATTCCATAAATTTGTGTATGCCCTTAGCCTTTCAAATAGGTACTTTCGATAAATGTATATATAAAGCTAAGAGAGAGAGAGAGAGGGGATTGAATTTGAAAGGACAGCTACACGTAAACAGTTTGTTCATGTGGTCAGAAAAAAAAGTTCATGATTTAATTTTAATTCTTCTTAAATTATACTCCCTCCATCCCGTCATATTAGGGACGGATGAAAATGCACAGAAATAAAAAATTGTCAGTGAAATAATATTAATATTTTATTAATAAGTGTGAAAAAGTTTATTTTTTTAGGAAATAAAACTAATAAATGAGACAGACCGAAAAGAAATATGAGACTAATATAACGGTAAGGGGCGGAGGCAGACTTCAAGTTCCGGGGGGGCTCGACCATGTTTCGGGGGGGCTCGACCATATCACGGTTGGATCGAGTCTTATAAATATAAACAAAAAAAAAAAAAATTCCGGGCGGCAGGGGGGGCGGGGGCCCCCCCCCCCCAGCCCGGGGCTGCCTTCGCCCCTGATAACGGTACAGATAGAGTATATTTTTCAACTTAAAGTTTAAAATAGAGTTGATATACTCTTTCAACTTAAAGTTTAAAATGGAGTTGATTACAACCAGTTAGAGAATATGATAATCCTAGTTTTTAGCTTTTACTTTTATAGTTGATATTTGATTGTTGAAATTTATTAAATATAGTTTTTAGTCTGAAATGTTAACTAGAGTTTATTATATCATGATTAATTTATATTTTCATAATACTGTAATTATAACTATAAATAAAATAAATTATTCGTTGTATACACGTGTTTTGATTTCATAAAAATTTATTTGAGTTCATTCAGTAAAGTTCATTCATTAAACAAACTAAATTTGAGTGTTTTAATATTTATTTTGTGAGCTCGTTACTTAAAATTAGCATAAATATAAAATGATTACTTTTGGAATATATAATTTTTTTCTTTATAAAAATAATGAATATATTAATACAATCCAAATTTAGAAAATTCATTTATACTCAACTAAGACTTATTAACTTCGTAAATTTTAATGTATTCCATAAAAAAAAAATTCAAAGCTCAGCTTAATAATAAAAAAATTAAACTTGAACATGTCAATACTCAACTCGACTTGATTTAATTATACTATTACTTGTTATTAAAATTATTAATTAAAATTCTAAAATCCCACTCCTATTTATTCATCCTACACTACACATAATAAATCTTGCAACTAAATTAAGCTTCTCTCTAACATGGAAACCCCAATCATCTTTCTTCTTCACTTTCTTATTCATTTCGTATGCTCGTTAACTAAAATCAGTATAAATATAACTATATAAGATGACTACTCTTGGAATAAATAGATTTTAATAACGAACATATTAATAATAATATAATCTAAGTTTAAAAATCTGTTTTATACCCAACTAAGACTTAATTAACTTCGTAAACTTCAATATATTCCATAAAAAAAAAAAACTCAAACTTGACTTAGATATAATTAAATTAAACTTTAGCAGAACAATACACAGCTCGAATCAATTTAATTAATTATACTATTACTTGTTATTGAAATTATTAATTTAGATTCCAAAATCCCCACTCCTATTTATTTACCCCACTCTACACATAATAAATCCTCCACCAACTAAATTAAGTTTCTCTCTCTCACTCTCTCTCTAACATGGAAACCCCAGCCATCTTTCTTCTTCTCATCCTCTCCCTCCTCCCGCTGCTCCACCGCCTCCTCGCCGCCGCCTTCAGCCGACGCCACGACCGGTCCTGCTACATGCTCCACTACGAATGCTACAAACCCCCGGACAGCCGGAAAATGGGCACCGAAGCCTCATGCAGGGTGGTCCTCCGCAACAAAAACCTAGGGTTGGAGCAGTTCAAGTTCCTCCTCAAAACCATCATCAGCTCCGGCCTCGGCGAGGAGACCTACAGCCCCGCCAACGTCGTCGCCGGCCAGGAGGCCGACCCCCGCCTCGCCGACTCCCTCGACGAGCTCGACGACCTCTTCTTCCAAACCCTAGACAACCTCTTCCGCAAATCGAGGGTGTCGCCGCAGGAGATCGATATCCTCGTCGTCAATGTGTCGCTTCTGTCGCCGGCGCCTTCGCTGTCGTCGAGGATCGTCAACCGGTACGGGATGCGGCCGGACGTGAAGGCGTTCAACCTCTCCGGCATGGGGTGCAGCGCCAGCCTCATCGCCGTCGACCTCGTCGGCCAGCTCTTCAAGGTTTACCGGGATAAGCTCGCTGTTGTTGTCAGCACGGAGTCGCTCGGTCCCAACTGGTATTTTCCTTTTTTTTTTTTTTTTTTTTCCAAAAATAACCTCAAAATTAATTTGCGAAAAATATCAATTATATTATAAATTATTTTAATTTTCTCAAATATATTACGTCAAATCATGTATATTATGATGAAAAATATATTAGAAACTATCAATTTTGTTTCAGATTTATGGCGGAGCTAATTTCCGACGACGAAAAGTTGATGTAATTACCTGTCGGAAAATTACAATTTGATATATATAATTGGAAAATTCCAAAAATAACCTTAACGTTAATTTGCGAAATTCCAATTTTATTAAAGTAGGTCATAAATCGGGAAAAATATCAATTATATTATAAATAATTCTGATTTTCTCAAATATATTACACACTATGCATATTATCATAAAAATATATATATTACAAATTATCAATTTTGTTTCAAATTTATGGTGAGATCTAATTTCCAGCGATGAAAAGTTGGCACAACCTGCTGGGAAATTACAATTTAATATACATAATTTGTATATATTTGGTAGTATGAAGAATTATTAATTTTCGGCATGGTACGTCAACTTTTCATTGTCGAAAATTAGCTCCCATCAAACAAAATTAATAGTTTGTCATAAATTTTCATGATAATATGTATAGTTATAATAGTTTATATTATAATTAATATTTGTCCCTCATAAATTTGAGGTATTTCTAAATAAATGTAATAAAAAAAAACAAATTTCTTTTAAATTTATGATGGGAACGAAAATAAAATTGAGATTATAGTGAAAGTACTTAATAAAATAATAAGCATGCGGCTTTTTGAAAAGTTGATGTCATTTTATTTGGGATTCTTGGCAACTCTCTATCATTGAGTTTTTTCTTCCGTCGTCAACTCAAAATAAAATAATTAATTTAAACGCCTATTTAAGTATACACACAATTTATAATATATTTGAAAAAATTGCAATAATTTTTAATATATTTACACCTTATTCTTCTGTTTTTTACCAAAATTAATTCTTAATTGAAAAAAATATAATAAAAGAAATTAAATCAAAATTGTGTGGATCCTAAGTTACTTTAAAAATCGTGACAAACAAGAACTAAATTGCAATATTTCATTCGATCTGGCTCTATAGTCTATATTATTATTATTATTATTATGTCAATCTAGAGCTATACTTGCACGGAATGATATAAAAACCCGACCTAAATACTCTATATTTTTAATTTTATTTGAATATATAACTAAGCATTTATATATGTTGCAAAATTCGTCTCTCTAAAGTGTTAAACGACACTCAACCGAATCGAAAATTCAAAAATCGCTTTTATTATGCATTTTCTTGCTAGGCCTAGTTGCCTGGTTTTTATTTTTTAAAATAAATAATTAAAATTATATATTTTTATTTTTTACTTAAGTTTATTTTCAATTCAAGTAAATATAGTTTAATTATCGATTCAGGATTCAAAAGTTTAATTGTCAATTCATGATTTCAAAGAGCACAAAAATTCTATATTCAGGACTTGAAAGAACATACAATTCTCTCAGGACCTTAAAATCAGGTCCTGGATTGAGAATTGTCTAATCTTTTGGTTCTGGATTGAAAAATCATCTTTCGAGTCCTAAATCGATAATTAAACTATCTTTTTGGTCCTACAAATCAATTTATTACAACCTAGGCAATATCTAAACATTAGACTCTACCCGGAAGCCGGACTAGTGTCTAGCGAGTTTTACAACCATGCTAAGCATCTAACGAGTTCTACAATCATGATCGCACGATTAATTCTTCGACGAACAGGTATTCCGGGATCGACAAATCGATGATGCTGTCGAACTGCCTCTTCCGATCAGGCGGCTGCTCCATGCTGCTGACCAACAACTCAAAGCTAAGACATCGGGCTATCTTCAAGCTAAAGCATTTGGTCCGAACTCATTTCGGATCCAACGACGAAGCCTACAACTGCTGCATACAGGTTGAAGACAATGACGGCTACGCCGGTTTCCGGCTGACCAAGAAGCTCACGACGGCAGCTGCCAAGGTATTCGTCATCAACCTCAAAGTTCTGCTGCCCAAGATCTTGCCGCCGTGGGAGATAATCAAATTCATCCCGGTTTATCTCCGGTCGGGTAAGAACAAGAACAAGCTTATGGAGGCCCTCGGCGGAGCCGGCGGCGGCTTGAATCTGAAGTCCGGCGTCGATCATTTCTGCATACACCCTGGTGGAAGGTACGTTGATAATTAATATAAATGGTTGGGGGTGGTTTTACTGTTATATAGTGATTATTGTTTTATTTTTAAAAAAAAATTGAGTTAATTGCAGAATTTGTAGTACATATTAACAAGAAAATTAAATGATTTTATGATTCTTACCCGATTTTTAAATGTATAGGACAAATTTTCACTGTTTGTAATTGCAAAAAATTGAACTATGATATTATAGTTAGGACTATTTAATTAATGTAGTGTAGAATACAAAAAAAAAAGGAAGAATTTTCATATAGCATTATCACCATAAATACTTAAATATTCACCGTGAATACATGTTAATGTGCTCATAGATAACGTGATAATACATTAGATATAATAATTACAATTAAAACTGACCCACCATTAATATTATCACATGAACATGTAAGCACGTGTTAATGTGCTCATGATTGGTTGGTGAGCTAAATTGTCATTATCAAAGTATAATTTATAGTAGAAGATCAAGTAAGACCTTTTTTAAATATCATTAAGGCTTAGTTAGGGTTTTTTATTTCTTTCTGATCTATATATCTTATCCTAAAAGGTATGGCTCTTCGAATCTGAGGAGTAATATACCTGCTAACACAAGATAAATGAATATTCTCGATTCAAGGCTAAAAAATAAATTTTCAATCTTAAATGTGGAAGATATAAAAAATTCTCAATTCAAAATTCAAAATATTAAAATTTGGTTCTGTATTGAAAATTTAAAAAAATTTCAGATCCTCAATAATTACACTATCTTTCACGTTTGGTATCAACAATACTCCAATGTTAACATTTACCGAAACTATACAGTAAAAAATTGTTAATATTATTTAAAAAAAACAGTTAATATGTCTCTTTAATGGCTTGAGGGTTGTTAGGTGTGAAACATGTCAATCAAGAGTTGTCTTTTCATGTTTGACTATAATGTTTGGCTCCTAGAAAAGCATTGTCTGTATTTAATTTTGTTGGATCAGTTATTTTTTCTGATAATAGTGTATGAGATGTGGGGGAGTATGAACCATATAACTTAATCTCTCCTAATAAATTTATAGGGAGTGGATTTGAAGCTAAAATTGAGTTTATATTAAATATGAATGAATTTATATTATTTATTTAAAAGAAATAATGATTGAGATTAAAAAAATTTCAAATTCTAATTCTTAATTATTTTATAAATTATGTTAATAATATATTGCGATTAATATTTTATTTGTTTTCTAATAATTAATAATTTTTTATTTTAATTATTGATGAAATCAATTCAATAACTTTCGTACATTTTGTAATTAATACCTTCAAATATAATTGTCTTGAGTGGGCCGGGCCGGTCTAGGCCGACGAACCAAGTGGGCTGGCCCGGCAAGGACCATTAGTGAGAAGGGCCCGACCATTTTATAAAAATCTATATATATATAAATGGTACGGTCCGATAAACTAGTGCATAGCTAATTTTATAATCTTACTTTATATCTCATGACATGATATCGTAATTTGTCAGGGCTGTGATAGATGGAGTTGGGAAGAGCCTAGGGCTGACCGAGTATGACCTCGAGCCGGCTCGGATGGCCCTCCACCGGTTCGGGAACACGTCGGCCGGCGGGCTTTGGTACGTGCTAGGGTACATGGAGGCGAAGAAGAGGCTGAAGAAAGGTGATAAGATAATGATGATAAGCTTTGGAGCTGGTTTCAAATGCAACAACTGTTTGTGGGAAGTCCTCAAAGACTTGGATGATCCCAATGTGTGGGAAGACTGCATCAATAGATACCCTCCCAAAAGCCTCTCCAACCCTTTCTCAGACAAGTATGGATGGATCCATGATGAGTATCTTAGCTTCATTAGGTTGGAGGATTGCGTATTCGCCGGCGACGACGACTGACTCGATCTCCGGCGATGTTCCGTCTTCTGTTTCAATAATGTAGATTGATTTGCTTTGCCATCTTCTTGTGGATATAGTTTTATGTATTTGGGTTTGGTAGTTTGATGATTGAATAGAGGGAATGTATTTTGATTAAGTGTTTGGTTGTTGATCAAATTTTATGTTTTTTAGCTTTATAAATTATGCTTAATCGAATTAAGCACGATTTATAAAGCTATTAAGCACGAACGTAAATTATGCTTAATTTTTTAATCTTTATGCTTTAATCTCAACCATTGATGCTATCAATCCAATGGCTAAGATTCATTCCTATTTAGCACAAACTTTAATTTTAGCACTTGAGTAGATCTCTCTCTCTCTCTCTCTCTCTATATATATATATATATATATATATATATATATATATATATATATATGTGTGTGTGTGTGTGTGT
>JAPKLW010000951.1:136399-195594 GCA_026898455.1 Plectranthus barbatus | reverse complement strand
TGTGTGTGTGTGTGTGTATTTTTATTGTTATTTATATATTTTTACATAATATATCCCTATTTAATGTTATTTATATATTGTACCCCAATTCTGAAATTCTGGATACGCCACTGAACGCACATCCATGAAAAGAAATAGGGATGTTATATTAATTCAGACGTACACGATTAAACCGAACAGAAATGCGAGTTGGGATGAAATATTTTACCCCGAAAAAAAATTAACCCAACTAATTCAGGGTTGAATAAAACGAGGTCCAGTAGGGCTGAGCTCGAAATTGTCGGGTTAACCCAGCTAACCTGATTAATTATTTATTAATATTTTTTTATCATATTTATATTACAAAAATTTATTTTTAATATTTAAATTCACATCTTTTAACTATGTTTCAATTTATATAGTTGTATTTAGTTTAAATACTATATCTTAATAAATATTTAAATTCTTGAAAATTATTAGTTTAATTATAAGTAGTATTTTTATTTTAAATTAAAATTAAATAAAATCAAATAAAAAAATTATATATATAATGGTGTGGTTTGGAGAGATTAATTAAAATCTGAAATCGATTGGATGGTTAATTGATTGGCTCCATTTGCTCATATTTAACTCTCTCTATCATCTAATTTTTGCTTTTGTCATAAATCTTTAAGATAAAATAAATAGTTTCGAAACCTATTTAAGAATAAACACAACTCATAATATTTTTAAGAAAATTACAACAATTTCTAATATATTACACTTTTATTCTTTTATTTTTTTTTACCGAAAGTAATTCTTATTGAAAAAACATAATTAAAGAAATTAAATCAAAATTGTGTAGATCATATGTTACTTTTAAAAATCGTGACAAACAATAAGAATTAAATCGTAATATTTCGTTGGATTTGGCTCTATAGTCTATATTATCATTATGTCAATCTAGCGTTATGCTTGCACGGAATGATATAAAAATCGGGCTAGACAGTCCCATTTTAAAATACTCTATGTTTTAGATTTTACTCGAATATATGACTAGTACTCCCTCCGTTCCGATTATATAGTCCACTTTGATTTTGCATGTTTGCAAAAAATTATTTAATATTTAAACAAACTTTCAATATTACCCTTATTTAAAGCATTAATTATTATGGTTGGAAAATGTGAATATTAATCGACGAATATTACATTTAATATTCACATTTTCCAAAATTATTCAGGGATGTAATGATAAATGACCATATAAAAACAATATCAAATATAGAAACTGGACTATATAATTTAAACATCCTAAAATAGTAATCCGAACTATATAATCGGAACGGAGGGAGTATTTTGTTGCTAAATTTGGCTGCCTAGGTGTTAGATTGCATCCAATCGAATAAAAAATCCTAAAAATTGCCTTCATTATATATTTTCGAGCTAGGCGCTGACTAGGCAGACGTTAGATTTTTATTTTATTTTTAAAAAAAATATTCATAATTTATTTTTTATTTATTATTATTTATATTTCAAAATGCCAAAAATAAAAAAATAAGGCTACCTATTTATCCCTTAGAAACTACGCTAGGCCCTACCTAAGAAAATCTTTTTTCTTAGTGATAGTAAAAAATTATAAAACACGATCTCATAATATGTGGTCGAACCTCCACGTTCTTCGAGTTTGCATCCATTCCTGGCCCTACCCTAAGGACTAAGGTCCGACTAATGCCTAGCTAGTAAGTTTTGCAACCATGCTAAGCCTCTAAAAGTTATGCAATCATGGCCACATGATTCTTTGACGCTTTCTCAGACAAGTATGGATGGATCCATGATGAGCATCTTAGCTTAATCAGGTTAGAGGATTGTGTCTTAGCCGGCGCCGACGACTGATTTGATCTCCAGCGATGTTCCGTCTTCAGTTTCCATAAGATAGAATGATTTGCCATTTATGAAATGAGTATAATGAAATAGGGATACGAATTAAGCCCGATGCCTGAGAATTGTATCCGATTAAACCGAGCTAATAGGTGAGTTGGGAATTTAATATTTTGGCCCAAAAAAGAATTAAGCCAACTTTTCGTGGACCGAATAACACGAGGTTTAATAGGGCTGGACTAAAAAATCGACGAATTAGCCTGACTAACCAGATAATGATATTTTCTATCATATTTATATTGTAAAAATCTACTTATATTTAAAACCAAATAAATGAATTTATATATAGTTAAAAATTTTAAAATTATTATGATTGGATTAAAGTAATAATTTGGTGATGCGGATGAGAAAAAAGTTAATTAAAATGAAGTGGTTGGATAAGTGATGATTGAATTTACTGATATTTACACATGTAATATCATTATTCTGCAATTAAAATACAATAAAAAAAATATTAGGGAAATGAAGAAACTAAAAAAGGAAATGTACAGAAGCAAAAGCAAACTTACAAAGGATTATTTGCACCAATTATTACAACAAAATTGAATTTCCATATCAACCTTTAGAGGATTGAAACAAATGAGAAACAAACTTACAATAAATATCATCAATCTGCAAAAAAAAAAATTAATAATAATAATTGAACACAATTTACATACATTAGCCACAACTTCCTAGACAAAGGCACCATCACTGATGTTTTTCTCAGGGCTTCTTTGACAGCAGTGGCTCCAGATGGCTGGTCTCGTCTCTCGAGGCCGAAATCTCCCTGTTTCCGGACTCCAGCTGAGACAGAGACCCTTCCTCCGGTCTCTGTTTCAGCAATCGATGGAAGAGGCTCGATTTCTTCTCCAGCAATGGAGATGGACTCTTGGAGGAATCAGTCAGGCTTTGGACATGCTGCAGGCAGACTTGGACTGCATCGTGCACGCGAACGAAGAACCATTCTCGCCCTATTTGATCCACCACCCCGGATTTGGTTAGTGTGAGCAGCACGTCTCGGTTTGGATTGGAAACAGCAATCTGAAATTTTGAGGGTAAAAAAGGTTGAGTCACTGAATCAAGGAGATCATGGTCTGTGTCACCTCGAACTCTTTGCTGACCTGGATGTTACGCGATTTGTATTCTTGGTACAAGTCTTTGAGAGCTTGTACAGCACTCGAATCGATGTATGTGACAGCTGAAACGAAAGAGATGCAAACTCATCAGATTATGCATCTAATGTAGGAGATTGAGTTCAAGATCGACTTACGAGCCATCTCAACGATGACAAAGTGGACTTTTGTGACCTCGGGGCCTCGCTTTATCGATCCATCATCTATGGTTTCATATTCTCGGAGCCTGGTGAAGGAAAAACAACATGATAATGCAGATACAGTATATGTAATGTTATCATTATGAAGAACTTAATGTGTTACCTTTCTTTGATGTAGCTTATGTTAGCAAAATAGATAGGAGCATCAATCCGAACAATCACAATTCCGTTGTATGTATAGGCTTCGGGATACTGCTCGGTGTTTCTGTACACAGTAGTGCCAGGTAAACGGCCCAAGGTAGCTGCGAAACAAGTAATGTTCATCTCGAAGAGTAAGTTTGCAGTGTAGAACTATGAAAAGCAGCTAATAAGCAATATATGTTGTATGAGAAACTTTCAAGAATTTTTAGATTGTTTGCTGAGGTTTCTAAGAGATGAACTTGTAAGTTAGGGATAGAGAATCAAACGCCTTAAATAGCAAGGATAGTCCAATCTATCATGAATATCTTAAAAACCTCTTATAGCTTGAAGATGTACTTAACAATGTTAACCTTATTTGCTAACTAAAAATGCTTTCGAATTCATGAATCCCACTTGTTGAGAAATATTTCCACAAGCTGTATCGCGTATGGAATAAAACCAAGAGGTTTCAGAACATTTCATACCCCTAGACCTTACGGAAGACTACGGAAGGTGGGGACCTTCCAGAAGGATCATGAAAAAGACGAAAGGATACGGAATGTCCCGGAAGGATGTGGATCCTTCCAGAACAACATAGAAGAAGAATCTGGAACACCCCGGAAAGTTGAGGAACCTTTCGGGATTGGGGCGGAAGTATGTGGAACCCTTTGGAAGGGTAAAGAAGACTTGAGAAGTTTTTAGGAATAGAGTAAAAGTCTCTAAAATGTAATAAGTGATGGAACTTTGTAGAACTTGGCCAAGGACCCTTGTTGGGTATAAATGACTGTATTTAGGTGCAAGAGATTCATCGCTTGGATATTAGCAAACCTTATAAATTAAATCAAACTCACCGATATGTGGATTAGCTGATTCATGGATAACAAAAGCAAGTGAAACACCAACCTAAGCACCAATTAGGGCAAACAATGAGAAAAAACAGCACATTGCAACTAATAAAGTTAAGCTTAATCAAATAGCAAAGATAACAGGACAATAATTTAAAACTTAAGTTGAGAATAACACTCTTACTGGACTTAATGCATATTAAATCATTTTAGCTAACATAAAATTATATTAATAACAATCTAAAATGTAGGAGACAAAGATTATGTACTTGATATCTATGTGAGATGGAAAATGTCATGCGAAAAATACAATGATAAAGGCCCGACAAAATACATTAATACTACATAATTCAAACAACCAAACTCAATTCATGTTACAAGAATTTTTTTTGTTCAGAATTTTTACCTAAAAGAATAGTTCGAAATTAAGAATAATACAAGTCTAATGAAATTTATGGATTGAAAGTGTACTTCCCCTACCATATATTCAAACTATATTATCTTTTATTCACCCAAAATTCTCGTATAATTAAAAAAAAATAAAAATAAAAGGATAGGAAAAACCACCAAAATAGCAACAGAAAAAAGCTTAAATCACAATTTAAATAATTTTAAAGAAAATCATCAATGTGAATCAATACTTACACCAACAAGGACACCAATCTCTATGCCAAGAAATAAGGTAAAGATGAAAGTAATGATCCAGAGGAGAAAGTCTCTTTTAGCCACCCGCCATAAAAACTTAGCCTCATCATAATCCACCTGAAATGGTTGAAAAAAACTAAAACAATAGCATATAGACTAAATTTCACCATCCTTGATCAAATTTTTGCCTTGTAGAACAGGACACTAAATAGCAGAACTTTATAAACTAAAAGAAAATCAAACTAAAACTGAGAACAATAAATTATAGACAAAGAAAATGAAAATGCTCAAATCATCGCAATTCTCTATTGAGTTCAGCTTTTACAAGTTGACAGCTAAAAGATTTCAAATTGAGCATTTAATTATCTTGTGAACAATATATGCTACAAAATGTCTTTCATTTAGAGTGAATTCATAACAAATATGACTTCGTTTGTAATCATACTAGAAAAAAAAAATATTGAAGTAGCATCATAATAAAAATAATTACTTATTTACCAGTCAATGATTAAAAAATAGTTATTTGAAAAATGATTTAACTAACACATGCATAAAGACAACATCAATCATAGACCGGAGATTCTAAAAGATATAAGTTCACAAAAACTCCACCCTTAAGAGATTGGCATAAAAATGCAACGCCTTTGAGCTTAAAAACAAAAAAGAAATGTAGGTTTTCTTGCCTATATTTCTAAAGTACAACTCACCAGCCCAATAACCGCAGAAATGACAATGGCGGCTAGAGCACACTGCAAAAGACAAAAAATTAAAATTAAATTACTACCAACAAAATATGTTAGCTTCAGATCCAGTTCTCAAATATTTATGTGGATTTAAATGTTAAAGAATTTTATGAGTCATGTATAGAAAATCTTGCAAAAAGTTTGAATAGATGTCCAAAGAAATGAACACGAGTCTTAATTTCATAGTGAAGAAACCGAAGTAATAAAGATGAAACAACATCTTCAAATCAACCTGTGGTATGTATTCAAACAATGGAGTCAAGAATTGAAGTGCACAACCCATAATAATTCCCATAATTACTCCAGATAAGCCAGTTTTGGCTCCACTTTCATGATTCACAGCTGATCTGGAAAATGATCCTGCATCACATACAATAGAGGTAAATTTCGAGACCTATAATGGTTGTGACATTTACTTTAACCAAGAATAAATAACATCTTATCGGTCATAAGAGAAATTAAGATATTGATTCGGAGAGGAGAAACTCGCCTGTCGTAGGGTAAATCGAAAAGAAAGAACCGACAATGTTTGCCACACCAAGACCAAACAACTGTCAAGAAACAGACAGTAAGTAAATCCCCTCAATGAAATCACAAATGAGAAGTCTGAAAGTTAATGAGAAGCAGAGTAGCACTAGGGCCGATGTATACAGACTTCTTGATTGGAATCCAACTCGTAGCCATTCTTTGCAGCAAGTGCTTTAGCAATACCCACAGATTCCTACACATTAAAATGTCTGCATTCAATCACTCATTCCCAAAAGAGCACTATCTACTAAAAAATCATGAGAGCACAAGGAATGAGGATAAGAAGTCGCGATGAAATTTTCCATTACCAAAATCGCCACCCCGGTAATGAGAATTGTTGTAGGAATTAAAGATTGAGCATACTCGAATTTCTTTGGGATGGAAAAATCAGGAAGGCCCTGGGGTATTTCACCTACCTATAACAGCAGAGCCAAAAAAAAAAAATACATAAAGTTAGATATAGTTCATCCGTACAAAAGTCATAGGAATGATAGTTCATGATATCAACCGAACATTTTAATATTCTTTAAAGTCCAACATCTAGGCTACTTGGTTATGTATAGAACTTCAAATGAATCAAACTATTCGTGAGCTATTCGGATATCGACTCGATAAAAACTAGTTCGAGCTGATTTAGTAAAGCTCATTTATTAAACGAACCAAACTTGAGCATCATAGTATTTGTCTCGTGAGCAGGCTCGTTAGCTAAATTAGTAAGAAATATAAAATAATTACTTTTATAAAAGTAATATTTTCATGATTTAAGAGTAATAATAATGATAAATCTTTCTAGAGAAAAATCTGAATTTGAGCATGAATATTATATAAATTTTGGAATTAGTAAATGTATTATAAATTTAGAAAGTTCGTTTACGCTCGACTAAGGCTCGATAAAGTTCGTGAACATCAAAATATTCGAGAAAAAAGTTTGAAGCTCGATCCGATACTAAACAAATCAAAAACTTAAGCACGGTACTACTCAGCTTGACTCAGTTCGATTACACCCCTTAGTTATGTAAGAAGTCCTCACCAAAGATATTGAAGGTGGATGAAAGACTTGCACAAAAACTGTGCCTAGAACTACAGCTGTAAGGGGACCAGAGGCACGTAAGAAACGCAAAGATTTCCTGGTTTTTCCCTGAAAACACAACAAACTTAGTCTACAAAGGTTTTTTAAAAAATAAAATAAAATAAATAAATAGGAAAAAAAAAAAAACTGGACAACTGAATGAAAGATCTGATTCATACCAGGTGCTTCATCGTCAGAAGGACTGCCAGTGTAATGGAGCCCATGAGAAAAGGTTGCCACAAGAACTACATAGGAACACAAAGAAAATATTACAGTAGACCACCAGCATAACCAAAAAGGAAGCATAAAAAGAAATCAAGCACATATATATAAAGCGAAAAGAAGTGAACATAGGCTATTCATGCACCATGGAGCAACAATAACATATGTGTAAATGCTCATGCTTCATTGAGAATATAGAGCTAATGCTATCAATGATAAAAGGAAGTTCATAGTTCATGTAGATTCCACTACTGCCGAACTTTTTTTTTTTTTTTCCTTAAGAATGATTCTATATCTGGGTTCTGTTCATGAAAACAATATCTTTTTGCCTTCAGTTAAAAATAGATCTTCCAGCAAAGTATAATGGGAACCGCAACCCGTGACTCAGCCCCAACCATACAAGGAAGTGAAAACATAACTAAGAAAATAATCTCAGATGTAGCTTATATGAAAAAATATTGATCTATTGTAGAACTCAGAGTGCTCCTTGCAGTTTTAAACGGATGAATAGACAAAGGAAAATAGCTTTCCAGGAGCAGAGTAACAGCAGTGCAATACCTGATCTGCCCCTGCAATAATGCTCTTCACCAGTGGAATAATCTCACTGCTTCGCACAACACTGTAACCCAAGAAATCCTTTGCCTGAGACAAGGCAATTATAATGGCTGAAGCAGTAGTAAAACCAGAAATCACGGAATGGCTGATGAAACGAAGAATCCATCCAAGCCTGGAAACAAAGAAAATCAATATAAAAACTAGTTTGCAAGGAAAAATGACTGGAAAGAGTCAGCATGGAAGGAAAATAAAAATGCAAAGTAGGGGGAAAGATTTGACAGTACACCAGTGTGTTAGCAAATTTGGAGATTGCTGATTTCGGATTGTGTAATTCAAGAAAATGACTCGCAAAAAAGGAACACATAATGCCAGATATTGGTCCAATGCATGATTGTATGGCTCAAGCACTCACCCTACTGCATTGCTTCCTTCCTCATGATTGAATCAACTTAATCATATGAATATATCAAAAGCTAGAATTCTATAAAGATTACTTTCAGTGGAGAATTTATATAGTCACAAATCTATAAACTATCTAAATGCAACAAAACTGAATAACCAAACAAGTTTATATCAGCAAGAAGCAGAATCAACCAGTCAAAGAAGAAAGAATCAATGCTGCACCTTAAAATCCCCATAATGCATTCAAAGATTCCGACCATAAGAGCCAATAGTATGGCAAGCTCAGTGTACAACTGTTCTGATGGGCTTACTATGCTACCCAATACGTTAGACACCAGGAGGGATGTCAATGCAACAGGACCAATGGCAAGCTGACGAGATGACCCGAAAATGGCATACACAAATATAGGCACAAAACCAGAATCTGAGAGCAACAAAAAAATACACCGATCAATATTACTTCCCCAGTGATACATTAATAAATGGAACAAGACTATACAACTCAAGGTAAACACTAACAAGTGGAAAGAACCATCAATTAGCTCAGTTACATCTGATTGCATCACCAATCTTGAATGCCAAAGCTTTACTAATGGTCTATAAAATTGTCTCAATCAGACAAACAGAAACGCTCTAATGGCCACTGTAGGAAAGTGAGCGAAACTGATTAACAGAACCGCTTCAATGCCCACTATGGATACGTGTTAATGTGCCCACGTCTCATGCGGCAATACATTAGAGGTGATGATAACAATTAAAATTGACTCACTACCAATGTTATATTGCCACGTCAGCACGTCGACACATTAAAATGTGCCCAACATGGTAGGTGAACCTTTACATTGATAAGAGCTATAATTATTATTTTCTTTAATATCTTAATACATAAAAACCCATAGTATATTCTAAGGGTGTCATAATGTAAAAATCCCCACTTCTCCCTACAAAACCGGCTTGTAAGGAGAGGGGACCTCCACTATTATATAGTGCTATATGCCTAGGTCTATGGTCAATGTGGGACATTCAACACACACCCCTCACGCACAGCGTGGAGCTTCACGGGGATCCCATTATAGGGATAAACCACAAGTCCCATTATCGGGATAAATCAGAAAGTCCCATCATCGGGATAAATCAGTCCTATCATAGGACAAATTAGGTCCCACATCGAACCGAATCGGGCTCTGATACCATGTAAAGATCCTCACTTCTCCCTACAAAACCGGCTTGTAAGGAGAGGGGACCTCCACTATTATATAATGGTATACTCCCAGGTTCATGGCCGATGTGGGATATTCAACACACCCCCTCACGCACAGCGTGGAGCTTCACGGGGATCCCATCATCGGGATAAATCAGGTCCCATTATCGGGATACATCAAGTCCTATCATAGGACAAATCGGGTCCCACATCGAACCGAATCGGGCTCTGATACCATGTAAAGATCCCCACTTCTACCTACAAAACCGGCTTGTAAGGAGAGGGGACCTCCACTATTATATAGTGGTATATGTCTAGGTCTATGGTCGATGTGGGACATTCAACACACCCCCCTCACGCACAGCGTGGAGCTTCACGGGGATCCCATTATCGGGATAAACCACAAGTCCCATTATCGGGGTACATCAAGTCCCATTATCGGGATAAATCAGAAAGTCCCATCATTGGGATAAATCAGTCCTATCATAGGACAAATTAGGTCTCACATCGAACCGAACCTGGCTCTGATACCATGTAAAGATCCCCACTTCTCCCTACAAAACCGGCTTGTAAGGAGAGGGGACCTCCACTATTATATAGTGGTATACTCCCAGGTTCATGGCCGATGTGGGATATTCAACACATAAATTGCCAAAAAAAAAAAAAACAACTATTGGAAAAAAAAATTATTTTTATTTAACATGGAACATGTATTAACACTGGATCTATATGGAATATACATATAGGTGTGTGAGCGATCATATGTAAACGTAATGGTTAAAGGCGTTATTTGATTTGATATAGTTCACCAGAATAGCAACTATCGAATTGCTAAAGCAAAGAAACAGTAGCACTGAAACCAGAAATCGAAATTAGGAAACTTACAAAGTCCATAAATTGGGTGAAGTCCAGCTAGCTTTGCATACGACATGGACTGTTTTTTGCGCATCAAACAGATAATACCAAATATAAATTCAATGAATTAAAAAAAAAGGTACGGAAAATAAAGCAAGTGCAAGTTATCGATCAACACAAAAGTATCACTTTCCGGTACCTGAGGAACGAGCATGACGCCGACGGTGACGCCGGCCATGAGGTCGGGCTGGAGATATTCGCGCCATTTATATCTGCTAATCCAACGGTAGCACGGCAGGAGCAGCTCAATCCAGTCCGTCCAAGTCATGCGCTTCACCTTCGCTCTCCATTTCCAGAAATACGACGACGGCGGCGCCGCTGCGGACGTGGAGGTGGTGGCGCTGGGGTGCTGCAACTGGATAATTTTGAGTGGTCGATTTGCAGTGGCGGAGATGGAGGAGAGGTCGCCGGCGCTGGGTGAGGAGTAGCTAACCCCCTCCATGACAGAGGCGGCGGCGGCGGCGTCGTCAAACAGTCGCAGTTTAACCGCGGATTTTGGCTGCGATCGGCGGAAATCAACGCTGGCCAATAGTTTCGGTATTTCTCAAATCAACGCTGGCCAATAGTTTCTCTATTTCGCTGATTTATACGAAACAAAATTGATCACGTTTAGCACTCGCAAATTCCGAAATATAAAAGGAAAAAATAAAAATATTCAAACTGAAATGAAAATGGAAAATTGTTTTAAAAAAAAGGAATTTATTGCGATCAATTTTTCTTTTTATATGTTCAGCTACCTAATAATGATGCCGAAATATTACAAATATAATTTTGGAAAAATAATTCAATCATTTGCGAATAAGTTTAAGCACTAATAAAGAATTTTATGATAAAAATAGGAACTTCTGGCATTTTTTTCTTGTGTTTTATTCATTTTGTCATATTCTTTCTTTTTCTTTTTGGATTTATGTTCTTCATTTTATTGGGAAAAATAAATTTAATGTCATATAACTTAGTCTAATTTGTTTACCAAAACAATAAATGAAGCATAGTAAATAGTAATATATTTTTAGAATACATCACCTTATTATGCTGAATGTTTCATTTAATTTCCATTCAAAATACACATTCGAACCAAATATATTGTGCAAAAACTTGTGTAAGGCTCGCCTAAACGGTTTATGCGAGTTTTATCCATACAGAAATAGGTTCACCCATCCCAATTAAAATATATTAGATGAGATTGACTTGGTTAATAGATAAAATCCACCTAAATTGTTTATGCGTGTCAAACTTGAGACTTTCCCAATATATTGTATGTTAAACATATTTCGAACAAAAAATGTATTCTCGTATAATCCTATATATCTAAAAAAATTATATTATCGTAAAACAAAATTTTATATATATAATATATTTAAACAATAAAATAAAATTTTCTTCAATAATTATATAAGTAGAGTTTTATATGCACACCAAAGTAAAGAATTTGATGCGACAAAAGTAGTTATCTTCCTGAAAAAAAAAAATTAATAAGGCATAATTATGGCTAGGGTTTGAATGGCAATTTTCACAATTAAAAAAAAAAAGTTTCATAATGAAATGTTCTTATTTTTATTATTACGAGCTTTTATATATAAAAAATAATTTGAAGATAATAGTAAGCGCTTTTTGGTTGATGGCCAAGCACAGTTCGAACAATGTAACTAGTCGTTATCGCGTCCACATTCATCCCTGATGTCACTGACATGACTGTCTCGCACGATTCTGAGTCGATCCGATTGAAATTAAAAAACAAAACAAAATAAAATATTGCGTAGCACCCATTTCAGGTATGCTATTGTCAATCTTAATATATAAATTAAATTGTCGGCTTATGAAAATTAATTAATAGAACAAATTCTAAAAATATTATATTAACATTATCAGATCTGATTCGATCTCAATAGAAACTAATTACTCGTAGGGGTGTAATCGAATCGAATCGAGTCGAGCTTCGAGCATTTTTGTCGAGCTTTAATCGAACCTAAACGAACTTTCTAAATTTAGAATATATTTAAAATATTCATTATTATTCTGAAAGAATAATTATTTATTTCTAAATTAATATTATATTCATGCTCAAATTCTAAAATTTTTCATTATTAGAAAAGCTTATCATTATTGTTACTATTAATATAAGAAAGATATTACTTTTATAAAATTAATTATTTTATATTTCTTATTAATTTTAGCTAACAAACTTGCTCACGAGCTCGCGAGTCGAATACTATGATGCTCAAATTTGGTTCATTTAATAAACAAGTTTTTCTAAATGAGCTCGAACGAGCTTTTATCAAGTCGAAATTCGAGTAGCTCACAAATAATTTGACTCATTTATAACCCTAATTACTCGCATAACCAACGTTATAAAAATCACTAGACGATGGTGGGGCGCTCGGATGAGGCCAAGCGCCTATATGGTTTAGCGGAGTTCAAGCCTTTTCTAGACGGAAATTATCGGTAATTAATTTTTTGTATTTTATATTTATCAACAGATAAAAATTAAAATATATAAATTGTAATTATTTTAAAAGAAACATAAAAAGTAATTTGCTTAAATCGATTACACGACAACAGCCTACTTAGTCGGTCACCTAAATCAGCGCCTTGACGGATTAAGCGGCCTAGGTAGTGCCAACACTACCGATTAAACACGGGAATTTGAGAATATTCGGTAGTGTATCTTTAATGACTTTGTAGTAGTAATCCTGATCTCGAGGCGAAGTGGTTGAAAATATTTATATTTGATCTTGCACGAGGGTCAAAATACATTTAAGGAAACAATATATTAAAATGAACTTTCAAAATTATCCTTATATAAAAATATTAATAAACTTTTTATTTTCATTAGTATTCTCATTTCCCAAATCATCCAACGTTCTGTTTGTAAATTACTTCAAAAAATAATATCAAATATGAAAATTAAATCATATATTTAAAACACCCTAAATTATTAATATGGATCATATAAATGCAACAAAAGAGTATAATAAGATTTTAGAAGTTTAGATCATAGTAATATCTAATACTCCCTCCGTCCCACTTCAATTGTCCATCTTTCCTTTTTTGTCTGTCCCATTTAATTGTCCACTTACTTAAAATGGAAAAATAATACCCACTCACTAATAAAATACTAATTTCCTCTATCTCTACTCGCATTGGTTATTGTGCCAAAAGCAAAGTGGACAATTCATATGGGACGGAGGGAGTATTCAATTTGAGTCAATTAATTGAATAATCAATTCAAATTTGTAAACGTGTCTACTTATTTGGAGCCCAGCTGGAAGTCGTAGCTAAAACGAATACGAAAACTTTAGATTATGATAAAATAAATCAAAATAAAATTGCAGTAACCAAATATCATGAGTTATACACAACCAAAGACGTTGGGTGTAATAATCTAATAAATTTATCTCCCTCACAAAAAAAAAAAAAATAAATAAAAAAATATTGTGACGACAAATGATGAAAACTACCTCTTATTAGGAAATTATTTTTTACAATATTCTGACATATCAATATTATCAACTTAGTATTTTGAGTTCAAGACTTTCATCAAATCTTTATTAATATAATTGATCCAAAGCATCAAAGATGACGTGGAAATTATGTCTAATAAAACAACAGTCCAAATTCTATGAAATGAAAAACGTGTGTTTTTTAATTGAAAATGGATGGAGAATCTATCCCCAACTTATTAGAAGACCTTTATACACGAAACATCCACCATGAGATACTATTATTCCGAATACAATGGTAAAAGTACTTTATCTTTGACCAAGAAATCATGAATTCGATTAAATTTTTTTTTAAAATAAGTTTAGTGACAGTTTTCCCGTGAGAAATAAAATGTACTCCCTCCGTCTCATTTATTTTATCTGTTTTTAACTTGCACGAGTGTCAAAACTCATTTATGAATACATTAAATATTTGAACAAATTTTCTGAATTACCCTTATTTAGCAATAACTATCAATAATAACCTTATTAATTATGTTCAATTTATAAGGATAAATTTGTAAACACAAGCAAAAAAACAATACTAAATTTAGATAATAGACCATATAAATGGAACACCCCAAAAAGGGAACATGGACCAAATAATCGGGACGGAGGGAGTAAGAGATTAGTTCTTCCACCATATTTGCAGAAACTAATAATGAAAAAGGCGAAGGATATCCCTTCGTTCGGGATGTAGTGGTTAAAGCTCCCTGCCTGTGATCAAGAAGTCATGAGTTCGAACTTTCCCGAGAAGCTCTGGGTGTGTGAGTGCAAACATGTGCGTTTAATTAATGTATTACTATTAAGAAAAACCACAGCATCACGGAATTTCAAAGTCTTATAACAACCACAGCATCACGGAATTTCAAAGTCTTACAACTGGGAATCATTATTCATAAGATTCTTCCATAATTCCTACAGCAAAGTAGTTAAGGGAGCAAGCAAATACCAGGCAGCAGATTCTGCAGATTAAGACATGCTCATGCTCCAACTTTTGGCGCCCACCCCGCGATGACATGTTCCTTTGCAGCCTGTGTTTTCTTGAAAGACTCCCGCGAATAGAGCAGCTGTCACGGGGAAGGAAAGGGAAGACCTTCGTTACACTTGAGGCGGAGCATCGCCCAAATGAATGAAAGATGCAGTCTTTTATGATGTTCCGACGAATGTAATAGATTGGGGGAGACATGTCACATACTCGCACAGAAGATAATTATGGCTCAGTAATAATTTTTCAAAGAGAAGTAAATTTTCACTCTCATTTCATGAACCACATGAAATTCCACAAATTTTCAGTTGTCGGACTAGTTCAAGTTTCGAAATTGGAAGTCTATGCAAAAAAAGAGATGAATTCACAACTCTTGATCATGATTCCACATAGCATAAGAGAGAAGACAAAAGTAGGGATGTAAATGAACCAGCTACTCGAATCTCGACTCTAAATAAGTTCGTCTGAGCTCAATTACTGAAAAAATAGATCTAAACTCGAGCATCATAGTATTCGACTCGTTGCAACTTCGTTAACTAAAATTAGTAAGAAATATAAAATAATTAATTTTATTAAAGTAATATTTAATGATTTAAGAACAATAAAGATATATTTTTCTAATAAAGAGAAAAACTTTAATTCAATTTTGGAATAAATATATTTTAAATTTATAAAGTTCAGTTAAACTCAACTAAGGCTCGATAAAATTTGTGAAGTTCAAAACTATTCGATAAAAAAACTCGAAGCTCGACTCGAATCTAAACGAGTCAAACTTGAGCACAACACTACTCTGTTCAATTACACCCCCTGGGCCTAAGGTGTTTTCTTAGTAAAAGTTAATCCATGAACCAATTCTTTCCTACTTTCCCTATTTCCTAAAGCAAAAGACAATAAATATCTCATGTTTATAAATGTTTAGATGTATGTATGGCCAGTGGTGTGTGCATTTAGGGCAGATTGCATGACTGCATCTCATGTTTCTAATCTATCCCTCGTGATAATAAAATCGAGATACCTTCTTGTAGTTGTGGACATGAATCAAGCTTTCGGGTACGCTCCAACCCTTGAAATGGCCGAGGGCCACATCCAGATGGTAAAGCTTCGGTGCCAAACTCAGATCAACAGCAGAGATGTTTTCTCCGTTGATATATGGTCCCTGATCACATTCATACGCAGAAACAAATTATAGTTACAAACTCTTCGCCATTTAATATCATCTGTAAACTAATGTACCCGCACAACCTTGTTTTTCAGGTGCTCGTCCAGCGCCTTCAGTTCATCGAGCAGAGCTTGCTCCGATCCATCACTGGGATCCTTGCTTTTCAAGAATTTGATGAAGGAAGGAAATATTTTGGAACCCCTATACAAATTTCAAGGGCAAAGGTGGAAAAGATGTCAATTGGAGAAAGCATAAATGATAATAAATCTACTGAACAAATGCACACAAGGGCAATGACAGTTGCTTTCTAGTTTCTAAAGACATACAAATCTCAAAAAACACGAACAACATAAGCACGATCTCCCTCGAAATGATCCTCAAAGCCTATGAGCTTTCATACTCGGAGATTATTGAAAATAAGGTTAAGCTCAGTATATCTGAGCCAATGCATTGCCTCCAAACACAACTCAAAAACATGTAAGTATCACAAAAAAAAACATACAAACACACCTCTCCCGAAATGAGCCTCAACTCCTACGACCTTTCTCGTGACACGAGATTCTCAAGGGAACAAAAATTCGGAACATCCTAGCCAATTAATTCCCTCCAAACACAACACAAAACACCCTTGAGGGCCGCTACTATGATGCGAAAAGGAGTTCCAACAATTCCCCGCAATCAAATTCACTTTGGAGGAGATGAATACTGAACTCCTACAGGTAATTGGTTTTCTTGTTTTCCTTCTTCTTTTTCTCCAAAAAGAACGATATTTTCAACATCAATTGCTATATTATTTACAATTTTTTCTAATATACTAAAAATAATTTATCTAAAGTTTTTGTGAAGCAAAAACTAAATCAAAAGATAAGAGTAGACATGAAATCTTTCATTCAAGAGTGAAATGTAGAGTTAACTTTTGGAAATGAATATCAGATAACTGTTTACTCCACAATTATGCAGAGTTTTGAATACATTTCCTAGCAAACTTTTTTTTAGAATCTCTCACCCTCTCCCAAAATGATCTCCAACGTCTACAAGCACTTCCATTACTCAAAAAAAATTAAAATAACACTACGAAGACACTTGATAATAATCATTATATGCCTATGAACATGAGCGGGTAGGGTGAGTCAAGCTAACTCGCAAACTACTCGGATCACACTTGAAATTAACCCAATAGTAATTGAGACGAGCTCGAACTACTCAAGTAATCATCGAGGTTAGTATTATGATACTAGGCTCAAGAGCCTTATAGCTTATCATAAATTATTGTTTTTTTTTTCTAAATTTATTATTTAATAATAAATAATTTAATTTTTTAAATTCAAATAAATTAAAACAATCAAGCTCCCTCCAGTCCAGTCTGACAAGTTTGACACCTAATCGAGCTTGAACTTAGAATTTCGAGTTTGAACATGACCATGATCAACCCCAGCTATGGGAGGAATTCTTACACTGATGAAACTTCGGGAGGAGCAGAGAGAGAGGGATTGGGGTATTTCTCTTCCAAAATGCCAACAATCACATCAGAATCAGCAATCCATTTGTCATCAAGCTTTATCAGCGGCACCTTTCCTTCTGGGCTCACTTCCAAAAGCCTACAAAATCGCATACTTCTCCATAAAGCCACGAAACAAAACCCTACCAAAATCAGCAGCATTTCGAATTTGAACGATTTTTTTACCATTGGGGCTTGGCGTCGAAGTTGATCAAATGCAACTTATACTCAACTTTCTTCTCTTCCAAGGTCAGCAGAACCCTCTGGCAGAAGGGGCCTAAGACATCGATAAAAAATCATCAAAAAAAAAAAAAAGACTTCGATGAAAAGAAACCATTTTTGTGTGTTAAGAGTGGAGATTGTAGAGAGAGAGAGAGGATGTTTACAATCCCCAAGAATGTCGGGGGCGCCAGCAGCAGCCTTGACCGCGACCTCTACGACCATTGTCACTGCACGATGAGAGAGAATCAAGAAAGGGAAATTGGCGGTGGAGAGGGGGAGTGATGCTAATATATATACAGACTATATGGATTGTAATTAATTAAGGAAGTTTATCGATTCAGCACCCGAAAGATAGTTTAATTGTCAATTTAGGATCCGAAAGATTAATTGTCAATTCAGGACGTGAAATATCACAAAAATTCTCAATCCAGGACCCGAAAGATCATATAATTCTCAATCCAGGACCTCAACAACAGGTCCTGGATTGAGAATTATTTGATCTTTCGGGTCCTAGATTGACAAATCATCTTTCGGATCCTAAATTGACAATTTAACTATCTTTTGGGTCCTGGATCAACAATTCTCCTAATTAATTTGATTGAATCATAGAAAGTTATAAAAACGTGTATACATTTAAGTATAATAATAAGATATAAAATATATACACGTTCCGTCACACTTCAATGATCCTCATTCCTATTTTGTCGATTTTATTTAATTATTTTTTAATATATATACTAATAAAATGATTTCATTCAGGTTCAAGTAGTGAAAATGTAGTTATTTTATAATGGATCATCCTTTAAATTTCACTTAGTATTCATATGGATTATTATTCTACTATCAGTATTTTATTTTTCAAAATAATTAAACACTTAAATTGCACAATTCAATTATCGTAAAAATACTACGATCAGTGAAGTTAGATAAGTTTCTCAAACAGAAAATATTTTGAAAAAAAAAATTCTCTAATGGATAAAATTGGATAAAATTCTCAAATATAAAATTCATTTTGATAAAATTTCAATACAAATAAAACATTAGACAAAATTCCGAGAAATAAAACATTTTGTATACAATTTCGTACTTTTAAAAAAAAAAAAACTAAAAATAGTATTTGGGACCCTACCACAACAATTGGGGGTCGTGGTGACATTTGCACCACTTCCTAACTTTTTTTTCCAGAATTCTCCAACAAAATTATTGGGGTAGACAGCTTTGTTTTCACGTGATTTTGACGCTATATATAATATGCAATAGTTATCAATAAATGAATATTTAGTTTTTATTTTTGGGAAATCAATAATACAAACTACTCCCTCCCTCCGTCCCATTATATTAGTCCCATATTTTTTTTTGGTCCGTCCCATTTATTAGTCCCATTTTCCAAAAAGGCAACTTTTTTCCCACTCATCAATAAAATATTAATTATTTTACACTAATGCACATTGGTTTTTGTGCACACTCCTCCGTCCCTAGTATAATGGGACGGAGGGAGACAGGGAGTATAATCTTATTTGAAGAAAAAAAAAAAATTAAACTTTTTACCCAAAAAATAAACAACTCGTGCATTTATAATCTTTTTCTTGTCTTAGATTGAGCACATTATGGTCTTGGAAATTGTTTAGATTTTAAAAAGTCAAATCAATTATAACAACTGAGACTTCTAATACTCCCTCCGTCCCAAAACAATTATTTTGTTTTTCTTTTTCGTCTGTCCCAAACAATTATCTTCTTTCCTAAAATGGAAAGTTATTACACACTCACTAATAAAATACTAATTATCTTTATTTCTACTCGCATTGGTATCTGTGCTATTTCCAAACCAGACAATTATTTTAGGACGGAGGTAGTATATTTTCTCAATCCAAAAAAAAAACGTCTCTTTTGAGAAATGTGTTTTTTGAGAAATGTGAAACATTTCTCCGCATTCCGATGGGAATTAGAACATCTTGATCGAGAATAAGAACATTCCAATCAAAATGACAACATTTCGATAGGAAATGAAAGCATTCTTATCAGAATTAGTCGTGTCTCACCATCTCGCTCAAATTTTTGCCGAATAAAATTATGAAACTGTGATTACCCCCAAAAGTCAGAAAAAGATGAAAGAGAAAGCTAATTACTTACAAGTAAGAAGGTGAAGGCAGATTACATGTTAGAGAAAGTGAGATTGAAGATGTGAGAGAAACAAAATTTGCATTGCACACTAACCTCTCTCTAACTCTAAAGTCTAAACCAATGAATAATGGAGGAACAAAATTGAACTACAAAATCTCCAAAAAAACTTCAGAGCACCACAAAAACACAACCAACATCTACAAATGGTGCTCCAACCCAACCCGGGGGCGAAGGCGACGACAATGGTATGTACAGTCTACAGATGGATGCACTGCTGAAAACATAGGCAGGAGCTTCTCCGAAGAGCTTTTGCAGCAACCAAATTGTTGGTCCAGTTTAAATACAATGGGTGTTCATGTAGCTGCAAGCACAGACCAAATAATACAAGACTCAAACAGATTAAAAAACATCGACTTGCGGGCTGTTAGAAAGCTCTAGAGAATGAAATTGATGATAGGAGAGGAATGAGTACCTGAAGATGGCAGGAGCACACAACACAGAAGCAGCTTTTGTTGGCTAAATCAGCAAAAAAAAAAAAAAAAAAAGGTTTTACTATGTTTGGGTGGGGTTTTACAGCAGTCTGAGTAAATCAAGGGTCTAGTCTAGATGCAGTCTCAACCTTAATTTAAGGAAAGCATAACGAAGCTATCCGACATGTGGGCAGTATCCGGTTTGTTTGAACCGTGATAATACAAAAGCATCAGCGATTTCACACTTCACAGCTTAATCAAGAATTCACCAGTGTAGCCCGCAAATGAACATCAGGAATGGAGTTCTAATCAGGCCAGTAAAACAAAAGGGTAGGGTGTTTTCATTTGGTAGCGGAAAGTGAAATATATGGCTACTCATTTGACAACTGAAGCAAGCCACGCATCTGGAGGTACGGATTTTCCAATAGCTTTTCGTTGTTGCTCTGTAAATACAAGTATAAAGTTTCTCAAGCACCAGTATGGAATCATGATTATAAAAGAAAATTCATACAAAAAGAGTTTCAAAAGAATTCTATATGACTTGAATGAAGATACTGGGAATAAAAATTGTCCAACATCTGGAGTGTGATATCTCTTCTACTTTGGACCTAGTTTAATAAGGTTCTAACAGTGACAGAGTGCTTTGCTACGGATTACTACCGCCGGAGACTCTTTAATGGTGATTAACAAGTGAACGGTAATCAGTCATGAGATTAATGGAGAATTGTCGATTTGGGACCCAAAAGATAGTTTAACTATCGATTCAGGACCCGAAAGATGATTTGTCAATCCAAGACCCGAAAGATCATATAATTTTCAGTCCAAGACCTGTCCTGGATTGAGAATTTTTGTGATATTTCAGGTCCTGAATTGAGAATTAATCTTTCGAGTCCTGAATCGATAATTAAACTATTTTTTGGGACCTGAATTGATAAAACTCCGATTAATTTACTAAATAAACCAACAGTACACATCCAAAAGAAGCCACAATCTTTTACAGATGAAAAAAATAAACATGAAGGCACCTGTTGAGCCCTTGAAATAAGACTTTGAAGCTTCCGCTGGTAACTTTCGGGTTCCTCAGTCATCATTCTCTGTGAAAGATAGAAGTTTAGATTAAATTCAATATCTTAAATTTCATTGTCCATAAAAGTCCACCCAATACTTGCCTTCAAAAGAAAAGTTGAAGAGTAGTATGCCACTCTCGCATCTGTATCATCCAATAATTCCCTGGAATATATAGAAGTAATTCAGAATAAACTCCCATTATCAGTCTAACACAAGCTGAAAACTTACCAGAAGAATTCTTCTCCACCGACATCTTTGAAAGCAGCAGGATCTGCCGTGCATTTACCAATCAAAAGTAAGAGAAGTGTAGCTCGTATATCTGATGTGCCACCTGGAAGATTTCCTCTCCCTTTGCTACCTACCGAAACGCCCAATGCAATATTATCTGTAGCAGCGCCAGCCAGCTGGATCAAAGGCCAATAAAACAATGCAGCAGGAACACGAGCGACTAACTGCAAGGGGACAATGGCTTGCCCACGAAGAAGCAGGGCTGCCATGGATGCAGTGTCACGACTTGGAATGGGCACATTTTTTCCAGCTTTGGTGCTAGGACTTCCACTGAAACCACTGCGATCAATTTTCTCTGATAGGGAGCCTCGTTCTGCCCCGTTTGACTTATTCATTCTCTCTAAATTAATAGAATCTTGACGGTGCATTTTATCCCCTAACTGTGTCCCAGGAGGATTTGTGACTTTTAAGCACAGTTGAGACAATAGAATATCACACATCTGCACATGCACATCCAAGGAAAGTATGAGCATTAGAAATTTCATAAACAATGCCTAATCTTTATTTTCTTTAAAAAAAAAAAAATTTCTTTGATGAATCAGGATTAGATATCTATTTAGCTATTGTTCCATTTCCCAATATAAGCATGGATAAGATCAACACAAGGAAGGGCACAATAACACAAGGATAAGATCCCGCGGTATATGCAGTGACAGTTACCCTATAACACAAGGAAGGCACAATCACACTTGCACAAGGCCTAAAACCACTAAAACTAAGACTGGTCAATGATCAGCAAAAAACTGTAAGAGATTTCACTGCATCTTCTTTAATTTACGCAGAAGCAAACAAGGATACATGTAGTAATAGAATATTGGAGACTCTATGTACCTCACATAAAAATACAAAACGGAAATCATTAAACAGAGATATCACAATTACCTTTAAAATATTCATTCGGTCAGTTTCATTAATCTGAGCCATCAAGGATAAACCACAGCTCATGATATCTATCACCGCATTTGCTTTCTCAAGACGACCAGATTTACTATGAATTACCTGCTGGACTTCATTCTCATCTAGCAAAAATTTACACTGGATGAGCAGCCTCTCCAGAACAAACAGAAAGCCCCATCTAATATGATTATTTTTTGACTTGAGAAGTCCACAAAAAAGCCATATTGGTAAAGGAACATTTAATGATGCTGAATACTCATTGACTCCGGCAAGTGAAATTTTTTTCTCCAAGTTTTTAATGCTTGACAAACTCATGTCTCCTTCCCTGCTGATTTCTGCTATCAGCAAGTCCCCCAACCACAAATATCCATGGTGACGATAAGTGCTTCGTTCGGAGTGAAGAAGAGAATGTAAAGTGGTCCAACAAAGCTTTGCATTCATAGCAGCATTCACAGGAACTCCTCCAATACTTTCAATAGATTTGAATGATTTTGTGATCTGAATCATTTGAGTAAATTCTTTGTCCACATGAGTAAATGATCCTATGAGAGCGTCAAATTTCTGTACTATCTTCTCCAATAGCTGCAAAAGGAGAATAATTTAATGGATAATCAAATTTGGTAAATCCAGGAATTCTTTTTTCTAGGCATGTTTCTGACACATGCCACCACCAAGTAAAACCACATCTAAAAAAAATATAATGCATAACGGAAATGAGAAGTAAGTTTAACTTAGCTTTGAGTGATAAAACATAGGATGTGCAAGTGTTGAAAGACAAGTTTATACATAGCAAAGCATAGATGGAAAACTGAAAAAAAAAAAAAAAAATAAACACAGTTTCGATAATTCTAGGAACTTGGTTCAAGAACATTCATCAGATTTATCCTTAGGAGATAACGTGCAAACTTTAAACTAAATAAGGTAATCAGATGAAGAACAGAATAACATGTAAGGTTGCATAGAAAAATTAAGAATTTAATCTAAATCAATATAAGTGCTAAAAGTCTCAAGTATGCATTATGATTGTAGATATTTTCTCCTAAAGAGGACAATATGTATGGAAGTTGTTACTATGTCAGAGAGACATATCTATTTAGTAGGTTGAAGCCACAAAAGAGGAACTGAAACCAATCTGCAGTAATAGCATACGGACAGAGCAAGCAAGAAGATAGCTGATGCACGGTTCTCACTACTGTAAAAGCTAAATTGAGAGGGAAGGTTCGATAATATAGTTAACTGGTTGAACCAAATTTTTAGTTGGGACAAGAATGGCTGAGGAACCTTTATATTTAACGATGTTAATATAAAACCTGTGGGGGCAGCGGGGAAATCACCCCAAAACAACCAATCTAGAAAACCATGTCTGGCAAGCCCCAGAAGGAAAAAATAGAAAGAGATAATAGTCTCAGATATAACACATGATAATCAATGTAAAGATGAAAGATAATATCTTCAGTATAATCAGTACAATCGATTCCTGTATCATATTCACCTTGTATTATTCCAAAATTGCCATTTTATCAAATTGTGCCGGACAAGGGGAAAAGAGTTCTAGATCAACGTCATAATCAACCTCCATATCTTCCAGGATTTCAGCATATCCAAAATCAAACAAGTGATCATTTATTCCATCCTATAATATGAGCTACTTCAATATCACACACAATAACATCGTTTTCAAACCATAGAATATTATATGCTACCGTTACCTTCCCTTGTAGGACAGATTCCATACTATGGAAATCCAGAAAATCCACGCATATAAAAATCAAAATGATGTTTCCAAAACTAAAAAATCCGTTAAATTTGATTACCCCTTACAGCCTCCCATACTTGGGAGGTGCATCTATAAAGATACTCTAAAAGAGTATACCAAACTCATCAAGATCAAACAAAAATCTAGTGAATGAGAAACTCTATGAAGCTCAATACAACTATGAATGAAAACCAAAATCAAACTATTATGGTATAACTGTATGGACAAAGTAAAGAATATTTGTAAAATATACCATCAAAAGCCGGTCATTATTAGGATATGTGGACAATGATGTAGCGATCGATCTCCTCAACAGTTCCACAATACCTTCAACTCCCAACTTGACAGAACTATGCAGTGCTTCGGGTGCATCAGCAAGCACCAGCAAGGTAGCAATAGGTCGAACCTCTTCATCACTATACTCAGAAACTCCAACAGCTATACAACTCTCATTTATTTTATGCAAAACATAGTCAAAAATCACCAGATACAGATTTCTCCTCTCTTCCCTTGAATTTGACAGCACTAACTGCATTGGCCAAATGAATACGTAAAATTTAACAAAATACCACTGTCAGTTGGGCCAAAATGTGTGTATATATATATATATATTTTATTTTTTTTTTTCCTTTTTTGACAAGAAGAAATTTTTAATAAGAAATCAATATGTAGGTATTACATGAAGCTAGTCATCTTGTGATGCTTGGATTGAGGGATTGAAATGAATTGATAACAAGTCTTACAAGTAACACATAGGATCACACGTAAATAATAATTTCACACAGATCATGTAGCTAGTTATAGACTAAGCTCTTCACAGTTCCAAAAAGTATAGGCACATAGCATGTTTATAGTTAAGATTTGTTCACAAGAATTGATTCCTTTTAATACCTCCCCAAATATGAAGTCAATTCCTCCAATCAGATCAACTTGATTAACAAGAAATAAAGGAGTGACTGGAACACTTTTATCATGTTCCTCGGGAACTTCATAAAACAGGTTTGTCATCATGCAGATAAGCTTGGAATGGACTATTTCTGCCCAGGAATTTTTTCTACTGATCTTCATCAGCACTTCAATAACCTGAAAGCAAACAAAAAAACAGGAAAATACTTATAGCAAGAAAATTTGTTTGTGGAAAGGTAAGCAATCCATCATGATATTCTACAGGCATACATCGGCAACTAGCAATAAAAGAACCTCGTTATAAGCGTCGACATAGCAATGAGGATTTCAGTATGCTTTAGATTTCTTGTGAATAGTTGGCTAGTAAACTGAAGGATAGAGACAAATTTCAAAACAGAAGTTACCTAAAGTACCCTAAGGAGTATAAAATGTACTCCCCGCAGTCAAGATATGATGGAACCCATAATCAAGCATTTATGCCCATTAACACTTTGGGACAGATTGCACTACATCTCAACATAATAACCCAGTTTGCATAAAGAGTTTATTTTAATAAGTAGCAGTCTTATCCTCACCATCAAGCCCTTTCTTAATATCAGACATTGCTCAATTCTTCATATTAGACACACCTAGATACTACATCAAATGCAAATCTCACAAGTAGATGCAATTATGCTCCAAGTTCATATTTGCATAAACCTACTGGCTCAAACAATTGAAATCCTTCTACCACTTTATTTCAGATGTCAGCACACTGTCATATAAAAGACAATCAAGATAATAAAGAGTTCGAAGACCAATATGTCATGGTCATAAAGTACGCGTATGTTCCTTCATCTTTCAGATTCTGCCTGTTTATACAGTTTGGAGTAGTACTAATTAGTCCTGGTTGTTTGTCTGGAAGTTTAACCGAGTCTATGACTATATTGTACCCTCTCACGATCAAGCTCATTAATGAAATACACAACCTAGCAGTTTTCTGGTTTCTCTAATGAAAACCGCAATAATTTCTCTAGCAGGTCACAGGCCTTGGAAAATTTTAGGATCCACTTCCTTTCACAGAAAAGTTTCCAGATTTTCTTATCCAGGGCTTTCAAACCTATAGAATTTCAATTTGTTCAATTTCTGTAGAGTCTTCAGAAGTCCAAAAAGATGACATCACATTAAGATAAAGACTCCACAACAGGCTATATTTTTGTACTACCAATGCATCTTCATAATTTCTACCAGTCTTTAGCATCTAAAATCCTACTAATAGGATTGAGAAATTGTCATGGTTACGCTGAAACCATCTAGATTAGACAAAGTAGAAATTAAAGATGGATTTAAAGACATGCACAGCAACTACAAGATGACAAGAAAGCCAGGCCGTTGAAATACTCACTCTAATATCAAGACCTTTTAATCTGCTTCGACGAATCTTGCCCCTATCGCAAACGAAGTACAATAAACAGCTTAAGGAAGAAGCCCAGACGGCCTCTTCTTCCTCTTCTATCTGTGGCATGCCATGCATCAAGTAGGAGCTATTAATAAGAATAACAATATAGATACAATCAATTTTTTATGCGATGAAGACAATCAAACGGTCAACATACTGAGCAGCCACAAAAAAGGTAAATAAACTAAAGGATGGACCAAGCAAGACCTAAGGTTCTTGCTAGTTTACAAACAATATGCTTCCTCGTTTAATCAGCAGCATCCAACTTTCGATATGACACCTAAAGGGCAGCTTCTTAAATCATCTTCTGTTCGAGATATTTTACCTTCGAATTTCAGCAAGATATGTATACCAAGCACTGTTCGTGTGCAGTGGCCAAAATACACAAGTTCTAACCTCATAAGGCTTTTCATGTAATTACTGATTTTTTCCTCTAAACTGTACTGTAAAGTCTTTAATCATTTAATCCCACCTAAAGACGATGCAATGTATACAATAAGTGGGAAACCCAGAAAGAGATAATTTTTTTAATAGAAATAATCAATCATCACAAATATTTCTGGTCACGAATAGGATATGATATACCTGTACAAGATGAAGCAGAACCTCAAAGAGAATACCCAATATCCAACTTTCAAACTTATCAATAGCTAAGGAATTTCCTGTTTTCTTGAGAATTTCAGATTTTATTCCATTGGTTGAATCTTGAGTTCCATTGTCAAAGTATGCTTCCTGGGAGTATTGTTCCTCAACACTATTGGAGCCATCAAGTGTTGGAGGCTCCAATAAATGAGCATGCACTCCAAGGTTAATAATTAAATCAAAAGCTCGAGTTTTTGACATCACTCGAGGGGAATTTAGCATGTCCTACAATGTCAAAACAAAATAAACAGATTTCTTACATGTTCAACATGTGATAATGTGAGAAGCAAGCAATACCTCTAGCAAGGATAGGGCGAGTGGAGCAGCTGTTTCAGAATCTAAAACATACCTGCAAAACATGTTAGGAGTGAAATCAGCTTAGCTGCCACTAAAGTACTGTAAGATTTCGTTATTAATATCACTCCTCAAAATAGATTGAACAAAAAAGAAAATCAGTCAAATGTATCAGATATAACGAATAATTATCAAAATGACCAGTAATTTTAATATAACAAATACTTTATTTGCACAAAAATAGTCACTTATTTAGACCCATAATTTTTTGAAGATGTTGCTGTCAAAATAACCCTGAATTCATGAATACAATAATTACTAAAGACTGAAAACTAACTTTATTTTAGAATGATTCATTCTGTCGTCTGGTCATTGAAGAAATAGACAAACCAGATAAACAGCTAAGTTAGTAAAAGAATTAGATAAATTAAGGGAGTAGAAAAACAGAAACCATATTTTGAAAAAGGTACAACAAGACTCTACCATAATAAGAATAATTGATTGATGACAATGTTGAAATAATTGAGAAAACAGAACTCGCATATAAAGCTATCATCTTGCACTTATTATCCCATTTGCCCATCACGAATTATTGCCTTAATGCAATCTTCTTCCTATGGCTTGCACATATGCGCGCACACACACAGACATATACATAACCATGAGACAAAAGCATAAGCACTGGAACATACATGTCAATTACAAGTTTGACAAGAACGCTCACAGCCACATCCATTGATGGCCTTCCACTTTGTCTTAATTGAGATGACACTGTTAATTGATTTGTTTTGATAGTAGATGTCTCAGAGCAAACAGCCGCAATAACCTCACATACCTCCACAGGATTTAATCGCAAGGGTTGTTGTTCACTGACACAAATCAGAAGGTTGATACTCAGTGAAACATGTGATAGAAATTTTGAACTGACTAATTCGGAATAACTAGACCATGGTATACATATGAAACTTTTATTTGTTTTGCAGTTATATGTGTGAGGTACATATAATATGATTACTAGAGAATAGGTTCTGGAAATTACTCTTAATATTTTATTTATGTAAAAGATAAATTAAATGTTGTATTAATATACCAGTGAATGCAGTGAACTCCCGATACAGAACACAAGGTCAACTGGCAATCAGTCAATGATTAAGAACACCCAAAGAAAGCAACAGGCTTTTTACCTGTAATGACGGTATTGAAAGAGTGGTCTTGCACGCGGACGAAAGGTGTTCAAAGGAGAATCTTCCCTATTAAAATGTACATATACATAAATATATACCATTCACAGGTCAATCTTAGACAGACATTCAAATAGCATATTATCAGATGAAGAACAGCATCAAAGAAAACAGCCGGCTAAAACCTAAAACACACTTTAATTCCATAATGAAACTGGTAAAAATGCACTCATAAAATATGGTATTCTTGATAAACAGAACCCACAAAATGAAAAAGAAAACCTACAATAAACATGGATTATAAGTTAAAGGAAGACCTACATAATTTTCAACATCTGTAATTTTTCTACACAAAAAGTTAATAAACTCATTCTGATTCAGTAGAGTCAGAGCCATCTGAAGATCCTGTCAGGGAGAAACAAGTTGGCATGCCACAGTAAGGTTGTTGTACAAGGTTATTCTTCCCTCACTCCACATCATGAAGAGGTACAGCTGAAGCTAAAGGACAAAACTAACAGTTTGTTGATTCTTTAGCCAGCTTATGCATTGCTTAAAAAAAAACAAAAAAAAAAAAACCTTATGCATTTATACTATAACATCTAAATTCTCAATATTTGTATTTGCATGTGCATCAGTGTCCAACAATTTGACGTGGCAAGTGAATGGTTTCTTCCAACAATGTTCTGATAAAAAACTGACATAATTAATTTCAAATTTTGTTTATGGGCTTTAATAACTGATAAACTATACATTTTTTTAAAATATAATATCACTTGGTAACCAAGACAGTTTCACATTGTCGACTTAAGAAACCCCAATACCCACTAACCACTATTACCTTACCCTGAGCCTCAACCTGCCTTGTATGACACCCCCATACCTCCTCACAACCACTTATCACCTATTGATCAAGAAACTATTAGTTAGTCCACCAACCTTGGCACTGACCACATTCTTGTATTGCCTTTCTAAGGGATGTTCAAGTTTGAAGTTGAGTAGATAAAAATATAAACAAACAGGAAACTCAAGTTAATGTTATTGTGATATAGATGGTGAACGCCATATAGCATGTGACGCATGAATAAGAATGAAATCATCACGCATTGAAAGGAAAACCGGTAGCAAAAAATTACAATAACTAAAGGATTAAGAAAAATATACCAAATTTGGTCACTCCCTTGTTTGGAGCGTTTCAGTGCTGTTATTGCTCTCAAATGAGCAAAGGCTGAATTTGAATTTGTAACAGTTGTCAGCAGTGACGGCTGCAATAGTTGATCCAAGAAAGGCATCTCGGCACTCCCAAAAATCTTCCATGCTTCGCCCTTCATCTTTGTTTCCATGTCCCCGACAAGAAGAGCTGCAGCACCCACTTCTAGGAAATTATGAGAGTGCATGTCTTGGAGATTCTGAATTTGATCACTGTAATTAAGTATTTTCAGGAGTTGTGACATACAAAAAATATAGTAATTAGCGAAGAACAATAACTAGACCAGAAGACCTTTTAGGCAAGAGAAGTGCCGACTGCTGGTCTCCAGACCAGCGCCATCTGAAAACATCAAGTGCCATAAACTCCTCATTTCCAATTTCATCAACTTCTTCAGCAATTGGAGAGTCAGAGACAGATGCAATAGATGCGTCCTTGCTCTCCAAAGACTCTTTGGCATTTGCCGGACTTAGTTGTGAATTGAATGATTTACTCAATAAGGATGAAAGAGTTGGCAGTGATTGCCTTGATGCAGGTGCAGAACCAGCGAAAATAGCTGATTGGAATGAACGTTTTGGGATATATTGAGCAACTAAAGAGCGAACATAATTTAAGGATTTCACAAGCGCTCCAGATGCAAAACTCGAAACAGGCAAAGGATTTACATTTGTAGATGGTACTGGATTTACTGATTGTTGACTAGATGAACGTGACCATGGCAACAATTTCCGATGTGAGCTCATATCACACTCAGAAATGATACTAATGCAAAATCGATCAATTTGTAGTAATGTCTCCTCAGTTGGCTTATATCTGCAAAACATAAAAGACCTCATACGTTAGATCTTTATACAACATAGATTCACGTGCTTCTTAGAGCCCCACTTGCATGATCTGAGGATATATGATTTTCTTGTTTATCATCATTTACGCCAAATTATATATTTAATGCTTTCTTTATTTGGGTCATTGACACTAAAGGCTAAAACTTCTCAGTTCTTGGAAGTGGGCAAGGAATAAACGAAATTATCAGTGATTGTCAGAGAAAATGAATATAACTACAAAAATAACAGAAATAATAGGCCAAACTAAAAATTCATATTCAATTAGGAAAAAGCAGAGAAACCGATTAAGGCAAATTCTTTCATATACGACCAGTGAGTTGCGAACACTCAATAGAGGTGACTTATCATGAAATGATTGACATTAAAAATAGATTATGAGCATAGTGCATCATAATCAAAAAATCAAGTCATAGGGAATTAACACATCATTATGAGCAAGGGAATTATAGGATTAGGGGTGTGCATACGGTCGGTTCAGTTAAAAACCGAACAAACAACCCAAACAGTCCATGTGAAGAATTTTCAAAACCGAGCTCTTACCTACTGCCCAAAAGTGTGTTTGCCAAACCAAACCATAACTATGGTCTCAGTTTTGACCGAACTCCAATTATTATTATTTTTATATAAATCATTAAATCAAAACAATATTTTTATGTTTCACAATGTATGAAACATAATTCATAATCCTAATTCAATATAAACTAATAAAAAATAGTAAATATAAAATAAAGAATGATAACATAATTAAAAATATAAAATATATATTGGGTTCGGTATGGTTTCAATCAAACCTAAAACTTTGAATCAAATTGAACCTAAGTTCAGTTCCAAGTGTTCCAGACCGAATCAAAACTGCCCAAATTCTTCAGTTTGGTTCGGTTTTTTGGTTGACGGTTGGCTTGCACGGTTTTGTTATCTTGTATGCAAAGGATGAGAAGTTAGTTCAATACCAGTAATTTTTTGGAGGCTCAGAAGGCAAGCTATCAAGCACATATTTAGACCACCATTTGATTTATTTGAGCAATGTTTCACAAACTATGACTGGACACTGGTGATAAACACAAACTCAAAATTAGATTGAACTTATATGTGGGTGAGAAACGTGAGATCATATTAGAAAAACATACTTAGTACTTTCAATGGTTAATTTCTTTGGACAAATTAAAGAATTTGAAAAAATATCACTCTTCTCAATTTCTTTCTCATTCAGCTCAAAAAGTAAAAGATTTTTTTGTTGCTTGGGACTAATCCTAGCCAATAAATATTACTTGATTACAAAGACGCCCTTTCATCCATCCTCATCATAAATGCTTAACCCTCTATCACCATCTCAGACTCCTGAACCTACAACATTGAGTTGTACCGCATTCTCTTCCCTGCCTAAGGCCCCACCGTCATCCCTCCTGTCAAACACTTGTCACCTATTGCTTGGAAACCATCTATTTACTCCACTAACAGTGGCACTGAAACTGACATTGAGAGAGTTGCAATCTTGTTACTTATATTTAACTCAATCTCTTCATCAAGTATGATTCATCTGGCTGCAGGAGTTTCGCATGCTACGCCCAAATGTTATCCTGGTACACATTTTAGTTTCCGTTACCATTTTCTGTGGTTCTGGTAACCCATGTTTCCTTTTCTTTCTTCAGTTACTGGTTTGTACAGTCAAGGATGTAAGTCAGGGTTACTTAACGACGAAACACCAAAAAATATGAAACGTGTCGTAAATGAAACTATGGATAACTGTAGCATGATTCAGAGTTGTTCTTGGAACTGGACTTTTCAAGTGACACTTTAAACGCATTTAATGATGATGCCACCAACCCATTTCCATGTATTTTTATTTAGGGAGGATATTTCTACATTAATAAGCCTGAAATGACAAATCTTTCACCTCTATGTAATCCAAACTATTGTCGCAACCCAGTAATGCATATTTCTGAGTGAAACATCACATAATAGAAAGCACATTCGTGCATTATGAGTGTGAAACAGTCTGGGATAAGTTGAGATCATATACCAAGTGTAGTACAGAATGCTTCTAACAGAATCCAGAAGGACAACGGTTTGAAGAAAAGACAAAATGAGATCACCTTAAAAGAAACCGTTTCAAAAGGGCGACACACCTTCCAACCACAGCAGGGCTGTTTACAGTGAGAAAATAGTGAAATGTTAGCCTGACAATAATATCACTAATAAATGAAGGAGAAAAATAATTCTGAAGTCTAAAAGGAATAGGAATTACTACAGTGAACAAATTATAAAATTTCCTTGAAGATATATAATCAAGGAAAATGTCATTAAAAGGAAGCTGAACATCGTATATGGTATGATGGATTAACCTTTTTATATCCACACAAGATAAGGCACTAGCTGACAACCAGAAAATAATACCTGCGTTCTCTCTCTGCAAGAGTGTGTTCTAGAATCATCCCATAAGCTACGTCAATTGTGGCCTGTGCTGCCATGTAATCCTGCCATTCGATGAACAAATTCATATCATTACAGAGCCATCTGTCTTTGTCACACACTCCTCAGCAATATATACAATAAAGAATGAATGGAAAAGTTAAATCAAAATGATACGATCCACATATACCAACTGAAGCACTTTTTAAACTGGAGTCTAGTTAGAATTTTGTACAAGAAGAACCTTGCTGTCTTCAGGCTGTACTTGATCAGAAAAAGGTGTTTACATCAAAATTTACGGCAGTTCAAACCTCATGTATCCAGTGGATAAGTCCATTAAAGAAAAACAAATCCTTTTATGGAAATTTAGACTTTTCACCATGCCAATCAGGTCGATCATCATTTGCAGTGGCATCATTCTATTTCTATTAAAGAAAAATAACTTCTTTAATGAAAGTTTAAGTTCTCCAATTGGTAGTGGAATACAAATATACATTGCATCTTCTCATTGTCCAAGATAATCAAACTTGAACATTTCTCGTTCATTTTCATCTTCTTCATAATCAAAACCGACTGTTATAAAAGTAAAACAAAATGAAAGATCACTGGCCAACCCCAAAAAACATTACTATCAAACAAAAAAGAACAGAAAAAGAAAAGTCAAAACCATGAGCCGCACTAAAAACTCAATCTTAACGTCTTGATCACTAGCATTCTGCAAATCAAACCTCCTCAGTTCAATAATCACATTAATAAGTCAATCCCCAACTAGATTCATCTACTAAACCAACTCTTCAAATAATGCAACACAAAATCCGAAACACAACACAGTAGAAACCCAAAAACCAGAAATAAATAAATTTAATTTTTTCGAAAAAAAGGTCTCAATTGCTCAATTAGACAACAAAGGCTACAGCATAACAAGAGGAACCAAACAAAACCAAGAATTGAACGAGGAAGAATGCCGAGAATCCGAACCCGCAAAGTCCTGGACGCTTCGACCTGCGACGGAGCGGCGGCGGACAAGCAATCGGCAACGGCTCGGCGGAGCGGCTCCGGCGGCTTTTTAAGGGAGGAAGATCTGAGGCGGGACATGGAGGTGCCGCCCAATTGCATCCTCGAAATCGCGGGGGTTCTCGAAGGACTGAAACTGGTCGACATCACCGTACACGCGTGTTGCAGTTTGTCGTGCGTGTAATCTAGAAGCGACGCATTTGGATTCGGAATCCAAAGCAGGTGTAGAGATAGAGGCAGATGGGGGGAGAGAGAGAGAGAGCTCAGCGATTGTGAAACAGTGGGGGGTAAAGGAGTTACCGTTAAGCGCGTGTGAAAATGGGGGTTGAAGGTACAGCTCGGCCGGGACTAAGTGAGAGAGAGAGAGAATTGAGTTTTGGATTTTTCTTTATATATATATATATATATATTTTTGGGATTGAATTAGGTGATAAAAACTCATCCCGTGATAAAATGATAAAGCCGTTTGATTACATTTACAATGTTGTTTGATTGTGTTTTACTTGTTGCGTGATTACAATATTGTTTGATTGTATTTCAGTTGTTGCTTGATCATTTATTGTTTGATTGCATTTTAATTGTTGCTTGATTAAATATTAGTCATTGATTTAATTAGATCCAATAGATAAGACTGATTCTTATTTTTAATATACTTATTTATTATCATATGATCTTATCCCTATAATTTTTAACTTTAATATTTTTATTCATAAACTTTATAGTTTGCAAATTTGGCAAACAAATAAAGTTCGACAAAGATTTGTGATAGATAATCTCATTGATCTTGAATCTTGTTTATGTGAGATGAATTTAATCAATAGATTATAATCTTCATTTTTTTTAAATTTTTCATTAATAAATTGATTTTTATGCTAATTGATCAATTTAAAAGAGAGTTGATTGACTATGTGAATGCTTGTTTGATTTATAAGTTGGGTTTGAAAACTTCAATTATAATATTATTATTATATGTAATATTATAATTAGTGTAATTCATCTAAACTATTATAATAGAGTATCTAATAGTATTATTATTATATTTTAAAATGATATATTAATTATAAAAAATGGTGGATGAAAAATATAAAAAAAATTGATTATAAGATTATATGAAATAAAAATAAATTATTTGAATGAATATGAAACCCATAAGAGGAAAATAATATTGGAGAATCATTTTATTCCTTTTATTTCAAATATGATAATTAAATAGTAGGTTTCAAAATCATTCTATTACATGATTATGAAATTCACCAATCAAAAATTCCCTAAGTTTTTGAATTTTTGGGAATGAGATGCTTCTATAAGTTGAATTGATAGGTATACATTACATTCGATGCTTCTATTCTGGACAACTCCACGTCCTATTCCAGCGATAATCATGTAGCTGATGGAAATGGTGCAACAATGCCCATATCCCACACTAGTTTTTTCTCTATCTCGGCATCTCAATCTTATCAACGCTCTTGTTGTCCCTGACTTTACTAAGAACAATTTATCTGTGAGCAATCTATCTTGTGATCACCCAGTTGACATTACATTTACTGCCTCTCAGTGTCGCATTCATCATCGGGAAACAAGCTCGTGATTATCAACGCTCTTGTTGTCCCTGACTTTACTAAAAACAATTTATCTGTGAGCAATCTATCTTGTGATCACCCAGTTGACATTACATTTACTGCCTCTCAGTGTCGCATTCATCATCGGGAAACAAGCTCGTGACAGGAAAGTTTGATTGCGGCTTGTATTTGTTGGACTCTCCAACCTTTGTTTTTTTGTTTTTCATTCTAGTAAAAAACTTATTGGCTCATTTGATTTAAAGCATTCTCGCCTCGACCATGTACCGCACTCTGTTATTTCCCTACTAAATAAATGTGGATTACTCTATCTTACGTCTATTTTGCCTTCACCACATCTATGTTATTCATGTCAATCATCCAAAAGCTCACGGCTACCTTTTGATAATTCTTCCTCACGTGCTTCTCATATTTTAGAGCTTATACATTGCGATTTGTGGGGTTCGTATTCGGATTTCGCTATTATGTGGTTTTCATTGATGATCATTCGAGATTCACTTGGTTTTATCCTCTAAAAACAAAGCTGATTTTGTTGACACATTCTTAAGATTTCAATCATTTGTAGAAACTCAGTTTTCTTGCAAAATCCGGAAGTTTCAAAGCGATGGTGGCACAAAATTAAAAGACAAACGGCTACAATCTCATTTTACTTAGTGTGGAATTCATCACTTAATGTAATGCCCTTATACTCCCGCTCATAATGGTCGCGCTGAGTGAAAACATCGTCACATCACGGAAATGGGACTCGCTCTATTATTTCATTCATCCGTCCCTCTGTCACTTTGGGTTTGAAGCCTTCAGCACGGCAGTTTACACCATAAATTGTCTTCCGTGCGCTCCTCTTGTTAATAAGTCGTCCTATGAGGTATTGTTCGCACACTCACCTTCATATGGTTCTTTTCATATTTTTGGTTGTCATGCTTACCCATGCCTCTAAGATTATGTCAAGCATAAGTTCGAACCACACAACTTGCCTTGCATCTTAATTGGCTATAACCTTAGCCATAAATGATTTCGTTGCTTGGATCCCACTACTTCTCGTGTTTACATCTCTCTCCATGTTCGATTTGATGAGTCGTGTTTTCCATATAATAAGCCGACCACTCACGCGTCTATCCACACTCTTCCTATTTCCACCTTCTTGGACACACCCATCCTCACTCTTCCTGAGTCCGTCATCCCATTACGACCGATTTTCTGAACGAGCAGTGCTTGCGCCTCCATGCCATATCGATGATACTCACGATCAGATACTTGTGCCCGAACTCACTCCTCCACAAAATCCGCCAAAAAATCCTCCCCGCCCCATTAATCTTCCAGAGCCTCCACCTCCAGAAAATCGAACTCTACCAAATATAACTCCAGCATCACATCCCATGCAAATCTGCGCCAAGTCCAGTATCTTCAAACCTCGCTACCCTATTGACTTGGCCCTACTCCACTCGCATACCCTCCATTCCGCCCTTGCTGCCACCGCCGAACCCTGTGACATCAAATCAGCCCTCAAACACCCTCATCATTGGGTCCAAGAAGTTAATGAAGAAATGCAAGCTTTGCGTGATAACAAAAACTGCAGTTGGATCCAAATGGGTTTACCTGACCAAACTATGCGCCGATGGTTCTGTTGATCGCTACAAAGCTAGCTTAGTAGCTCAGAGTTTCAGCCAACATCCTGGTTCCAATTTTACACATACACTCAGCCCCGTCGTCAAAACAGCCACGATACGCATCATATTGTCCTTAGTTATGAATTCTTGATCTCTTCATCAATTGGGTGTGGAAAATGTTTTTTCTAAATGGCTCGCTAACCACCATAGTCTTTACGGAGCAACCTACGGGATTCATCGATCCAAAATACCCAAATCATGTTTCCTGCTTGAAGAAAGCACTCTACGGCTTACGACAAGCTCTCCTTGCTTGGTACAATAGATTCTACAACTTCCTTCTTCATCTCGGTTTTCACTGTAGCTCAGCCGACACTTCACTCTTCATATTTCTACGCGGCGCTACAATCATCTATCTCCTCGTCTATGTGGATGATATTATTATCACAGGAAGCGACTATTCCACTATCTTTGCACTATTATCCTGCCTCAGTACCAAATTATCTACAAAGAATCTTGGCAAGCTCGGCTATTTTCTCGACTTGGAAGTATCCTACACTTCTTCGGGGCTCTTTCTTAGCCAATCTAAGTACGCCCGTGATATTCTATCTCGAGCTCACCTCCTAGATTCTAAGCCACTTGCTACTCCTCTCGTCTCGTGTGCTTCTACAGGTATCGAATTCCATGACCCTACTCTTTATCGCTCATTGCTTAAGGCGCTCCAATACCTTACTATAACACGACCCGACATTGCCTATTCGGTGAATACGGTTAGTCAATTCCAAAAATGACCGACTGTTGATCACTTCCAAGCAGTGAAACGTATCATCCGCTACGTTAAGGGAACTATCACCTTTGGTTTATCTTTTCAGCTTGGACATTGTGCGCTACTTGGCTATTATGACGTTGATTGGGCGTGTTGCATTGACACACGACGATCCACACCACATATGGCTATGCTATCTACCTTGGACCTAACCTTGTTTCCTAGAGTGCCAAAAAGCAACCCCTGGTCTGTCTCCCGTTCGAGCACTGAATCGGAATATTAGGCTCTTGCCAACACTTCAGTCGAACTTGCTTGGGTGATAAATCTTCTCCATGAACTTCACTCACCTCCTACTTTCACGCCAACACTTCTTTGTGATAACAAGAACACCTTATTCTTAACTCAAAACCCAGTTTCACACAAGCGCACGAAGCATATTGAGATTGACTGGTTCGAGAGCTAGTTCAGTCTATAAAACTTATTACTCAGTTTATTCCAACTACGTTGCAAGTAGCGGATATCTTCACTAAAAGCTTGTCTCAACCAATTTTCCAGTTTTTCAGAACCAAGCTTTGCGTATCCAGCAGTCTGACGCTGCACTTGCAGGGTGTGTCGAAGATAATCAAACATATCTTCAAGATATGGATAGATATATTACATATATATTTTTGTATTTTCCTTTTATTCATACACGTTTTGTACCTATTTATATCTCACTTTTAGATTATGTTTAATGAGAAGAACAATTATTCTACATTAACATTTAGAAATATGGGATAAGGATTAATTTAATTCTTCATATCTATTGAGCGAATTAAACCTTCGACATTAATTCGTGTTAACCCTTTCACTACTTAAGTCCTGGTCATATTTTATAATTTCTAAAATTTTGAAAATAATCTGTAAATATGTAAAGCAAAATCTAAAATTTAAAGTAAACCAATAAAGAAATGAATTGAAATTTAAAACAACGTCTTGAAAATAACTTTTTAAAAATATGTCAAGACAGTCATAAATGGTCTAATATAAGAGCAGTATAAAGTTTGGGAAATTTTTATTTTTATTTTATTTAACTCAACAATTTTAAATATATCTTTAAGAATTACGAAAAATCTAATGCGAAACTCAATGAATTTTTTACCTCATAAAGTTATGGAAATTATTTTTAATAGATGTGAATGTTAGGATAAAATGGTAAATATTCCTTCGTTTTGAGTTTATAGAAAATCAAAATAAATATATAAAAAGAAATATGATGATAATAAACTCCATTGTTCTCTGCCAGTCAAACACTGCATGCACTATCCATAATAGGATAGAGAGAGAGAGGGGGGGCAAGCTCAGCTAACATGGCAGTTTCATCACTCTCACTCAGCTTCGTCTCTAAACCTTTCGCAAACAACGTAAGCTCGATTCTTCAAAAACTTGAACGAATCTCGTAATTCTTGTAAATCAAGTTTAAGTCTTTCAATCTGTTGTTCTTCAGCTACGCGGTGGGATTGGCCCCGTAGAATGTGCCGGATTTTCAATAACAAAGTGCTCAAAGATCACATCTTTCGACGAAGAAAGTATGAAATTGATGATGGGCTTCTTTGCTTTTCTCTTTTTTAAGATGTGTTTGATTCCCATTTTCGTTTAATGGTTGTTTATGAGAAGGTGGGTTGGGTTTTAGCTCGATTGATATGATTGTTTGTGGCAATCCTTTCACATTATGAACCGGGTGATATTGAAGATATTTTATTTAAAATGAAGACAATTTTCCCCCTATTTTGTGGGTATGTTTTGTAATTAGTAGTTAATCTTAACTATTTTTGTGAGTCATTTGAATCTTGAATCATGTGTTCTGATTAGGGTTGAGCTTAATTGTTTTCGTTAATCCTATAATTGTTCTTGGATTTGGTTAAGTTTGAGGGCTTATATTGTTGTTGGCAAACACTTGAATAAGACTGCCTCACCATCTGCATTATGAACGGAATGAAGTTTGTTAAGAGAGAATCCATTTTTGATCGAAATGGAAATGATGTATTTATAAAATACATCATTTTCCATGCTTAAATACATCATTTGTATTCCAATCGGAATGCTCTATGTACAATATGCATTCTGATCGGAACCGGGTTCCGAACGGAATTCCTTAGTGTAAAAATGGATTCCGTTCAGAATTCGGTCTACAGTCTCACATATCTCACAAAAATTACAAAGTCTCACAGGAGACCAACTCATTGTAGTTTGATGAGCTTAGTTTGTCGGTGCATTGTAAATCTAGTAATGGCTATTCTTAGTTCATGCAACTCTAAATATCATAGTGTAACAACACATAAAGAGAGATTTAGTTGGAAATTATATGCACCATGATCAATGGTTCCACAGAATGAGGCACTACTTTGTGTTGATCATAGAAGATTTCATCTTTTCTCCTAAAAAACTTTAGTCAAGTGTATGTAGAGAGAATAGATTGGAGAATGAAGAACCAAACTCTAATGGAAGCGAAGTTAAATAGATTTCGGTTGTCCTGGTATCTTGAGTCCATCTCTGCTGAGATGATTGCCTTATCAGGCATTGAAACTGTAGCAATGTAGCATTCAAATAGTCATATGTCGTTTTCTAAAACTCGAAGACATGATTCTCGTGCGCGAGATTTAAGTGAAAAGATGCCAAGATGGTTATTGAGTAAGCTGTGGAACTCCAAAAGCTGAGGAACTGCCTTGTTTTTTTCCCTTGTTAGCAAGGAATGATCTGACTTAGATTACTAGATTTCCTGTCAGCTCTGTTAATGAGTGAAAATTGATTGGGGAAAACCAATTTCCAATGGAACTGAATTTATTAGATTTCTGTGGTTCTGATCTTTCGAGTCGGGTTCTTGCTCGTATGACATAGATAGAGTAGATGCCTCCTGAGCTCACTGTCTAATTCTCAAGTAAGGTAGGGAACTTAAAAAGCTTCATGTAGTGTTGAAACTGCAGGTTAGTGAACCTCGCCCTGCCCCTTTTTTTAAAAAGTGTTTGTATACTTCCTGTAAGAGGCATAACTAAACTGTCCAGAAAATTACACCATTTACATTTTCAGACCAATGGTTTACTGTAGTTAATTTGTTATAATCTTACTTTTTCCTCTCTTTTCCTGCTCTTATCTTCGGATATTTAGTTAAGAGGGATTCTTGATAGGAAAGAGCAGCGGTTCGGTCTGAAAACCAAACCAAACCGTCAAATCGAACTTTTCCAAAATCCAGACTGAACCGAAACCTATCTGCACTGAATATGCGGTTTCAATTTGGTTTGGCGGTTTTAACCAAACCGACGGTTTCGGTTTAACAGAAATTTACTGCACATTTTTAAAAAATACTTGAATTAAGACATATATTTTAATGTATTAGGTATTTTAATTTAGGTTTAATCCAGAGATTTAAATTAAAATAAAGATTTTTATAATTTGATTTTATATGTTTTAATGTTTTATATTTAAATCATATAAATAATATAAAAATATATATAATAATACATGTTCGGTTCGGTTTAAACCAAACCGAACCAATGCCTTAAAAAACCGAAAACCGAAAACTCTAAAAAATTCAGACTGAACCGATACCGAATGCACTAAAAAGCCGAACCGATTTTGGTTCGGTTTTGCTCACCCCACATGTTTGGTTCAATTTGGTTTAGAAATCGAACCGAACCGAAGCATTGAAAAACCGAAAATCGAAAGCTCTAAAAAATCTAGACCGAACTGAAATCGAATGCACTAAGAAACCGAACCAAAACTGCTCGTTCGGTTAGGTTTGGCTCACCCTTAATTCTTGATACACCCTCAGCATAAAACTCATTTCATATGGATTTTTTCTGGTTGCTTGGTAGCAAATTCATAGTTCTACAAATGAGCAATAAAAGTAAAGGAAATAACAGTCTGTTTACTTCTGCAGCAGCTGAATCTGCTGTTTCCGGCGACTGCAGAAGAAGAGCACTCATACTCGGCATTGGAGCAACCCTCACATTGAATCCACTCCAAGCAAGCCCCCTTCTGGCAGAAGGTATGAATTTCCATGATAAAACTTACGTATCATGAAACTTTGAACTACTATCTGCATTGTTGAGCTGTGGAGCCTAGGAGTATGTTAGATATATTAAGTAGTGGAGTCATCAATTAGATCATTGGAGACATATTTGAAAGTGAAGCCTGAGATTAAAAATACTCCAATATTTAGTTTCGTCTATGAATTACATCAAAACGAGTCAACATTGTTATTATTGATGATTGAGCAGTAAACGTCACTTGACATCTCACGTGGCAAATCAAAACATGAATCAACAATTAAACGCCACTTGACATCTCATGTGACAAATCAAAACAATGTCGTTTTACAGTTTCTTTCTCCACAACCATTTCGAACAAGTGGTCACAAAACCAACTCCGTGTTAGAATATTTGTGAATTTGCTAGCATTTTTTAACATGATGATAAAACAAGGTCGTTTTGATTTGCTACGTGGGATGCTGAGTGGCGTTTAACTGCTAAATTATCAATAATTAACGGGGTTGACTCTTTTTGGTGTAATTCATAGACGAAAGTAAAGATTTTGGTATTTTTATCTGACAACAAGCTCTTGCATCAGTTTTTGTGTACTGAGGCACGTGCATGTGTATCAAATGCCGAATGAGAGATATCTCGAGTAAATATCTTGGAATGGTAGCGCCCCGTATTTAGTTATTGTTGATGAATCGGGTCACCAAATCACGTGTGTTCTTCACGTATGCACGTGTGCGTTTTCAAGGCTGATTTTTCGCATCAATATCGTATTTTATTTCGCAACACACATTCGATGATGCAGGAAAACCAGAGAACTACAATGTTTTCACTGACAAAGCTGATGGATATTCATATTACTATCCCTCAGATTGGAGAGTAAGTTTCACAAACTGAGTTAGCATTTGTTTGTAATAAGCTGAGTTAGGGTGCAATGCAAATGATGTTTTTCTTCAGGATTTTGACTTCATAGGCCATGATTCTGCATTCAAAGACAGATCCTTGCAACTGCAGAATGTGAGATTGAGTTTCATTCCGACGAACAAAACCGATGTCCGCGAGCTAGGACCGATGGATGAGGTGAATGCCATCCATCATCATCTTTGATTATGTTTCTTCTTACAAGGATCTGAATGTAAATTCTCTAACCAAAATGTTGGTTGATTGGTACAAGGTTGTGATGCATCTTATAAATGATGTTTACTCAGCTCCAAATCAGGTTGCAGATTTATTGGATATGCAAGAGGTAACAACTCTCCCCCTCATTACTATAGCTTTAGTTAGAGGTGGCCACGGTTCCAGTTCCAAAAATTTGGAACCTTAACCGGCTCTTTACTGTAGTGGTTCGAGTTCAGAACCATAAACCACCGGTTCGACCAATTCTTTTTTAATTTTATTTTAAAAATCTCGACCGAATTGTCGGTTCCAGTTCAAAGTGACATGGCACGCTCTAATTGGCCGGCTTAAAATTATAAATCTTTAAATTTTGCCACCGGTTCGAACCGTTTAAAAAAAATAATAATTAGAAATTCATTTTTTTTACGATTTAATGGTTCAACTATAAATTGAACCTGAACTAGCCCGCCCAAAAATAATTACGGTTCCAGTTTAGAACCTTATGTGGCGGTTCCTATTCGAAACCGGCGGGCCGATTTCGGATGGTCATCACTAGCTTTAGTCTATCTCTTCCATTTTCCAGACCCTTTGATTGCATTCTCCCTTCAGTTTTAGAGTGTAATAAATTGAGAACAAATTTAGTTAATTCTTTTTTCATTCAAGATTTTTAAAATAGTTGTAGATTAATTTGAAAATGTGGATTTAATAGATTTCTGGATATGTTCTTGATAAATTTCGTAGCTTCATATCACATACTATAAATGCCATTTCATATATGCATTTATAAAAGATTAATGCAGCATTTTTTTACTCACTTTTACAATTTCCACATAACTTTTTGATTATTTTTTAATACAACTTTTGCATTATGTTTTTGCAATTTTCATAAATCACAATTTTGAAATACTTACTCTAATAATCAAATGTAAGCTAAAAAAAAATACATAAGAACTATTATAGTCTCTAATTTGAAATACTTGACTCTTAAGAAAATAATGGAATTTTTTTGGCAATAAAATGCATTAATTTAAAACTCACACGCTCAGATGTCTCTAATATATTTTAAACTCATGACCTCTAGCCTCTAGGTGACTAGGTCATGGGCTAGATGCATTCACCACTAAACGCCGAGTAGGGGGCAGATAATTGTATTGTTGATTCATGTGAGAATTCAGTAGAAAAAATCGGGTGTGAATCCTTCGAAACATACCGAAGCTTCGAAACATGCTTGTAGGAAAGCCATATATGATTGACAATAATCTTGGGTGCAGAAAAACATTGATGGCAGAAACTACTGGACGTTCGAGTACATACTGACGTCCCCAAACTTCTCGAGGGCAGCTTTTGCAACAATCGCGATTGGAAACGGTATGCATGTTCGTGTCATATTCGTGTATCATAAGTCATAACTAGTGTTGATGTGGTTGGTGCATTTGTGCAGGAAGGTACTACACGTTGATAGTGGGAGCAAATCAGAGAAGATGGAGAAAATACAGGAACATGCTCAAGGTTGTGGCAGACTCTTTCAAGGTCATGGATATCTAAAATCAATTCAACATATCTCACAAGGAGTTGATGTATTTGTTTATATATTATATATAGAATGTTTATATATGGAGTTTGAATGTTTCTCTTGTTTTGGATCATGGAAATAAAGTGCTGTGTATATTTTGATGAATGAGTAAACTCTCAACTCAATTCCATTTTCATGCAAGAATGTGTTGGGAGACAACCTTTTTCTACTAGGGAGGATAGAGATTGTTTCTAGACTAGACTTCCATTGAAACTTAAAAAAGGAGCAATAAAATACTAGAATCGATCTCCTACGAAATGTGTATTTTTGTGAATCGATCTCCTACGAAATGTGTATTTTTGTGAAATGACAAGACATTAAGAGAATTATGATCAAAATGCTCTCAATTCTAATTGGTTCTGATAAAAAATGAGAGCATTTCATTTGGAATGCGCTACGCAAATGCACCAATGTCTTACCATGTCGTACAAAAACATTGTCTCATACATGATTTTGTCAATACTAACTATTTTTCATCAAGCTTGGGATTTTGATAGGTAAGTTGTTGAGAGCTCACACACAACCATATACAAACCACATCTACAAATAGAAATGCTCCAATACCCACCGATGATGTGCCAATATATTAGAGGTGATGATAATAATTAAAATTGACCACACTACCAATGCAATACTACCACATCAGCACGTGAGGACATATTAATGTGCCGACGGTGGGTAGGTGAGCGAATCTGCATCTACAAAATGTCTATATTTCAACCTTTCACGTAGTTTAACATGTAATAAATGGGAATAACCTAAAGCCACAACACAACTAGGCACCATAAAATTCCTAACCACAGAAAAACAAAAATTCAAGAGAAAAAAAAAAATGAACATGAAAATCTAATCTCATATGTACAAATAGGTTACAAAGAATGCCTTCCACCGTTGAAAAGTTTCACACAGGGATGAAAGATGTACAACAAAATGAAGTGAAACACAATAGGGAATATGATACAAAGCTATAGCTGATTTACCTCACTCGAAAAGAACACCCATAAAAGCAAGAAACCAAATGCTGATACAATCACCACCATAGAAACAAAAATCAAGGAAGGAAAGATCTACGGCTAAGCTCGAACCACTCTTAAACTAACAAATTACTATACCTCAGATTTCAGGTCAAGATTTCAACTCTCCCCCCCTCCTCCAAAAGAATAAGATTCTAATCTTGCAAAATGTACTTCACCTGTCAAACATGTTGCAGTTGCTGCATGGATGTGCAAACATGAGCTCTTTCGCCACCAAGCCCGGATATACCATCGAGTTTTTCAATCTACTTGGCTATCGATTCACAAACTCATGGTCTCACAATCCAGCAACAATGGTATAGTGGAAAACTGACCCAAATTACATGTCAACCAATCAGAGTCATAATGCTTTATCTAAACAAGCCTATTATGGCGCATTCCTTTACCGAAGTGAGGTTGCATCAAGCGAACATATAAACTGTTCTTCGCCATCAGTGTGTCGTGAGACCCTTCCTCTACTATTCTTCCACCATTGAGTACAACTATGTTGTCGACATGTCTCATCATAGCTGCTCGATGTGCAATAAGAATGGTGGTTTTGTTCCCCATGATAAGAGTATCTAGAGCTTCCTGTACTACCCTGCTTGACTCGGATTCTATTGATGAGCTAGCTTCATCCAACAATAAAATAGGCGCATTCTTCAAAACAACCCTGGCTATTGCGATCCTCTGCTTCTGTCCAGGAGTCAAATCCACACCCCTCATGCCTACATGGGTGTCGTAACCATGAGGCAAGCTGCTTATAAAATGATGCGCGTTTGCTATCCTGGCAGCTTCTTTCATTTCAGCTTCACTCGCATTATGCCTCGCATAAATGATGTTCTCTCTGATGGTTGTTGAGAATATGATGGGCTCTTGCTGAACAAGACCTAAGTGGTTCCTCAACCATCTCAAGTTGTAAGATTTCAAATCTCGCCCATCTAGTAATATCTGACCGGCAACTGGATCATAAAACCTTTCGATCAAAGATATAATGGTGCTCTTTCCAGACCCTGAAACACCAACCACTGCCACAGTTTGCCCACCATTAACTCTGAGACTAAAATTGCTGAGAACCAAAACTTCAGGCCGAGTTGGATATGAAAAGTCAACATTCTTCAATTCAATGCTTCCATAAACATTTGCAGGCTTGAGGGCTGCATTATCATCAGGCTCAATCTTCGGGTTTCGATCAATTATTTCGAAAACAGATATCAGGGACTTTCTCCTTTTAAGAATATACGGGGCCAAACCAAAAGGCTCAACTAGTGCAAATGTTGCAAAAGAGAACACCATATACTCTTTTAGAGCTGTCCCCAAAGGCATGTACCCCCGTTTCACACAAAGAGCAGTGTACCAAAGGAGAAGTGCATTGCAAGCGAAAAGAAGAAACTGAGAAAAGCCAAATGCAAAACCAATTGCCATGCCTTGAAGAAAGCTTTTCTTGAAAATCTTCCGAAGTTGTACTCTGTAGAGTTCCATCACCTTGTTGCCAGCACAGAATGCTACAACAGTGTAAATGTTTCGAACAGCATCTTCCAAGACTAAAGATGCCTTCCTGTGCATCTCCTGTATACCCTTTGAAAATCCAGCAAGCCATAGTTTCTGCAAGAATAAATTTGAAATTCAGTTCAATCTTCAGGTGAAATTGGTCAATGAAAATTATGCTGACTTTAAAAGTATATAAAAAGACCGATTACATATGTAAAAAACTTGTGAATTTCAGTTAAATTTCTGGGTATTAAACGGATTCGTAAGCTTGTTAAAGAAAATGAACCTAGGTTTCCCAGTTCGGGCCGGGGACTTCGAACTTATATTTTACTCGTTCTCTATTTCAGAAAACATGAGATTGTTACGGTAATTATTGAATTTGATAAAATAATTGGATAGTTAAAATATGATAATCTATTAAAACTAAGAATAAGAGAAAGAAAAATTATAAACTTGGTCATACCTGCGCTATGGCCGAAACCATAAGAATGGGCAGAGTAGCTAAGGCCACGAGTGCCAGTCTCCACTGCAGAAACATCCCAATGAGGACAGCTACTATAACAGCCGCGCTATCTTGTATGAATATTGAAAGCCGGTTGCTAAAAGCAGCTCTCACAAAAGTAGCATCATTAGCCAATCGCATTGAGAGGTTATCAGCACTATTCTCCTCCTCGTCAAACCATCCAACTTCATTTCGAAGCATTGCTGTTGAAGAAAGCAATTAGCACGAGTGTCTATAAATGCATAAATGTATGTCATGCTTAAGAAATCACAAGCTTTTTTCCTATCAACACAAAGAAATAAAGACAAGATTATCAAGAGAAAAATCCCAAATTTGAGGCAATCACATACCTGAAAACATCATTCTTCGAACACGCTCAGTCATCTTTTCTCCCATTATGCCAAAGTAGAAGTGCTGCAAAAAATTAGCAATCACAGTCACAACTCCCATGCCAGTTATGATTAAGCACCATCTGTTTATTTCTTCATGTGTATGGTTTTTAGATTCACTCCTTCTGTAATACGCTGTTACTACAAGCGCAATAACATAAGCAAGAATGGGATTAAAAGAACCAAAGATTGCAGCACCAATGCTTCCTAGAACAGCATAAAGCCATTCTGCAAGGCTAAGTTCTATTAGCCTCCATAGGGATGGTTCTTCTTGAGATGAAGTACCCTTTGTTTCCTTCATTGTCATGGGAACATCATCAAATTCGCTGGGTGGTCGACTAAAGGTTTGTGAATGAGAACGTTCATTCTTTGGGTCAGATGTCAACAGCGGAGAAACAGGAGATTCAGGATCAGATGCACTTTTTTGTCGCTGAGCAGAACGAACATCAATCTTGGGTAATTCCGGTAGTCTCATCTCAAAACTATCCTGCCTCTCTATTGTTGGTTCCCTATCTGTCACTTCCGTAGAAACACCATTTTCCATCATTTCTTCTGGGGGTGGACTAAGAACTCGTGGAGATTCCTGAGAGTTATAACTAACATCAGCAGGCCTAACCATGTGGCCACCAGCAACTCTCTGGAGTGATGGTGACTTGGCCATTCTAGGGGATGATGGTTCTTGAAAGACGCGACTTGCAGAAGAATCCTTTTCAACCTGAAAAGTTGAGCTTTCCTTGTAGTTTCTCATTGGCATCCTGAATACAGGTCACAGGCAGCCATGAAGTTGTCAGCATTTAGTAATTTGGTTATTGAAGCAGAAATAACATCATTCATACACGATTGGAATGGTTTATGGATCTATTGTGCACTCTATTTATTTGTAAGTAGAGTTCAAACATGGCTCATCCTGTTGCAAGAAAAAAAAATTTAGACAGTCAACTTTACCTTCGTGGAAGTTTAGTAGCTTCTTCACATTTGAGCAGTTCTGCATAAAGCCCATCCAAGTTCATTAATTCTTCATGTGTACCCATTTCAACAAGTTGACCTTCCTCCATTACAGCAATATAATCAGCATTTTTAATAAGACTAAGTCGCCTAGCTATTATTATTGTAGATCTGCCCAACATGAGGACATCCAAAGCTTCCTGGACAGATCTTTCAGCTTCAAAATCGAGCCCACCAGTGACTTCATCCAGGAGCAGAATAGATGGATTTGAAAGCACAGCCCTAGCAACAGAAAGTTTAATTCTCTGCTCCTCTGTCATCACTAGAGTGGCCTTACCAACCTATAATGAATCAGAATTTCGCTAAGCACCACATAAATATAACCAGATACAACAAAATTTACATTGGGTAAATACCTGAGTATCATATCCTTTTTCGAGAGAGCTGATAAATGTATGTGCATGTGCTATTTTAGCAGCTTCTTCAATTTGGTCCATAGAAGCATTTCGTCCATAAGCAATGTTATCTTTGATACTCAAACTCAGTAAAGCAGGTTCCTGCGTAACTAAACCAATTTGGCTTCTTAGCCATTCCAGCTTGAGGTTCTTTATATTTTCACCATCCAAAAGGACTTCTCCTGCAACAACGGAAAAGTGTCTGTAAATATTTTGAATGAAAAAATATCCCCAAAAAGTGTGAAAATAAGGCCATAATACCCAATGTAGGGTCATAAAATCGCTCCATAAGTGGTATGATACTGCTTTTTCCAGAGCCGTTTCTGCCAACAAGTGCTACAGCCTTTTTAGCAGGCACAGTGAGGTAAAACCCACTCAAAATTGGAATTTCAGGGCGAGACAAATAACTAAAATATACATTTCGAAACTCTATGTTCCCTTGAACAGAAGGAAGAGTTAGCCCATCATGATTAACAGTGGAGGATGACCGACTTATCATCTCAAACAGCCTGTAGGCAGCAATTCTGCCTTGTTCAAAAGAATAAAAGTTTGTAGCTGCTTGATTCAGTCCACTGCAAAAAAACACAAGTACATTCATGAGTAAGTAGAATCATGTAACACAGATGGAAAAGAATTATATGTGATAAAGTGGCTTACAGGCCACTCAATATAACAGCAAACAGAGCTGTTATAATTTCTCCACCATGAGCTCTTCCATGTCTAACGAGGGACCTACCCACCCAAAGTTGCAAGGCACAAGAACAGATTGCAAGTCCATATGTGAAACCAAGTCCAAGCCCTTGAACAAGACTTATCAATATTCCATATCTAAGTGTAGCTTGAAGTGAAGTTGCATATGAATATTTTGCTAAGGTTTCATTGGTAAATGCGTACAAGGTTCTTATATAAGACACTGCCTGCAGAATTTACAAGAAAAGGTTAAGGAAGAAGAATGAAAATAAGCAAGAAGCACATAGCCAGCATACAGATTGGAAGTATAATACTCCCTCCGTCCCGGTGAAGTAGTCCCATTTCTTTTCGGCACGGGAATTAAAGGTTGTGAGTGTAGTGGAATCAATATTTTATTGGTGAGTGTGAAAAAGTTTGCCATTTTAGGAAAATGGGACTATTCTATGGGACAAACAAAAAAGGAAAGTGGGACTACTTCAATGGGACGGAGGGAGTATAAGATATTGATGTAAATACACGTATGGCATTGTCCTGTATGGACAAACTAAAATGATTAGTGAAGATCAACACCAATGAATACCACTCTACACAGAAAAACATGAACGCAGTAAGTTTTCTTATTAAGGAAATCCATGCAGAACATTTTTAATGTTCTGCAATTATAGCATATTGTCAGGTAACTCTGTCGCATTAAAAAAAAAAAAAAAGAGATGTTGGGCTTTTAAATATCTAACTACCTGCGTTTGTATAATGTGAGTAGACTTCAAAACAATATTAAGCTCAGAACGCTAAAAACTTTCATATATCGATTCTAGAGGTATATTAAATTTGCTGCATTAGCAGAATTACTAGGTTCAGTAAAAAGATCTTCAAACTAAAATACAGGTCATAACACAGCAATTTTGATTCTTGACTCTTATTCCAAGTCAAGTTCAGTTATTTGAGCTATAAAAAGGAATGAACCAAGTTTGAATGATATACTCCATGATTACGATCACAAACTCAGCAAAGTCACGTATCATACACCTCAAGATTCTTGAATGACCTTCACCTATCACATCAAGTTCCTGAAGTTGTCAAACTAATGAACAAGGGTGACATTCTTACAAGAAAATTTTATTAGAGCCACTGACCAGTTAGGTTTCCAAGGATGCATAAATCTGCCACTTTACATCTATTAGACATAAAAATGTTGAACACAAACTTACATTATTGATTCAGTTATGCACTTATAATGCATTGGCCTTCATTCATTTTGGCCATGTTGTTTATCATTAACATATTGGAAACTGAGGGGATAACTAAGAATCCATGCCAAATAATCTTTACACAATGAGAAAGATTCACAACTTTTGAAAAAGTTCTCCAATATGCCAATACCCCCCCCTACAAACCCGATAATTATCTCCTTCACATCTAAGGATGAATACAATACTTTTAAAACGAGTTCATAGAATTAACAGTTATTTATTGACTTATGTTATAGAGCTCCTGAAAAATTCGACAATGTGATTAAGAGATACCTGGCAACCTGTATGCAGAACATTGTATAACTTGAGAGAATAAGCCTATCAAAAACATGCAGTACGACAACATATTTTGCAAATTCAATTCTCGAACTGCAGAAATAACACATAAACACACCGAGGCAGGAATGACTTAGAAATGACACATTAAACACACTGAGCCAGAACTTCTCTCAGGAAAAGTTACAATTACATTTTCAACCAGCACCTAAAGATAGCTTGAGTTAAAACGCAATTAAAAAGTCAGACAGATAATATGGACTTTGCTGCAAGTCCTTGCAGCAAGCAGAATGGAGATCAAGAATCAGACCTGCTCGGCAATGCTTGCTGCTTCAGCATAAGCATCTTGGATATTTTCAGCAAGTCTATGCAAAAAGATGTTTGAAATCCCTCCAGCAGCAACAATTAGTGGCCCAGTAGCCAGAGTAATAAGGGCAATCTGCCAGCAGTTGACAAATCCAATCACAAGACCACTAAAGAAAGTAGCCATATTATGAATATAGTTCCCCACCTGTCACACCAAGTGCAGGCCAATATTAGAAACATATAATTTTCACTAGTAAATACAGGCTAGAAACATAAAGAAAAAACTGAAAAGAGGCCAACATACTTTTTCACTAAGAGCAGATTGGATAAGAAGCACATCACTTAGTACTTGGCTCACAATGTCTCCATTGTTTCCATAGGTATCAAAAAAACTCATATCCTGATTAAGCAGAACTTTGACATATTTCGACCTTATAACAGCAGTCTGCCTTTCCCCAGTAAGTATCCAGCACGACACCTCTGAAGAAAACTAAAAGAATTATCATATGGAAGCAAGAAAATGAAACATTATTTCTGATAGAATAGTATAAGAAATGCAAATATCAATATCTACTCACCTATCCAGGCTGCAACAAAAACTCCCACAGCAATATAAACAATACTTAAAGCAAGCTGCAAAAGTTCCAAAAGAATGTCAGATCTTGAGATAATTAGTTTCCCCAATCATCCAAGCCATGAATTGAGTAATTGTTGGTAAGGTAATCACAATTATCAGAATCTAGCTCAGATATTTACACTTAAAAGATACTCCTATATTTTTTCTTTCCAGAAATGCTATCCTGAAATTGAAATTATTACCTGTCACTAACCAGGAATTCACTTATTATATTCATCAACATCTACATTTTTATCTGTTTCTCCCATAATAAAAAAATTTACCTCCTACATGAATGCTAATAAATTACATGATAACTTGTCTTACTGGTTTCCTCTTTCAATATAGCTATGTGTATGAATCTTATGAATGTTGAAGCATGATGTTTATGTCATTACTACTGATGCCATCAAAGTTGATTGAAGTCAACCAGTCATCAAAATTAAAATATCCGAACAAAATAAAACAGTAACACGACAACAATAACGGGCATATTATAAACATTGCCCATATAATATTCTTCCTGTTTCCACTAAATTGTATATGCTTTGAGGATCATGCCGATAAAATCTTAAGAGACTTGAGAATTGGTCGTGTGCATCGCTTTGTGTACATTCAGTAACCGTGCCAATATCAATACATTCTTGTTAAGCCACATACTTATTTAACAAGACTACAATGTGGAGTAGTTCAGCTAGTTAATTGACATTGGTATGCTTACTGAATTTCCACGAAACGATGCACATGACCAATTCCCAAGTCTCTTAAGCTTACCGGCATGATCCACAAAAGTATATACAATTTCATGAAAAGTGACATGAAGAAGCTCGATTTTAATGACAATTTTCATGGAAGTAAGATGATTAGATCAAACCACTTCAGCTTAAAATTAAATATATAACCTAAAATCTAACTTGGTAAATAAGATGTTAGCCACATCTTTGTGGTATGAAATTGCTCAACGTGCTAAAGATATTTATAGGTTGAGTTTGTTCTAAATGTTATCCAGTCCTCTCATATTTAAACCTAGATTATCAATTTGGGTTTTTGAGTATTGGGCGGAGGGGAAGGTCAATTTCAATTCTCCAGTACTCCATAAAAATCAGCATGGCAAATAACAGCCAAATTTACTACAATTATTAGCACAAGAGTAAATATGGTATAGTCCGTCTATCAATAGAACATTACTTCTTCGGACATTTATTATTACAGAATTGCAACCATATCAAGCTCTCTGAAACACCAACTATGATGGGACATAAAAATAAAAATAAATGCAATGAAATCAAGTCCCCCATCCAACTTTTACAGGTGTTAATATCCACAAATCTAAGCCTAAACACCGTGTGTATAAATCAAAAGAAGTGAAGGAACATGAAACCTTCTCTGTGAAACACAAAAGAAGAAGGTCCAAGGAAAGTTACAAAGAACAGGTGCCTAAAACAAGAATCAGGTCTACCCTTACCCTGAGGCAAAAATTTCCTTGAAATAACCTAACTCGTAAGTATTAGCTCAACAGCCTAGAAATTTTTTGATATTTAATAAAATAACCTTATTCTTTTCAATCATACAAATATCACTGAGCACTGAGCAATTTTCTCCTTAAAAGAGCTATGATCCTAAAATATGACGACTGCCTTACACGAGCCAACTTTATATTTGAAAAGGCATGAAAAGAACAAACAAGCATGCAGGTCATGTGTAGATACATAGTTCATACCAAGTAACATATGGATGGGGATCCACATCAATTGTGAGACAACAAGACGATTTATAGCCAAAAACAAGAACACAAGAAAAACAGGAAAACACCTCCATCAAAATGTCCAAAACTGCACCTAATATCAATACAACCATAAATCCAATAAATTCACAAAGAGGTCCAAAGCTAAGAATATCAATAGTCCTGCCATGAAAAACAATTAATTGCTTTACCTTGAGTATCAACAGGCATAGCACTATCATAAGATTCAAGAATCATAGGCACTTTTAATGCTAAGGGGAATGAGCCTCAGTAATGCTCACACATTTCAGTTCAACCTAAGCACTTCAAAACATTATAATATTGTGCCAATACTAATAACATTACTTCATGAACTACATTAATTTGATTTGTATCCTAGGGCATATGGCAATCGCATAAAAACCTACATTTGAAGCAATATTGTACTCAGATTTTTCATAAAACATTATTCTTGGGCAAATACTTAGAACTTTCACTCAGATCATCAGAGTATTTAATAAGTAAAAATAGACATGGATACTTAGATAAATAAAAAACAAAAAATAGAAGTAGTAACTCCCTCAATCCACCCAGCCATAATCCTAGATGAATCTAGTTAAGATAACGCCAATATGTGCCAAGACTAAAATAAAACCTATAGCAAGAATTCCAGCTAGCAAAGTCACAGAACCCAATCAAGTACACATAGTACGAAATTACCTCAGTGAACCTGTCGTGTAACTCATCATTATACTCACGATACCGGAGTAGGTGTATAATCTTGGCGAAATAATGCAAGTAAACAACAAGGGCAGTGCCGTGCATCGCCGCAGCCACCGACCCCACAAACATGAGAGCCCAGTCGAGGCTATCAGCGTAGACAAACAACTGGGAGAACGGCACCGCCGCTGGCGGCGGCTCCATCTCCTCGTTCTCGGCGTCGATCTCTTCCTCCACCTCCACCGGCTCCGCATCGCCCGTCCCCATATCCGTGTACGGAGATGGCGACTCCGGCGGCTCCGACACCTCTGACACCGGCGTCAGCGGCTGTATGTGGGGCGGCGACCAGCCGAACAAACCCCTAGAGATCATCATCTTGCCCACAAAATCACTGAACCAACGACAAAAGATGAATTCCTTCCGGAAATCAAAAACCCTAGGTCACAGCAGAAGGAGTTATTCCTTCGATTTCAGTCAGGCGGGAGTGGATCGGAATCAGCGGAGCGCGAATTGGCCGAAAGTGTCTGCTCCCCTCCCCTTTTCCGCTGGCTGAAATTTCAACTGGTTCGATTTCGACTCGGGAGATTGACTCAGTCAAAGAAGGCGGGAGGAGTTGGGTTGACTCGGCAGCGGATTCTGGTGGTTGCGTTCGGCGACGAGAGAGGCTTTACGAGGGATTTGCGCTCTCTCTCTCTCTAAAAACAACGTCAAAAGTGTCAGAACTGCCGTCGTCGGAGGTCCGAACTATACTAAAAAAAATAATGGAAGTTGGGAAAAGCAGAAAAAATGAGAAAAGCTTTGCAGATCCAGCTGTGCAACGGTAAAATACACATATACATACATGTTTTATGAGAAACATATATTGATATAAACAAATAAAAATATAAGAATACTACCTCCCCATCCCATTTCAATTAACTTTTATTTTTATTTTTTTACGTCCCATTTAATTATCTTCTACCTAAAATAGAAAATTATTATACAATTATTAAAAAATTTGATGTTAGAATTTTTTTATTTATTTTGTTTTGGTGTGTCAAAGGATCAAAGGTTTAACCAGTCTAGAATATCTTTAGATTAACTTCATTTTTTATTTTAAATGTTAAATCCTGTAAGGTTTTTTATATCGAGTTGTAATTGAAGTTGATTGAAGACTGACTGAAAAATATATGATCACTCTGGAACTGATCAGACTAGATCTAATGAGTCTCGGATTGACAAGTTACTTCATCAAAATTGTAACTCATCAGTCTCGGACTGACCAGTCTGGGACTCGTCAGTCTCAGAATATCAAACTTGACAGTCTGGGGATCACTCATGACGTCAGCTAGCATGAACTTGCCAACCTGACAACATGAGCATGGAATCTTAGTTCTAATCTCCGCGCATAGAGACAAGAAAATTCATTTGAGGAATGATACTGACAAATTCAGACTTAAAGGATTGAGAATTCCTTAAAGTCAGCAAATTGGATTCCTTGGACTGATCGTACTGTCGTTCTGACGAAAAGGTGAACAATCACAGTTGAAGTCAGAAAAAGCGGGAGTAGGTCCTGAATTGGCGGAAAAAGCACACCTGTCGCACAGAGAATAGAAACATCAGATTAGACAAACATTCGATGTGTTTAACGGCTCCAAGATTTAAATCTTAGCACCTTCGCCTATAAATAACCGAGGACCTCCAGAGATTCAACACACTTAACATCGAACTCTCGAGCTTGCCGAAACTCTGCTGATTTTCCAACTCAAAAGTTAGAGGTTTATCTAAATTTTTTTGTGTCACCTTCGTGAACACGAAACTATGAACTTCTAGTTATTGAGTTATTCTTAGTGTTCTTTCTCTCTAAGAAAGAACACAACAGTCAAGTACACTATGTACTTTGACTCCGACGGGCATCTAGCCACAAACACTGAAGTTTTGAGGAGAAGTCTAAAACCCTCAACTCCGGTGACAAGGAGGTTGCATGGTGTGCCAACACTCTGAGAAGCTACGAAATGAAGGACCAACAAAGGGTCAGGCAAGTGAGCTAGTGGATTGGTATATTCACCGACTAGCGATAGATCATGAGAGCACCTTATAGATCCAACGCTTAATGAATTTCTAGACTCAGTCTGAAGAGTGGACGTATGACCTTTTGGTTTCCGAACCACTATAAATCCTTTGAGTCATTTTATTGCTTTATGTTTATCAGTTTTCGTACCTTAAAACTCAAATTATAGACTGAAACTGATTAACAACTATTCGACTCTAAAATTGAGCTTTGACAATCAAGACTGGTACTGAACAACCAATTTGGATAAGTGCAAGTCTGTTATTAAAATCATTCGGATGTGCAAATTAAAACTTTGAAATTCGAGACCATCCTCCATCCTCTTAGGGATAATTCTAGAGAGACAGAAGAAGTATTTAATTATTGTAAAGAAACGAACAGTTTTTATTACTAATCGATCGATTGATTTTAAACCCTTGTTATCAAATCACCCGCAATCGATCAGTTCATTTGAGTTTGAAAATGAGAATGGACTGATTACATTAGTCTCACAAAATAAGATTTGGTGAATAGTTTCACAGGATTTATTTTCTCAGTTCATTTAATGCTTTGAGGTTGTAAAATTTATCTTTTAGCATGGATTTGTTGATCGCATAATATTGTCTCAACAAGATTGTTTAAATTTCAAAGTGTGTGCAAAAAAAATAATGTTTTGCATTGATTGTTGAAGTTATATTCTTAATGATGGAAAAATCAATTTGAAAAATCTTTAATTATAAAATATTACAAGAATTTAAAAAAGATTAATAATTATAAGACATGAGAATCTTTTGAGTGATATATTAAAAGTTCACAAAATTAAATAATATAAATAAATCAAGGTTTGGTTGAAGTAGTTTTCATTTGAGAATTTCTCTTTCAAAGTTGTAATCATATAATAACGTTACAAGAAAGTTATTAATTTAGGGTTTATTCGATAGCTACAGATTTGTGAGGTTGTAAATGCAGTCAAATAAAATGAAAAAAATGTGATTTTGAAATTGAAATACGCATTCAATATTTTGGACTCACAATTTGATTGGGGACGGCACCATGTTAGAGCTTGAGTCATTGGATCACACAATTATATATCTATATAATTCAAATGAATCGCAGTTGAATCTATAGCACTTGATGTCTCTATATGTGGTTATTGAGATGTTCATAATAAAGTTCGAACTTATGATTTATTGAATAGAAACAATGTGCTTTCACCACTTGTACTTCGAGCTGAGAACATTTATTTGTACGTTATTATAGAAAATTGTTGGGACCATATATCATCTAGCCCAACTTAACTGCAGAGACAGCCCAAACATAAATAACTACTCACTTGGCGCTAACAAATAAGGCTATCTCTAGACTCTAACAGAACAATTCAATCACTTTAATATTTAATTACTTTCTCTCTCTTCCACATCATCAATAACATATCAATTTAACCACAATAATTTTACATAATTTAGCAGCAATCATACAACCATAATAATTTTACATAATTTATCAGCAACCATCAAACCAGAATATTTTATATAATTTTATCTAATTTGATTTTAAGATTAAAATTTGTAGTTATAATTGTAATAATAAAAATTATAAATTATAAGGCGATTAAATAAAAGTAAATTGCATTGATTAAGTAAAATAAAATTACATCGATTATATTACATTATAATTGCTTTAAACAAGACGATTACATAAAATTAAAACACAAAGTAAAATGTTGAACATATTTATCTTTTAATGGTGTAGATTAATACAATATGTAATATATATCTAATTTAAATATATATATATATATAT
>JAPKLW010000951.1:29603-136389 GCA_026898455.1 Plectranthus barbatus | reverse complement strand
ACAATATGTAATATATATCTAATTTAAATATATATATATATATATATTAATCTCTATTTGTAGAGAATAAAAAGGTTATGAATTTTGTTTTATTTTTCATTAATTTTTGTGTTATTATATAAAATAAATATCAATTTTACTAAAAATATGACACATGCCATTATATTAATTTTGAAAAACAAAATAAAAAAAAGTGTTCGGACCCAAGTAGTTGGATTTGATTGCATTCCAACTGGGGTCCAGGGTCCCTAGACCTCCCCCAGCAATGACATTTGGGGGAGTGTCATAAATTAAATATTAATAAACACATTAAATTTAAATGTTTAATCCATGAGAAATTAAGGAGTGTCATGACATTACTCCTGTCGGCTGATCCATGAAGGCATGAAAAGTCATCCAATCACATGCTGCCACTTGGCAGTATGTGATTGGATACTCGTATTTTTTGGATAAATACACAAAATAATTATAAAAAAAAAATTATACCAAAATTCATAATTTTTTTTTTCTCTATAAAATGAACCCAATATTGATACATTTTCATTCACAACCAAAACTTCTATTTTCTCTAGTATTTCTTCATTTTGATATCTTGTTATGGATCCAAATGATCTCAATTACTTCTTCTCTTCCCAAAATATCTCTCCACGAAAACTCATCACCAGACTCAAGTTCCGATTCATTTGAAATCCCTGGATATATGAGTGGGAAGAACGAGTCCATCAGCAAAATCGACAAATTGATGGAATCATCCAAGAGTTCATCACAAGCAATCACAATCTGTTTGTAATATATAAATATATAATTAAAAAATTAATAAAAAAATATTATAAATAATATATATTGAAAGTATAAATATGAAAATAAAATAAATTTTAGGTTGTGTTGATGTCATTGCTGTGAGTGAAATTGAGTTGGGTTGTGGGTTGTGTAGGTGGATGAGAGAGAAATTATTATTTTATTGTTAGGTTTGGTTGTGGAGTGTCATTGGTAGGAGTAGTCTTACTCTCCTTCCACAAAATACTATTTTTTCATTTTTTTAAATTATTTTTTCCTATGTGACATCCGACCACAAGGATTGTGGTTGCCGTTAGCACTGGTCTAAGGGTTAGCACCCATGAAAGGCTATCCCAACACACAAGCGTCTACCCCAACCCTAGGAGAGTCGGGGTTAGCCCTGGTGATCAAAGTCATCTGGTGTAGAGCTAAGAACTTCGGAGTTCATCAAATTCCAGGATATAGGCGAAGGATGCTATCACGTGATGATAATCCATCCCTCATCATTTGCATCTTAGTAAACCATTCGTCATCAACTCTCTTGCAAACTCCCATAACAAGAAGCAAAGTAGCAAGAGGGTGGGACAAGAGAAAGAGTGGCGGAATCCGTATAAATCATTCATGAATCTAAGGTAAAGGGGGTGATCTTTTGGTAAAGTATGTCATAACTCTGCCAAAATCATCAATACCAAAAATTTGAGGTGATAATTCGTGCGGATCGGATCCTTATCGTGTCGATCCGTTAATTATCCTATCCTTAAGGCACAATCCGTATCCGAACTGATATGAAAATATTAAATCCGTATTCATATCCAATCCAATTCATGATCCAGTCCGAACCTAATCTGATATGTTATCCAATTCGAATTCGATCCGGTAAGAACCCGATAACTATCCAATCCGATAAATTCAAAAATTATCTAAAAAAAATTGATAAAAAAACATGATAAGTTGTAGGGGTGAGCAACGGGCGGTTTGGGTTGGAAACCACACCAAACCTGCAAAACCAATAACCCGCAAAACCAATAACCCGCAAATTTCCTAAAATTCAACCCAAACCGCCCGAATAAAAATATTGAAACCAAACCGAATCATCGATTTCGGTTTGGTTTCGGTTATAACCGAAAATTCTCAAAAAAAAGGAGACAGTGTCGCAGCAACGACCAGCGAGGCAACGACGACTAGTGAGGAAGGGAGGCGGCGTCGCAGCGAGGAAGACAAGCAGCGTGACGGACAGCAGGAGGCAGCGTCGGCTAGTCGCAACGACGACTAGCAAGGCAGGCAGCGTCGTCGTGAGGGACAGTCGATGATAGGGTTGGCCGGACCGACATGATGTCTGGGCAGTGACACGTGTGATTATGGTTAGGATTTACAGTGTTTGGTTTGTTAATATTTATATTTTATAATTTATAGAAAATAAATCTTAAATTTTTTTTAGAATATATCTCTTTAAAAAAAAGATATAGAATATATAATAGTATAAATAAATATGAAAATTTATATATAATATATGTATATAAATATCGGTTCGGTTCGGTTAAAACCGTACCAAAACCAAACCAAACCGATAACCCACAATTTTTTAAATATTCAACCCAAACATAACCCGCATATATTTTCAAATCGACCCAAACCTACCCAAATCCAACTATTCGGTTTGGTTTGCGGTTTTCGATTTGGTTTTGCTCACCCCTAATAATTTGGAAAAAAATTTAATCGAAAATGATTATTTCATAAAAGTAACCTAAACCTAAAAATTAAAATAATATTATTAATTATTATATTTAAATCAATAAATAAAAATAAAATTGATTTTATATTAATTTATTAATGGATATCCAAATTTGATCCGTATCCGATCTGGATCCGATCCGATTAACGGATTATTCGATCCAACCTGGATTTAATCCGAATTCGATCCAAGTTTTTCGTGTTCTTATTGTGTCGATCCGATAATGATAATCCGATAAACCTCAATCCATATTCGTTATTATCGTGCAGATTCGTATCGGATTATCGAATCTCGTCAAAAATTACCATCCCAACCAAAGATATTTCGATCAGTGTTTTTTTATAAAAAAAAATACATCAATACTAAATAATAACTGTCATTATCACAATTCCAATTAGTGATCAAATCAACTAAGAAGTTCTATCAGTAAATTACACATTACTAAAAATCCACTCACAACATAATGTCATTACTGAGGTTTTTTTTTTTTTTTTTAATTCTTCTAAAAACACTCAAAACCCTTCTTATAATATTGTTCCTCGATCTAGGCAGCTAATTCATCACAGATATAATGTGGATTGCAGTAACAATTCAATAATCTCAATTTTGAAAATTTTATTTATTTCTTATGTGTAACAGATATAATCATTAAAATTATATAAACAATATACATATTACATAAATTATTGCAAAACTTGTTAAGTGCTAGTTGAGCACATGAAATACATCATTTTTTCTTTAATTGACCTATTCAAATTTGTAATTTTATATTAGTGTTTTAATTGAATGATTTTGTATAAAATAAAAACCAAACAAACACAATATGAAACTTAACTGAAAAACTTGATTGAGATCATCTCTAGATCTAATCAACAATTCTCATTTTGATAGTACAAGAATCCATCAATTCATGATGAAAATGGACAATTTATATTCAAACAATCCATAGATTTGAAATAAAAACAGGCCGATTAATTCTCGTATTTTTACAATGAAAATTGATTAATTTTAATTCCATCGAGTTTGGATACGTCCTCAAAAAATTAAAAGATACATAGATGAGATAATACATATATGTATCTATATATCATGTCCTAGTCATCTCAAACACATTCCAAAAATTAGGTGAGATGAAATGAGTTATAGATAACCTAAAAAAAGCTCTACCAAGAAAAGAAAAAAAAAACAGAAATCAAATCAATGACAATAAAATATGATTCATAATTTTGTTACATAGAATTAAAAACTATTCCCTCCAATGGGCACACTTACTAAATTGGGCGTCCCAACCAAATTGTCACATTTTTAAAAATGACAATTTTTCACAATCAACAATAAAATATTAATCCCACTAACTAATTATACACTCACAACTCTTAATTTTTGTGTCGAAAAGAAACATGCTAATTAGCATGGGACGGATGGAGTACCTCATTAGACCATCTCTAGTAATGACTTTGGAGCAAAAGTCATGGAATAAGACAAAAGTGAAGCTTTTAAAAAAAAATAAAATTGAGTTATGGTGCTACAGTGAATGACACCGGTTGCTTCACCAATCTATGAGCATTCAATCTCATGCTGCCACTTGGCAGCATGTGATTGGGTGCTCAATTTTTTTTGATAATTTGTAATTTCATGTATATTTTTAATAAATATTTAAAATTAATAATAATAAATTATATCAAAATTCATATTTTTTTTCTCTATAAAATGAGCCTAATATTCATACATTTTCACTCACAAACTCAACTTCTATTTTCTTTAGTATTTCTTCCTTCTCAGATCTAGTTATTATTCAATCAAATATTATATTTTTAAGAGTATGTAATTTTTATTATAGTTATATATTTTATAAACATATATAATTAAAAAGAATTATAAAAATAATATATATTGAAATATTTAAATAAAAAATTATATAATATAGGTTGAGTGAATGTCATTATTAGAGTAGAAATTAAGTTGGGTTGTGAGTTGTGTAGGTGGAAGAGAGAAAAAATAATATTTTATTGTTAGGTTGGGTTGTGTTGGGTTGTTAGTAGAGATAGTCTTAGTGAAATACTACTAGTTACCATCTACATGGCATGTGCAAAAATCCATCACACATTTATTTGGCCTCAACCATCACAACAACAATTGCCTTTTCAAATAGGATAGAGAATGGATAAATATGGTCATCTTAAAAATTTAAATGATTCTTTTAATTATAAAAGTTGGCCCTAATAGTAAAAAAACACTCATAATATTTTAAATAACATAAAGTTAATTGAAGCTATCGTTTTATCTTTTATATTATTTTATTGACTGGACTTTATTATTAATAACATCTCAATGCATAAAATATTGAATTCTATTTTTATGGGTATTTTACATGCGGTTTTTATTTTCATTTAGAGTGACTTCAATCATCACTACAACTATTTAATGCAAGAAAAATGGTATGTGAAATCCAAAAGTTTGAATTTGACATGATAGTGATGGATATCTATTAAATCAATGCCCATATATTTTCCAAAAACCCAATCATCAAATTATGCCTCATCAACCAAACAAAATAAAGTCATATCAAGTTTCTTGAATGTTTTAAGACCAAATAATACTAATAATAATAATAATAAGAGTTGGAGAAGAAACCATTGGACGTGGTTTTGAAGGTCACATGCCCCTCTATTAGATGGTCTAGTAGTCCAATAAATGAATAAGTTCAATGCTTGTTTCAACCGATGATTGAAAGATCATATTGCATCTTAACGATTCTATACATAATTTTACAAGTTTGAACTTTGTAGTCTTAAATTAAATTAGTTAATTCTATAAATTAGTTTGGCACAACAAAACTGATCAGGAACTAATTAATAATTCCTAACCAATTAAAACAATTAAAAATTTTAAATTAAAATGACAAGCGAAACTCTTTCAACACTATAACTTACAGTTAGGAAATTTGATATTAGATTTTCCTTACTTATTGTATTTTGGTGGGTCAAAGGGATTAGCTTTAGTTTCGTTTTTCAATGTAAAGTCTTGCAAGATATTTTTTATCGAGTTGTAATTGGAACTAATCGAAGAACATACTAATGAATCAGTCTGGGATGCACAAAAGACTCAAACAGACTGAAGCTCAGTATGGAATTGATCAGTCTGTGTTTTATAGGAACTGATAAATTTGGGACTACAACAAACATAACTGCGCAGTCTAGGACTGACCAGTCTAGAGCTTACCAGTTCAAATATCAAACTTGTCAGTCTGGGGACCGATGTTCAGACTGAATGATGACGTGAGCCAACATGGACTTGCAAGACTGACGACATTAGCATGGAATCCTAGTTCCAGTCCCCGCACATAGAGACACGAAGAATTTGTCAAAGAATGATGCTGACAAAGATCGGATAAGGATTGGAGATTCCTTAAAGTCTGCAAGCCCAAGACTTCAATCTGGATTCCTCGGACTGATCACACTGCCGTTCTGACAGAAATGTGAATAGTCACTATCGAAGTCAGAAAAAGCGGGAGCAGGTGTAAGATTTCTAGAAAAGCACCTACATCTATCGCCGAATGTGATATAAACATCGGATTGGTCGAACATCCGATGTGTCTAACGGCTCCAAAGCTTGAATCTCATCACCTTAACCTATAAATAGCCGAGGACATTAAGAGACGCATACCAACCGAACCATGTATTATCGAGCTTGCTGAAACTCTGTCAAATTTTCGACTTAAACGTTTGAGGCTTTCAAAGCTTTTCATGTGTCATTGTTGTGAACATGAGACTCGTAACTTCTAGTTATTGAATTATTCTTGGTGTTATTTCTCTTCAGGAAAGAACACAACAGGCAAGTACGCTCTGTACATTGACTCAGACGGGCGTTCTAGCCACCAAGCCGACAGTTCTGGGGAGAACTTTAAAGACCCCATTCTAGCGACGAGGAGGTTGCGTGGTGTGCCCAAACTCCGAGAAGTCGCGAAGTGAAGGACGTACAAAAGACCGGGCGAGTGAGCTAGTGGATCGATGAACGAGGTATTCACCGACTAGCGATAGATCGTGGGAGCACCTTGTATTCAATCACTTAGTGGATTTCCAGACTTTTGTCTGAAGAGTGGACGTAGGACCTTTTGGTGTCCGAACCACTATAAATCCTTTTGTCCTTTTACTGCTTTCTGTTATCAGTTTACGTTCTTTAAAACTCAACATTTAAGTGTTGAAGTATAAACTGAAACTAACTTAACATCTATTCAAACTTAAGACCCCAACTAAGCTTTAGAAAATCAAACTGAAACTGACACCCAATTTAGATAAGTGCAAGTATATCATTAAAATATTCTATTGTGCAACACATTATTGCTCTGAAATCCGAGGCCAACACTTACGAAATCATTAGTAACTCTAACTAAATATAATTAATAATAGTTAACTTTTATAAAACGACTTAATCTGGATTAAAATTGATGTGATCATGTGATTCGGACTTTGAATATCGAATTTCTAGAAACCAAGTGTGAAACTTTAAGTTTCGAACTATGACAATATTTATTTTTTTACTAATGATAAATAATTGTAATTAAGATCCAACCAATTTAGTATTTATACTTCTGAACTAATTATCAGTGTCCGCAACAAGAACTCAACGAAGTTTTGTTGTCCATTATATTTAACTTCTCCATGATGTGCACGTGTATTATTATTTTTCACCTCAAATAAAAAGTTTTTTTTATATTTGTCTTTTTTTTCCAATTTACTTAAACACATAAATTGTACAACCCAAATACAAAAATTACCTAATAAAATTATCAAACAGAAAATCCTTTAAATAAAATTCCCTAATAAATGAAACATTGAATAAAATTCAGTGTTTTGCCAATGAAAATAAATACTCTACTGTCTTAAGTATTTGGTTCAGGTTATTTTTTGGGCATCTCATTTATATGCTCTCACCTCCAAATTTAGTGTTATTTTTTACATGTGTTTACAAAACTAACCTTGAACAACCTTGTAAATTAAGTACAATTAATAAGATCTATTATTTAGGGGTAGCAATTGGGTCGAGTTCGGGTTGGTAGGTCGGGTTGAGACCTAATATTAACACGTTAATATGCTAACCTGAACCCTACCCGTTTATTTCTTGGGTAAAAATTACACCGAACCCGATCTATTTATAATTTTCAGGTCGACCAAAAATGACCCAAATGACCTGTTTAATTATATTAAAAATTAACTTTAATCAACCTGATCTTTTTAACATGAAAATGACTTGTTTAACTAGAAATCACAAATACAAAAGAAAATGTTGTCCATTACGCAAAACTAAACAAGATAACGAAAGTTTACATAAGTTGTAGGAACTGAGTCTACAATAGGCGACATGAATCGCCATTTATTAAAACTCCGGATTCGATTTATGGATATCAAAATAAATGTCATGACAAACAGTGAATGCCCCATGCATGCTCCTATTTAATTTAATTCGTAGATTCAAAGGAATATCTGAGACTCCAAGGACTGATCTACAGATCTAGATCGATGATGGCAATGAAGATGGTGCAGATCTGGATCTGGAATTGATCAAAGCGATGGTGTTCCTACAGATCTGATCTTCTGATCTGTTCCCTTGCTCGATCCGGAAATCTGGTGAGGATACGCTACCGGATCTACAGCCGCCCACTCTCTCACAATCTCTCTAGGGTTTCTGATTTGAAACTTCAAAACTTATGTGGGAAAATGAGAGATTCATCTATTTATATAGATCTGAGAATGGGCTATTAGGGTTTAATAAACCCTAATGGGCTCTGAGCAGTGTTGGGCCAGACCAGGGATGAAATGCAAATAATAAAGTGGGCCTCCTATTAATTAATTCCACGTTCAACCAAGAACATAATTAATTAATAAACATTAATTCATGCCACCATAGAATTAATGCTGACCTACCCCTTTATTACCATGTTATTAGGAACGGGTTGCATTGACTTGGTTAATCCCCATATTTAAGGTTTCAGACATTCATTAATTAATTCAGCGTATGACAATTAGCTATAATTAAATAATCTCTTATTATTCCTGAGCAGTACCACTCAACCCTTATCGCTTATGCTTGAATCAATGATTCAGCCTGCACGACTTAGCATAGCGAACCTCGTGAGCTTCCCAGGGAATGTCACCATCCTGAAATGGATATGGTTATCTAAATCCAGCCTGAGGAAACCCCACACAAGCTGCCATCACCCAAGATGCAGATATACGAGTACATGTAAGACTCTCCACCATAGCAAGTCAAAGTGACAGTCAACCCATGTGTGCCCCTCAGCTTTCAATAGACTTTAGATCCGACCAAGTTACCGAAATCTTTACTCATTCATATGTCAAGTAGAATGGTTCATCTCACTGTTGATCCTATCAATACATTGAGATGTACCAGTCACACAAAGCAGTCAAGATAAACCACTTATGGACATGTGTGCCGCAGCCTAAACCGACAGCCAAACCAGAAACTGTCTCAGCTGTGATAACTGTTTATATCTCGCTAGGTCGAACGATCTATACGATCTTCTGTGATCTCTTACACACCGTATGATCTCCCTATCGACGAGATAACTGGATGTGTTTGTTCGCATCGTATGATTGTTAATTCAGACAGGAATTGTTTATTGCAAGTCATTAATGATTACCAGTATATCAAACATAACGTTTCCTAATATACCAATCATAATGCTTTTATGTATACAATTCCAACATAAGTTTTATCCAAGCACCAAGCCAACAAAATAAGTTTATATAAGGTTCATGATCCAAATACAACCAAACCAAATATCAATAGTACACAATCGTGGTGATTCTTGTCGTAGTTTCAAGTATAATGCTCAAAAAATAATATAAATGTAATTTGATGCATAATAAAGAAAACAACTTATATTAATAATGCATTAAATATAATATTGATGAATAAAAATAGAACATTTATAAAAAAAATTGCTAAAAATGCTAAGATATATAACTTTATTAATTAATAATATTTTAATAATATAAAATATAACAACATATATATGCGTGCATCGCGCGAGTGTAAAGCTAGTATAATATTAAAATATTAAAATTGATTAATTTTGCGGGTTATTCAAGTTACGCGGGTCGACCGGAAACTGACCCGAAGCCGATCCAAAATTTAATTAAGTTCGCGGGTTCGATCCAAATTGACCCAACTCGTTAAATTCGTGTTAGGTTCGTGTCGAGTTGTCGGGTTTGAGTCAGAGATTGTCGCCCCTAATATTATTGATAGTTATTATTTAATAGCTTGCTCAAATATTTAGGTTTTATAAATAATTTTTTACATTGTACAAGATAAAACTGGACCAAATAATCAGGATGTAGAGAGTTGTTAATTGTAACCTGATAATTGTCGCATGCATGACTCTCGTCTTCTTCTCCGAGAAAAATTCTTCCATCTCAGAAATTCACATAAAAACTAGAGTTAAAATCTTAAATAGCCTATTTGACTATATTAAAACCCTAAATAGCCAATATTATGTACATATTCAAGGATTAGCCATTTTCCAAAAATACCCCTATTTTTTCAAATATAATAATATCTTTTTCAGTTTAGAATATTTATTCAAAAGAACACGTTATTAACACAATTATAAATCACAAAGACTATACGCTATTCTCACTGTGCCCATGGAGAGAAAAAAACAATATTCTTGGAAGATCAACTCAAATTCATCTTCAATTATGACTTCAGGTTCGAATTGCTGTATTTATGAATTTTCAGTTTATCTTTATAGAGTAATAATTAGGATATAAATCTATATTGAAGTAAACCCTAATTATTAAGATTAATTTTTAAGGTATGAGAGTCGCTCTATCAATAATTTTCTGAGATATGATGATTTAGATTAAATTTGATTTATATTTGTTTGTGCGAATATTTCTTTGGCAAATTTGATGATAGGTGAATTGTTATTTTCTATGCTGTAAATTAATATGAGGCCGTCACTCAGACTTTCGATTTTCTGTAATGGAATATATGGTGTCATGAATATTTAATGTTTGTTTTGGAATATGGTTATAAGATGAATTTGATTGAGGGTTTGAATTAATTTCTTATATGCTTAAGCATACACGTGAATTAATTCTTCATAAATCTTTTCGTTGCGATTTTCATTAATTCAAAATTTTTGATTTGGTTAATTAATTTTAGTTTTCGCAATCTTGCAAAGTTGTATTTTTTCTAGTAAGTGGGTTTTGATAATTGACCTCGACTTTAATTTTGATATAACATGATTTTGATTGCGATTAAATTTTAAGGCACTTTAATGACTTTTAAGTCAGTCTTTTAGAGCTTTGATATTGTGATTTTTTTATTATTAAGCATAAATTTGGTGTTCAGTTAATTTTGGCAGAACTGATTATAATCCCATTATCGTTTCGATTGTTAACTTTGGTTAGATAAATTAATTGTTCTCGACTAAAAAATATGACTTCAGTAAGATTATTTTTATTGATTTGAATTATTGAGGCATTACATGTCTATTTGTTCTATATCTTTTTTACAGAGGCCACCTGTCAAAGTCAAAGTGGAAGTCCAAGTTTACTGATTTTGGATATTGATTTTGGTGGTCGATTCAAACATTTGTTTATCGCATTAGGGGTGTCGCGAGTTGCCTTTTCATCGTCATTAAGACAAGTTATTGTTGTGGATGCTACACACCTCAAGGGAAGGAACAAATGTGTTTTATTTGTTGTTGTTACAAAAGATGGCAACAAGCAGATATTCCCCCTAGTTATTGGTGTTGGCCCGATTGAGAATGACGATTCTTGGACTTGGTTTCTAACTCGATTGCGCTTGGCTTTTGGATGTCACGATCAATTACTGTTCGTTTCTTATCAACACATTAGCATTTCAAATGCAATCAACACTGTATATCCGGAAGCGACACACGGGGTGTGCTTTTACCATCTGCAGAATAAACTAACGGTTTTTGGTCCAGCTATAGTGAAGTTGTACCACAAGGCTGCATATGCTTATCGTTTTGCAATCTATAAGCAGGCCATGGAGCAAATTAAGCAGTATTGTCCCGCGGCATACAACAAGCTTATGAGTGTCGGACCTAATAAGTGGGCAAAGTCACAATGTCGTGTCCGTAGGTATAGCTTTCTAACTTCAAATGTTGCTGAGGTTTTCAATGCAAGGTTGTTAGACTCAAGACGCTTGCCCATCTGCTCCATTATCGAGTCCTTCAGATACATTGTTGAACAATGGTTTGACCAAAGACGGGTTAGGGCAAATGCACGAAATGATGAGTTCACTGAAGAGGCATGACAAAAATGTGCTCCTTCGATCGAAGTATCTAAGAAGTACACAGTTGTGGCCACATCGAACATGCAATTCAAAGTCCACGATGGCACACAGACATGGAAGGTAGATCTAAACGACGAATCGTGCTATTGCTATGAGTTTCAGTTGGACTTAATGTCGTGCTCTCATGCTATTGCAACAATTCGGTATGTAATTTATATTTTAACACAATTATAATTTTTTTCAATTGTTATACTCTATACAAATTTTTATTTTATTTTATAGGGTTAAAGGAATGAGTTTGCACACTTACATTTCTCCATACTACAAGACATCTACTTCGCGTGAAATATATGGCGGAATTGTCAACTCTCTTCCTCCGCGGGCTGAGTGGATGGTTTCATCAGAAATTGTGGTAACCAATTTATTACCTCCTATTGTGACTCGTCAAGCCGGACGCCCCAGAAATACTCGTCATCCTTGTGGTGCAGAGGCAAGACAGTCATCCACTGGCAGACAACGAGCTCATAAACGGTGTAGCATTTGTAGAGCAACAACACACACAAAGCGTCGGTGTCCAGATCAACATCTCAACAATTAATTAGAAAAGTGTACTTTATTAATATTGTAGAATGTTTGCATTGGACTTTTCAGTGTAGGAGGAAGCTTATATAGACCATTATTTAGTCTCCACAAGATGTCATTTCATTTTGTAACGAGAGAAGTAATAATTATTAGTTAACAATAGTTTGATTTGTTGATGATTTGTACATGTATTAGCTGAATGTGAATAATTTTCATGTTCACGAATATCTTGGTTGTCATGTGCCTTTTATTTAAGGTATTGTGATAGACTTTGGGATGGTGTGAGCCATACGGTGCCATTTATGAGAGTTATATTACCATAATAAAATATAGTTTTACCAATAATACTAATTAATTTAATAATTTATTGATTTATTAAAATATTATAAAAGATGAAGGATATATAAAATTATATTACCAAATTTACGAACATATTAATAATAACATATAAAAATATAGTAATACCAATAATATTAGTTAATTATTAGAGTTAGTTAATATACTGCTTTCATTTCACATATTAATTCAAATATACGGGTATTTAAGAAAGTTCACAGTTTTTTGGTTAATTCTTGAATGTACATATAATTTTGGCTATTTAAGATTTTGGAATAGTCAAAGTGGTTATTTAGATATATTTTCACTAAAAATTATCATTAATTAACAGAAAAATAAGGATCATTAATGAGCAATATTATTATTATTATTTAATTTGGCAAGATCTAGTGATCAGTGAACCAAAAACTTAAAAAAAAGTTTAGAAATTAATACTAATGAGTAGTGAACCAAAAACACAAAACAAAAAACTGAAAATTAATATTAATGAGTAGCCGTGAAGGAGAAACATAAAACAAAAAATTGGAGAGTGAAATAGTAATAAATTAAAAATACAAGGAAATAGGTGTAGTAAAATTTTTATTTCTCTGCCAATAAAACTGACTTGTAAAGAGAGGGAACTTTCATATAATAATGGTAGTATGCTCTCAAGTCGCAAGTCCGACAAGTTGGCGTGTGATCTTCTGGACATGAGACGGGGATACAAGAGATAATAGCATGGAGAAAAAGTGCGGCTTAATTTGTAAGAGCAGATGTCAACATCATGTCCACCGTAGTCGTTGTCAAAATCCTAATCGTCCTTTTTTTCAATTAGTTTTTGAATTAAATTGTAAAATTTTTAATTATCTTTCTGTAGATCTAATTGAAACGCGTGGTTGAATCGGATTTAAATTCACAGCGACTCAGATTCAGATACTACAGAGTTACCATAATCCTAGATCCACTACATTAAATTAATAGGAGTATGCACATTTTAACATCCATGAATAGTCTGAGTTAATGAATCTGTAATTCGGTTCACGACATTAATCTCTACAGAAGCACCATAAGATTATTTTAGATAACCAGATTCCTATGGTTGTAAAAATCGGACCAAATCAATGAGGAGTTGCAACTTTTTTAGTGTGACACAAATAAATTTTAGCGACGATGGTGGTATTAGTACATGAGAGTGAGGGGTCAGGGGTGGTTGCGGTGTTATTAATCTAAGCTTTTACGGTGATGATGACATTGATTTAAGGTTTATTACATTGAATAGGTTTTTATATATGAGTAATATTGATTTAACGTTTAATATAATGAATAAGTTTGTATATGTATTTTTGAATTTAATAAATATAAATATAATTAATTTATTATGATATTATATATATTTTTTGAAATTTAAATTGTTTGAAAAATAACATTTTATATTGGATAAGTTTTTAAATTTAGGGTGGGAATAAGATATCCAAGAAAAGAGGACATTTTTTTTATAACGTTCACCTCTATTTTAATACTAATCAATAGTTAGGATTTAACTATCCCTACGTTCATCTAATGAGCCTAATTAATTTTCTAGACTTTTCTTTATAAATTTATATTTATCCTATTTTCTAGAGAGTTCTATGAATTTCTCAAGAACTTAATCAAAAAAGTAGCTATTACAATTTTTGGCTTAAATTTCTAAAGCTAAAAAACATAAATAATTTTAGCCCAAAGTTATTGGTCCAAATAAAATTTATAATTCATAAAAAAGAAAGTTATTATAAGTTCATTTTATAGTTCATGACACCGACATGACACATATCCATTTTATTTATCCTGATCCATTAATTATTTTATAATTTCAATTTTGAATCTATTTTGTGATCTGTATTAGTTTGTGATATCGATCACAGACACAAACTTAACTCATTTTATTTTTTTTAATTATTTTATAATTTGAACTTTTGGGTCGGTGTCTTGGGATGACACTAACCATGATGCATACTGGGTTTCTGATCCATTTTATTTTATTAATTGTTTTAATTTGAATAAGAAATATGTTTTAATAACAAATATTAGAATTAATATTTTTTTTGAATAACACATAATAACTTTCTAAAAATGCAGAATTTGTACTTACAAATATTTTTTGAATGGGTAATATTTTGAATATTTTCATAATATAATGATTTTGGATATTTTTAAATTTCTCTCTTAAAAAAAATTAAAATCAACGATATTAAAATATAGCCTTAAAATACACCAATTGCAGCTTCATTTTTATATTTTTGTAGAATAAGTCTACTACTTGGTTATTTGACATCAAACAGCTAATTTAAATGTCAAAATTTAGTAAAATTATAAAACTCGATTAAGTGTAAATCGAATATAAAAAATGCCAGGGTTAAGGCTGCCAAGCACCAATTGGCCAATATATTAGTTAAAAACTCATGAAAATGAATCAAGTAAAAACATGGAATTTTATTAAAAAAAAAAAATTCACTTCTTGAAATTTAGATCATTTTTTTTCCTCAAATTAATTAAACACCTAAATTGCAGTCCAATTCTCGTAAAAAAAATACCAAATAAAACTTTAGATAAAATTTTAAATAAAAAATTATTTGGGTAAAATTCGGTGTGACTTTTTTATTTTCACGATGAAAATAAGTTGTTAATTGTAGCAATTGTCTCTCATGCATTCTCTCTCGTCTTTTTCTCCAAGTTTTTTTTTTTTCATCTTAGAAATTCACATAAATTCACATAGTTAACAGAAAAAAAAAAAAAAACAAGGATAACTAGTGAACCAGAAACATAAAACAAAAACAAAAACACACTAAAATTAGTGAAAGTAAAATAAATTAAAATTGAGAAGTAGGAGTGAACCAGAAAGGTTGGGGTTCGATCTTCCAGAAAGCTTGGGGTTCAGGTCGGGGTTCAATTTTCCGGACATGAGACGAGGGATACAAGTGATAATAGCATGAAGAAAGTGTGCGGCTTTTGTAGCAGAAGATGCCAACCTCGGTGAAATAAATGGAATCCCGCTTCAACTCGGGAAAGTCGACTGCATTATCAGCGAAAGATTGGTTCATTCCGACAAACATGGCCAGACCATCCAGCGTCCCTTCCTTGAACCTCAAATCACGCCCATGTAGGGCGCCGGAGACGAGAAACGGACTTGAGTAGAAGAAATAAGGAACCCATAAACGCAACGCAGTATATTTTTTCGATTCAAAACAATGAATGCATCTCGGATTTGATTTATTAATAGGAGTTTTATCGACCCGAAAGATAGTTTAACTATTTTCGAAAGATTTATCTGTATCTAGTACTTGCGTTATATGAGGAACTAACCCTTAGATATGAACAATACCAAATCATTATCATGCATGATTTCAAAAAACGTTATTGTAAAAATATTATAATGTGATGTAACTGAAATATATGTTAGTTCCTAATTTTGCTGATACACATTCATATTAATTCCAATTTTTTTATTTAAAAAAAGCATCTAATCAATTTGCTTTATACGTCGTTATATTCATAATCATTCAAATAATAGTACTGAATTATTTTAAGCTAACACATCCACCCCAAATATTTCCGGAAAAATTCGAACCTATGACCTCTCGATCGTGGTTAATGTGCTTTCATATATTTTTGCATGAATATTAGTTGTGAAATGAAAAATGAGTTGACTTGAATTCATGCGTCTATACGGAATAGTTGCGTTGTATGACTATGCTTTTGCTTTACATGCATAATAAAAAAAAAAATCGAATTTCTTAATTAAAAAAAAACACTTTTTCATTATTTGAAATATCGAAAAATAATAACAAAAAATAACTCCATCAACAACAGTCTATATTTTAGTTAGAGTGAAAATTAAAATCTGTTGAACTTTAGAATTTTTAATTCAGCTACGTCAAGTTTGAGTTCAAGTACAACTTTAGTTCAAATTAAGTCCGTGAGTTACTTACTACTAATTTACATTTGTATATATTAACTCATGATGTATAAATACTTTAAACTTTTTAATAAAATTAAGAAATGATTAAAAAAAAACTAGTTAACTTGATCATATTAAGCTTGAGAATTTAAACTCAATCAAGTCGAATTCGAGGTCAAGGCTCGAGTTCTCTTATTGAAATTAGCGACTTGTGGTCATCCCTTGATTGGGCACATTTTTTTTGTTAAATATTTGGTCTAACATAATCTCCCAAGAAGAGATAATCAATACAACTGACATACTTCCACTAATCAGTATCATGCCATAGCAGGCAACTCTAGTGGGATTTTTTTTTTAAAAAAAAAGCTACATAAAGTTCTTCACATTATTTTCCTGGAGCAAGGGGATCCATATTCATCAAAAAGTCGCATAAGATTTCCAAATTGACCGTGCAAATCACCAAATGTTCTAAAAATTGTTAGTGCTTGGGTAGTGCCTAGCGTTTAGGCAGGACTTAGAAATTTTTTAGACAATAATTTATTGGTAAGCTAATTCTTAATATTTAATATTTATTAATAAATAAAAAATTAAGATTATATAAAATTTAAAAAAATAATTCGTCTGAACCGATTAGGTGGCACGTAGTCTGCTTAATGGCCCATCCAAATCGGTGCCTAGGTGTTAAAAATTTTGTTAGAAATATCATTCTTTTTATTTTATGTTTTGGTGGGTCAAAGGCTGTCAAAGCCATCTTAGTCAGTTTCCAACTTAGAGACAAAAATGTAAAGTCATGTATAGGTTCTTTATCGAGTTGTAAGTTGTTTAGACTAAGCATATGATATGCTTGAGGATTTGAAGAAAATGTTATGCGTGAAACTTGGTTTCACTAAGTATGGCCAAGGCCTATACTAAGTTTGGGCACTCAGTATAGAGGAAATAAGGGTACTCTATACTGACTAATGGAAAGTTAGTATGGAGTCCTATGTTTTTAAGCACGTGGAACACGAAGAGAACCAATCTCACTCAGACGTCAAGGCAATTGATTGCTTAGTAAAAGTCAGTACGAGGATATCCATACTTGAATTCCTCTAATTGAAACTGAGTCTGACAAGAGCAGGTGGAAATTACAAGAAGTACATATGTTGCAGAGCAGAGCAGACATAATGTATGGGCTATGATTGGGCGACATTCTCCATGTCTCTAACGACTGGATTAATATGTCTAACAGGCAGAATTTCAAACAACCAAGTACTCTCCTATAAATAGGAGTCAACCTCGACAGAAAAAGGTTACGAAATCTCACAAAAATATAAGCCAAAGCTCTGCAAACTTACATCTGAAAAATTCTCTGATTACTCAGTGTTCTTAACACGAGACTTAAGTTTCTAACTCAAGTTAATCATTCGTGCTACGTGGTTCAAAGCACGAGGCTAAGCTTAAAGCTTATGCTATCTTCTTGGTGAATATAACTCTCCAAAGTTATATCAATAGCAGTAAGTTCCTTCTTTTGGATCTGATTCTCACGGGCATCTTCCAACCTTATTGAGTTCTAGGAAGAACAACAAACATCCAAATACCAAGGAGAAGGTTGCGGGTTACATCCTCACTTCGACTTGAATACTAAGCTTACAAGGAGTTCCTAGGCGAATGACCACAGTAGACCGAAGGATGTAGTGCCGACGGGCTGTGTATAGATCGTAAGGAGGCTTGTATCATACTTAGTAAATTTCCCGATTCATTTCAGACAAGTGAACGTAGGATATTTCAGATCCAAACCACTATAATATCCTGAGTCCTTACTTGCTTTCTGTAAGTGTATGCATACTTAGTTTCTTTAAAACTTACTTTTAAACCTTCAATACTTGTCCAAGTATTGAAGTGTATATTTGACAAGCTTACTTAAGAACTTATCGAGCTTAAACTTAATCTCTAGGAACCTTAAACTGAGTTCTAGTCAGTTTAGGAGAACAAGTGCAATATAAACTTACTTTCACTGCATATAAAACACTTTGATTTCAGGACCAACACTAGGCAGATTGACATTGTAAACACACAATGACAGTAAATTTTGGAAAATGAAAAATTATTAGACTCATAACAAAATATCTCCAATGAAGTTTGGTATTGTAGAGTCAGTTTTGATCAATGATTCATGAAATGTTTTTTTCTTTGAGTTCTTTAAAGTTTTGTGCTTTCTAGATAAAATAAAATAATAAAAATTGGTGATGTATCTAAGATTCATTATTTATATCTATTGGTCCCGAAATCAAAGATGTTTTGAATACAACAGAAATATAAAAAAGATCTTGCACTTCTGAAAACTGAAAGTCAGTATTCAGTATTCAGTTTCCGAAAAATCAATTTAGCTCTAAGTTTTAAGTTTCAGTTTGAAGTATACACTTCAATACTTAGAAAGTATTGAAGGTTTCAAATAAGTGTGAAAACTTAATATGCAGAATCTTAAACAAAGTAGTAAATGACATAGAAAATTTTATAGTGGTACAGAGCCTTAAATCCTACGTCCACTCTTCGGAACTTAATCTGGAATCCACTAAGTAACAGAGTACAAGATTTCTCACGATCTATACTAGCTTGTCGGAAACCTCCGTCCTTCGGTCTACTAGGTCACTCGCCCAGAAACTCCTAGTTCTATCGTCTGCTCCTTTTTCAGATTTGAAGTGAGGATGCACCCCACAACCTTCAATCTGGATGGTTGGATGTTTGTGGTTCTTCCGAGAACTCGATTGGTTGGCAAAGCCCGTCGGAATCAGAATTCCAAAGTAGAATACTGACTTTAGTGTTTATTACTTGAAAAATAATAAACACCAAGTAGGTAGCTTAAGCTTGAAAAGCTTGAACCTCATGTACTATTGACAAATACACGAAATACTAGAGAGCTTTTTGAGATTTCGCTTTGACAGAGTTTCTGCTAGGCTCACGAGATTCTGGTGTTGTTTATGTCGAGGTTGTCTCCTATTTATAACCAGGTTGGGCGACAATTTGAATTCTGTCCGTTAGAGACAAGATTTCAGCCGTTAGAGACATCGATCATGTCGTCCAATCATAGCCCATTCTTCTCTAGTTTGCTCTGCTCTGCTCTGAGATTTGCTTTTCACTTTTTACAGTGTACTTTTCACCTGCTCTTGTTAGACTCAGTTTCAGTCCGAGGAACTTAAACTTAAGTTTCCTCGTATTGAATGATTTTCGATACTTTAAGGAGTCTTGAGCATATCTTCGAGTTCTACTTGGATTCCTTTTGATTTTACTTTTCACAAGCTCTCTTTAAACTCTGAAACTGAAAACTGAAATTCTCAATTTCAAGTTTTAAGTTTCTTGTCTTCTTCAGTGAAAACTCAGTTTCCAGAAACTGAGTTTCTGAACATTTCAAGTTTCAGGCTCTGAAACTTGAACTCAGCTTTTCAAGTTTCTCAGTATTTTCACTTTAAGTTTTGAAACTTAATTCTAATTTCCTAATTTCCTCCTTAGAGACTAAGTCTCTATCTACTCGATCTTCAGCTTCAGTTTCTAATTTCTATTACAACTCGATATATCCTATACAAAGATTATATATAGAAACATACTAGAAACTTAAAGTCAGTTTTGACGCTCCAAAATATTAAAATAAAGGGTAAACTGAAACTTAGTTTCTAACAATTTCCCCCCTTTTGGTGTTGTCAAAACCACTTATCTAAAGTCAGAAAAAGGACCCATGATGAACTGAGTTTACAACGACACTACTCAGAACACCATTCCTTTAAACGACCTACTCTATTTGATCTTCCCCCTAAATTGCAGAGATATTGCTCGATTAATCAAAATAGAGTGAATGTAAAGTTGCTTATCACACTGGAATATGTGAATTCAGCCATGTTAAAAAAACATAAGTAGAGGAGCGAGAGAGAGACAATGAGTTTTTGTCGTCAATCCAGTTTTCTGTTTATTGAATGAGAGATTGCAAGTACATCGAAAACTAAAAACTAAAAAAAAAAAAACAAAAAGTTCAAAAACTTTAAGTTTTAGAGCACTTACGGAGGAGGTTGCTATGATGAAGTTGGCTTGGGATCAGTCAATTTTTGGGCCAACTCTATTAAGGTTTTGAATTGAGCTTCCCTCCTCTGCTCCTCTGCTTCCTCTGTCTCCGTTCTCTTGGCCTCATCCGCCTCTCTTTCCCTATTCTCTCCTTATTTTTCCTTCCTCAGTTTCCCTTCCTTCTTTCTCTCTTCCTTCTCCTTTTTCCGCTCCTCTTCCCCCTTTTTGACAACATCAAAAAGTGTTGCCACTGTGCTTTCATCAAGCAGTGATGGATTCTGCGATTTCAGCATCTTTCCTTTTTCGTCCAGCCTAGCCTTGACCTCCCGAGTTTCCTGCCTTATTGCTTCGATCTGAGTTTGGACATAATACTTCACTTCAACAATCAAGGCGGATGGAGAAGTGCTTGAGGTAGCTTGACTTCCAACTTCAGGATGTTGAATCAATGGAATCTCAGTAGAAACAACGGTGGGGGCAAAGTGCACCATTCCACTGACAATCCTTCTCTCTTCTTCATCTTTGTCAAATTGTTCTCGCTTGAGCCTTTCTACTTCCTCATCTTATTTCCATTTGAGTTTATCGACAAACAGTCGATTGCTCATCACTTTTCCAACTTCTTTGAGCTCATGGGCCTGCGCCTGAATCATCTGAAGAGTCGAGCTTGTTCTCTCTACAACATAAACTAAATGTAATGCACGAGATAGAGCAACAGCCTGTTCCATTTCCTCCTTCTCAATTTCAACCGAACTCAGTTCAAGCTTTGCCTTTTCCAACTCAGCTTCCAAACTCCGTTGCTTTGCTGTAAGTATTCTGACTTTCTCAAGTTTGGCAGCAATAATACTCTGAGTTGGAGCTGGAGTCTCTGTGGGCTACCCATCTTCTTCAATTTGAGAAACTTGAATATCAGGAAATGGAGTTTCAGTTTCCTGAGTGTGGGAGGGAGGGAGAAACTTGGGTTTCTAGAACTTGTAGCTCTGGAGCTTTAGTTTCAGGCACATGCAGATAATGTTTGTTGCCTGTAAGCAAGGATGCATAGTAGTCTATTCCTTTTAAGTTCTGAAACTTGATTCTTGATATCTCGAGCTTTGGTTTCTCTGATTTCCTCCTTAGCAACTAAGTCTCTATTTTCTCAATCTTCCGCTTTAGTTTCTAATTTTTATTACAACTCGATATATCCTATACAAGAATTACATGTAGAAACATTCTAGAAACTTAAAGTCAGTTTTGACAAACCAAAATATCAAAATAAAAGATAAACTGAAACTCAGTTTCTAACAATATCCTTAGGTGTAAATTGTAATGATGCAATGATGAAAGTACTTTATCTATAATCAAGAGGTCGGACACAAATGAAAATTTCAAAATCAAAGCAAGCCAATTTAATATTTCATGTGAAATAGTTGATTGTAAGTAATATTTCAATAATTCTAGTTTAGAAAATTTTATTTCTTGTAATGAGTAATAGATATGATAATTAAAATTATATAGACAATATACATATTATATAAATTGACCTATTCAATTTATAACTCTATTTTTATATAGTGTTTGAATTGAATGATAAATATTTAATATCATTGAAATAAAAACTGAGTAAAAATCAAGCAAATACGGTATAAAAGTTAAGGTAAAAACATGATTAAGATCATCTCGCGGATCTTATAATTAGATATACCTAATCAGTAATTCTCATTTTGATACAACAAGAATCCACCGATAATTCATGGCAAAAATAATCAATATTATGAAGAAATATGAATCAATCCATACTTAAACTTAATGATGATCAATTGATCTTCATTCCATCTCATTTGAATACGGTCTCAAAAGTTAAAACATATATAAATTCTTATTTGAATATGGTCTCAAAAGCTAAAACATACATAGATGAGAGAGAGCAAGAGATATGTATCTATCAAGTCCTAGTCCTCTCAAACACATTCCAAAAATTAGGTGGGATGAAAGAAGTTATAGATCACCTAAAAGAAGCTCTACTAAGAAAAAATATGAGAAATCAAATCAAGGACAATAAAGTATGATTTATACATTAGTTACATAGAATTAAAAACTACCTCATTAGTGAAACACTACTATTCACCATCTACATGGCATGTGCAAAAACCCATCACACATTTATTTGGCCTCAACCATCACAACAACAATTGCTTTTTCAAGTAGGATAGAGAATGGATAAATAGATTTATCTTTTAAAAAAATTGAGGGTTTTGTTAATTATAAAAGTTGCTCCAAATATTTAAAAATATATTTAATAATAATTTAAATAATGTAAAATTAATTAAAGTAGTTGTATTATCTTTTATATTATTTTATTGACTGAACTTTTTTATTAATAACATCTCAATACATAAAAAATAGAAAAAAAAATAATTCTATATAATATTTGATGGATCTTATACAAAAGCTATTTTACATGAGGTTTTTATTTTCATTTAAAGTGACTTCAACCATCACAACTACTATTTAATGCAAGAAAAAAAATGGTATGAGAAATCCAAAAGTTTGAGAGTGATGGATATCTATTATATCAATGCCCATATAATTTCCAAACATCCAATCATCAATTACGCCTCATCAACCAAACAAAATCAAGTCATATCAAGTTTCTTGAATGATTTTATGACCAAATGATATTAATAATAATAACAAGAAAGTTGAAGAAGAAGCCATTGGACGTCGTTATGAAGGTCACATGCCCCTCGATTAGAGGCCTAGCAGTTCAATAAATGAATTAAGTTCAATCTCTTAAATGACTTTCTTTTATTAATTAATAAAAAAGTGACGATCAATTTCAAGATCTCTTATTTAAAGTTTCTTATGTAATCGGAAAAACTACTTTCTTCTTTTTTTAAAAAAGCTAAAAACTACTTTCTTTAGAATAATGCAACTATGTGATCGAATTAGTAAGATAAAAGAGGAAATAAGTAATACAATAATGCAACTAAATCTCAAGAAATTTAACAAGATTAATTATTTATTGTTTATGATTTCTTGTTTTAATATGTGTTACGCTTTCATGTTTTTCAATTTTTGTTGAAGTTAATCTTTAAGGGTGGCCATTCCGCCATTCGTATCATTCGTGTCGAGTTATCTTGTCATATACAAGATTTTTATCTTTAAATGTAATGCTAACAATTTGTGTGCATTTGATTCTATAATCGTGTTTTTGGTCGGGTTTGTGTTGGGTTGTATTCGTGTCTTTATTATAGTGTCAAGTTATTGTGTCGTGTCAGCAATTGCCACCGCTGTTAAATAAATATTCTTACTGCCCAATTAATTAATTTTTAAAATCAAATATACATTAATTAGAATTGAAAATAAGTGGTTTTTGTTTTAATTGGATGTAATGAAATATATTCTATAATTGTAAAATTAAGCTAAAGCATGGAAACTAAATTGAAGAAATGCAATAATTAATAAAACTAACTCGATATAAGCATACAATTAAGAATCTTCGTATATATACTCAAATTAATATAGAATTATAAGTATTATCAATTTAGAACCTATAAATTAATTTAATAATTAATTTAAAATTCAAAAGATGAATTCTCGATTCCTGAATCGAAATATGTCAAAATCTTGAATTGAGAATTTTAAGACCCTTTTAAGTTGTGAGCTGACAATTTTTTGAATCTTTCGCTTTGAAAATTTACTTTTTGAGTTATTTATAATAACAAAACTATTTTTTAATTCTAAATCAATTATACTCCTATAAAATAAGATAAAAGATGTAAGAAGAAAATGCAACAAAACTTTGCAGAATAAATTATTTATGTATCACGGTATACATACCATTAAGAAAAATAAGAAATGATTTGAAGAAAGCTTATTACATACTTCATGAATTCAACCTCTGCAAACTCCTACACTTTCTTGATCATCAAAAACATATCTCGAAGAAGCCGAAATCGAGCAAAATCGGCCTTCATTATTATGAGACTTCTTGCAATGAGCAATAGCTGCCTGAATCGGGCTCTCAGTCTCCGAGGTGGAGATGATGCTCCTCTTCAACATGAGCAGATTGATGTTATTGGCTGTGGCCGTGGAAGTGGATGAAGTTGAAGATTTCGGCTTCGAAAGCCGTTTGATAGCCCCGGAGAAGGATCTCCGGTGGTGCCGGCCCCTTTGATCTTCAACCAAACTGCTGGGTTTGCTGTACTTGATTTGCCCGAATGGTGCAGAGCTGTTCTTGCAATGGCTGTTCAGACACGGCTTCGTCTTCGAAAACTGTCGGTGATCGGCTGCAGCGGAGTGTTCATTCGTGCAGCCGGAGGATTTCGTGAAGAGGGACTTGATAAATGAGGTCCATTTGATCTTGGACGACGAAGACGAAGACGACTGTTTGATCATCATCTTCGTCTTTTTCGTCCAAGACTTTTTTTCCTCGAGTACGGTGACGAAGTCACCGTATTCGTCACCGTACTCGAGTGGAGTCAGCTCCCTGCTGACTCCGCAGGACCCCGACGGCGAGACGTTGCACGACTCAAAGGGCGTGGCGGCCGTCGGGGTCCCGAAGAGGGGCGTGGCGAACGCCTCGTCTTCGAAGCTATCGCCCTTCCGGGCGGCAGTAGCATCGAAGGAGGCGTGGAAGAGGATCTTGTTGACCATCTCGAGGCGGGGAGGGAGGTGGAGGGGGAGGAGCTTCCCCATGTAGAAGAGCTCGTCCGCCGGGGACGTCGCGGACGCGTGCGGGTCCCGGTCGGACGAGCTCGAGAAGCTTTGTTGGAACTCGAACTCATTGCAAGTGGAATGTTGGTTGAAGAAGGAGGAGGAATGGTGGTGATGATCCACTTCCATGTTGATGTAATCTTCTTCTTCCGATGATGAGATTGATGATGTTGTTGATGATGAATCTGAGTAGGAGTTGAGGAGATTTTGTAGCATTTTTTTTTAAAAAAAATTGCTCTCAATAATTTGTTTGTTTTTTTGATGGTTTCATATGGTTTGGTTGTTTGTTTGTCTCTATTATATAAAGGAAAACATGGTAGCAAAAGTCCCTTTTTTGCCGGTACTTTATTTTTTGTATTGTATTAGATTTATATATAAATAGGATTTTATATTTTATTTTATGTATTGACAAAATGAGTTAGTATAATTAAAAAGAGTGTCCCTCGTTCGGAGTGTAATGGTTAAAGCACCTTGTCTGGACCAAGAGGTTAAAGCATTTTACCGATGAACAAGAGATTATAGTTCGAGATTCCTCATAAACATCTCATTGTGTGAGTTTAGATAAATGCATTAATATTCTTATACAAAAAATTAAAATGAGTGGCTAAAAGGTCATGAGTTTAATATGTGAGTTGAAAATTTTATTTTTATAAATAAAAATGAGTGAAGTTAACTTAAAATTATAAATATAAATATAGAATTTCTTTTTGTAAAGTTTCCAACTTAAATTCTAAAGAAAATATTATACTTGTATTTTATAAAAAATATACTTGTGATTCTTGCAAACTTCATTTGATGTATATTATATATAAGTTTTTATTATGTTATAACTAATTAAGAAATTAAAAATACTCCAAATACGAGATGAAAACAAATTTATTTGCATAATTGGGAATATATTTAATAAGCAACTCAAATAGTAATTTGCATGTGATAATCAAGTTGAAGAAGAAACATGAACTTACTCCATATATTTTAATTTCGAGTCTATAATTTTATGTATTTTTAATTTAAAATCGAATAGTTTAATTTGTGGATTAAGTCAAACTCGACCAAACTCACACACCAAAAAAAAAAATCTTTTAAATCTGAATAATTTGAACTCACACTAGTAATAATTTTGAATGGCATTATTAGTTTGCCATAATTGTCATCATCATTGTTGATAAGATATTAATTTTTCACAAATTATGGATCGTAAAAATGTGCACGTGGTCTAATAATGTCAATATAATGAATGCATGAGACTAAATTATTTGTTTATCGATAAAAATTCGATCCGCACGTATTAATTGAATTATTTAAATTATATATAATATTTATCGATTCAGGATTCGAAATTTTAATTTTTTTTAAAAAAATGATAAAATTAGTTAGTGTCTTTTATATCAAACTACATATTTTATTCATGAAGTTAACCTGAAAAGTAAATCGGCAACATGAAACCAGAATTTAAGGAAAGCAAAATGAAATCATTTCAAGCATATGATGACAAATAAAAGTAAAATAAAAAAATTGACAAGCATGCCAATTACCTACAATCTTGAGAAAAAAATAAATATTAATATATTATTGCAATTTATTTTAATAATAGGAATTAAATAAATAAACTTTAATTGGAAACCCAATGCCTTTATCTTGAAACCAGGTGTTCTGCACCATCACAATAAATAATATAATATATACTTTTTTTTCCTCTTAGTTCTTATCATGCATTCCATAAAATGTTTTTTTGTATTAATATAAAAAATATCATGAAGTATGTTAAATATTTGTTATAGAATATTCTTTAAATGTAAATATGTTTTATTGGAGTATTTTATAAAGTATTTATGAATAACAAGCGTATATTAATTGGACCATCTCAAGTAATTATGCAATTAGTCAAAGTTAATAATGATGTAAACATGATTATTTTTAGTAGTAACATTAATTATTCACATAAAATTTGAGATTTTGAAAATCATAATTAGTATTTCGATTTTCTACCTCGTTCGAACAGAAATGCTGAAATATTTACGATAAACACGTGTTAATGTGCCTCGTTCTGATGTGATGTCCATGATAAATAAGTGAGCGAAACTGCATGTTCGAATTCATTTTTCTTATTATAAATAATAGTAGTAACTATTGTAATCATTTTTATCACATATAAATGATTTTTCATTTTTTTTAATGTGATACATATGAAAGTGGAATAAAATAATATGCTTTGGAAACTGAGCCCAATTTCAAGCTAAACCTACTTCTCTTTTACCTTATTTTATGCATAAATTATTTATTTATTTTTTTTCTGTCTTTTGCAAAATAAGTAATTAAAAAAATAAAAGTTGTGCTCGTGTGGCATCTTTTTCAAGATTGCTTTTTTAATAAACTTTTTAAACATTAAACTTTAAAAATATATATATTATTGACTCATTAAATTAAAATGTGTTAACGGGGAAAAGACACACACTACACCATTCAGACATTTCTTGGTGGAAGGAAAAGCATGAGACTTTTTGGTCCAAAAAAAAATATTTAATTGTTATATTGAATATATAGAGTTTCGATCAACGGTTTAAAATTTATGTAATTTATATTAAATATAAATGTATTTAGGATTTTTAAATCAAGTATGTCAATGCATGGTTGAAGTTTTTTTAAAAAGATTTTATGATTTTAAAATATAACACATATGACAAGAAAAATGAGTTATTGAAAAAATATATATATTTTTCTAGCATATCATAGCTAAAAAAATGAGTTATTAAGAAATTTATATTTTTAAGAATATATATCAGAGAAGTACAAAGTATGTAACATACATAACAAAAAACATGAGCTATTAATTATGAAGAAAGAATATTTTTTTAATCATGCATAGAATTTTATTTAAGTATTATTTATTAGAATTTATTTTTGGGATCAGACCCTAACGGCTCAGACAGAACGAGACAAATCCATGCTATTGGACTGGACCCAAAAGATTTCAGCCCAATAAGTGTACGACCCAACCAATGAAGCCCGGGAAGCCAAAAGGCTAGTTACTTACCGACCCCAGTATCCATCGATACCAGCGCCAGTTGATCCCGGAAACCAATCAACTTCAAAGCACATTCTGGATAAGGCAGAGTCGTTGTGGAAATTTTGGGTCACCGCAAGGAAGTCATGTCAGCTCTAATCGACCCTGAGATTCTCGGGGTCAGTTCCGAAAAACCCGAGGTCACTACCGACATGAGCTAGGGTTAGGCAGACCCAAACACCTTATAATAAGACCCTCTTGTGTGTCTATAAAAGGGAGGTCCCAATTCAATTTTAACATGAGTATTCATGCTCACAAACTTAGCAAATACTCTGTTCGAACGCTCATTCAACAAAACACTTACTCTCGATTCTCTTGCATTTATTAGCTTTCAGTTTTCACCATTTAATTTTCATTATTTTCATTTATCAGTTGTTTTCTCTAACCACAATTCTAATGGTTCCGATCTAATTCAATCCGAACTTCAGTCATTTTTATCCCACACTTTTATTTGATCAAAAAAATTTATTTCAACTCGTAATATAACTCACTGATCAAATAAAAATGTGGGATAAAAGTCATAATGAAAAATACTCGGGACTCCCAAACAAAATATGAATTTAGGATAAAAAAACTCTAACAACAAATATTTAAAATAAAATTCCATGAAATGAGGGATAAAATTACTTAGTTCACCCTATTTTTTTACTTGGGTGAGATTGATGGGCACATGAAAATTTATTCAATCATAGCTTTTGTGGCTTCTATCTTTTTAAATTCTGAGATTTTATTTATTATTATGTATACACTCTAGTCATTTTTCTTCACTACTTTTTTTTAAACTTTGTTTTTAAATGATGAATAGATAACGAAATGTCGATTTTAATACTTATTATTTAAAATCTTTACATTGATCAGATATTTCTGAGTCCATCTTTCTTTAGTGCTAACTTTTAAATTTGTCACATTTCATGTGTAATATGATATGTCAAACTCTAAGCACAGAAATATTAGTCATTTATCTCATGTTTGTTAAAGAAATTAAAGAAAAATAAACTGATTCTATGTTAGATTTTAAATGTGAGCTTTAAATATAGAATAATGGGCTTTAAATATAAAATTAAATAAACTAAAATTGCATGCTAACACCAATCATGATGTGATAGTATCACATTTATATTACAAATTAATTTATTTGAGGATGTTAATTGAATTAGTTTATGAGGTTTATGGATCATTAAATTTAAATTGAGAATCTTTTTGAGTTGATCAAACACATAAACAGAAAACTTACTAAAGTAAAATTGAATAATACATCTCAATCTTTATGCACATCAATCTAAATAATCAAAATTTATTTTTCTTCCATTTCAAACGGACATTGTTCAATTCTATAGTCCATAAAATCTTTAATATTTATAATTTCTATTAGAAGTCTTAATTGTAACATTCCCGCCTCGGGATCCGACTGAATTTATTTGAGGTCGGTTATGTTATCTACCAATAGTTTGATCCAACTTTTAGACTAATAGTTGACTTCATAAATCGATACAAGTCCTTCCGAATGTGTTGTGCCCTCACTCGTACGCATCTTGAGAAACTTCTTAGGGGGTCATTCATCTTAGTTTAACCCCAGGTTAATCATCCTTAGTTTTGAAGTTTTTTTTTTTTTGAGAATATTAGTTTTGAAGTTTTACTAAAATGTGTGCCTTAAAAAAATGATGTGATGTACTATATTAGTATGAGTAAGACCTATTAATTCATTTAAGTTCTGCTCAGCCATACGGTCTCATTCTTGTAATGTCTCGGAATGTCTCTCATTCCAGTGGATTCGGTTCATTTATGTCCCCCTCTGATCAACTAATGAAAATTTTACGGAAACCGCTCATTCTCTGTACAATTCTTTGCACAGGCGATCACTCTCTGCTGCTCGAATCAGTCAAAAAAAGCTAAACACTTATCGAGCTTGATTAAACTAAACTTTCTTCAAACTGAAATATTTCAATATCTCGACTCAGTTCATTTAAACAAATTCATTAATATCGAACTGAATCAAGACGAGCGTAATACATATACAAGTACTAATTCTCATTGCAAGCCCTCATGAGGTCATTATCAAATCAAAATATGTGTTTGATAGGAAGCCAAAGGGCAATTAGGGGGGCCAAATTGTTTCCAACTATAGAAAGAGATTTAAGTTAAGACCACAAGTGATATATATGTATAGTCCCACCACCCCCCACAAAATCTGGATTATTACAACCTTTTTTTCCTTCGCTGCTTTCTCCCAAGCCTAACATGTAGACCCCTTCGATAAGCGACTTTACTTCCATTATTGCCGTTGAAATGCGATTTCTCGTCACTCACAAATCGCGTTTCTTGCTGTCCACAATTTCAAATTTCCAGATTTCAATCCCACCACTGTTTGCTTCCCATTTAGAAAATGCTTCTGCCCATACCATCATAATTGTGTTCTTGCAAAGCCAAACACAATTAAATCTTCTATGAATTTTTTTTTTCGTTCACGAGCAATAAATAAATCTATGTTGATCATTTTATTGGCGGAAGATTTTTTATTTTTATTTTTTTGTGGTGAGGAATGTCAATGGTTGAGGTTTGATTTTTCAGATTAGACGGAGCTCTTGGAACAGTTACATAGAACAACAAATAATAACAAGAATACAGTAATCGATAATAGTTAATCAGAATAGGGAGTATGAGAAAAAATAAAATGTACAAACAGAACGATAACCCAATAGAAATGAGCGTAAAAGATAGCAATTCAATGTATATTTCAGTAGGGGAGAAAATCGCTACAAAAATTGGGTGAATTTCTTTTATTTATAGACAAAAAGGTGAAGAGAAAAATCCTAATTGATGCCCTGGTCGTCGGGGAGCACGTGGTCGTCGAAAATCATGCAACCGCCAGTAATTTTCGGGATCGGTTAGGGTTTGCAACGGCTTTGCGCCGCCAAGCCCCCACAGGGGTTGCTTCCTCTCTTCGGTGGTGAGCTCGTTGTGGATTTGTCATTGACCCAGAGATGGGTTCGGTGGTGACCTCGATCCTTAGATTGTACTGTCGAATCCTGGTGAGCTCGTTTTGTGGTCAATAGAGACCACGAACTGGGGTCAGTTGCAATCACATAATTTAGACGATTTATCTCATCTGATTGACGGCTGGGTCCACAGACTATGGACTTTGAGCTAATTGGGCATTCGACTTTTCGATCGGGCTTGAGCCTCTAAGGCATGCCCCAACACTAATATGGATCGATTTTGAGATTTTTTATTAGAAAATATATTTATATATAAGATATCTATGAAAGTTTTTTAAGATTATATATTCAATTCTACTAGGATTGAATCTCAAGCTTTTTCTAACCCATTAATTATTGATTTTGCCTTGATTTTCGTATTTTATAGTTTTGCCTCTAAGTAATCTCATAGATACCTCTATAACCATGGTTCCTTTGAATCAGTTGGAGATAAGGGAGAGAATAGATCGGATTATTCAATAAAAATTTTTAGACATGATTTGTTTAGTAAAAGATCAAGTTTGAACTCTTCGAAAGCCTATTTAACTAGGTAAGCTTAGGTAAAATTCTTAAAATAAGCTTACGTGCTAAGCTTACAAGTCCGATTCATTCGAATAATAGTACTCCCTCCGTCCCGGATTAATAATCTCGTTTGCTTTTAGTACAATAACTAAGGTATGTGAGTATAGAATGAGTTATGTGGAATTAATATTTTATTATTGAGTGTGAAAAAGTTACAATTTTTAGAAACGGGACTATTAAAGTAGGATGCACGAAAATAAGAAACGAGAATATTAAAACGGGGCGGAGGGAGTATATTATATAATTTATTAAAATACATTTATTTTCTAAATTTGAATAATAATTTATAACTTAAAAACAAAATACATTTTATAAATATTAAATAGTCTATAATATACTTTAAAGAGGTCAGATCTAGATATACATAAAAACTAACTACGAATAATAAGCCATACTTAGTCTGTTCAATTCATACCAAGTTCAAGCCCACCGAACCAAAATCCAGCCCTTGTAATCTATTCCCGTCCCTATGTTAACATTATGCAGAGTCGAGCCACACGAGCAACACAAAGAGATGAAAACATGCACATGTGAGAAATCACACATGTACAACATGAAAAGAAGAATGTTCTAGAAGGCTGCGATAGAAAGATTGAAGAATGGCCAACCTAGCTGGCATTATTCCTTCTAGAATGTAGTTAGTTAGATGGAAGCATCTAAAATAAAATAAACAAGCAAAATGCATACCTGTCATTTATAAATCATGCAAGTTTTGATTATATTCATCAATAAACAAGCAAAATGCATACCTATCATTTATAAATAACTTCATAATTCTCTTTTATTTTTTAACAAGACTCGCCACTAAGAATTTCTCAATCTAGTTGTTATAAAATAACTAACAATCTATTAGATCATTTTTTTTCAATTCAAGAACATCTTTTTCAAATTATTTTAAATAGACTAATCACATTTTTAAATAATAAAATAACTAATATAATATTGTGAAGAATAGTATTTTGATATCTTATCATTTATTTTATATAAATTTTTAAACTTATTAAGGCAAAACAAAAATTTAATCCATCTACTGCTTTATTTTAATTAAGTTAAAGATGAATTTATTTATTTTGAGATTAATATAATTTTATAAATTCAATACTAAAATAAATAAATAAATAATATATTAATAATAAAAAATATATAAAAATAATACCCCAACATTTTTTGGACCCCAGTGCGGCGCACCTCCCGCACGAGCTCAGGGCATTGATACATCAAATGTGAGTACGTTAACTCATATTCACCATGGGTTGTAGAGCATTTATAATGCATTGAAACTGGAGAAATAAGTTTGCAAAAATTAATTTATATGGGAACTATTTTATGAATAAAGAAGTCACTCCTTTTTAGCCCTTCAATGAAATGTAAAATTAGATTACATTAAATGGGCTGTGAGAAGGCCCAATAAGTGATGGATTGGGCTCATGGGCCTTGTATGGATCCGGATTTTGCGTTTTAGTTTGGACTCGTGGAATAATTGGATTTGAAATATTGTAGAGTTTTTTCTTACCAAAAAAAAAATAAAATGATATGTTCCATTTTAATTGTTTCATTTTCTATTTTCATACGTTCCATTTTAATTGTCTCGTTTCTAGAAAACAATACTCCCTCCGTCCCATAACATTAGTCCTGTTTTCCTTTTTCGTCTGTCCCAAACATTAGTCTTGCTTTCCTGAAATAGAAAATTAATACACACTCATTAATATAATACTAATTTCCTCTATCTCACTCGCATTGGTATCTGTGCCGGAATGAAACAAGACTAATGATCCGGGACGGAGGTAGTAATTTTTTTACACTTAACAACATATTAGTTCCACTCAACTTATCTACATTCACATATCTTGGTTATTGTGTCAGTCAAAACAGGATAACTAAATTGGGACAGAGAGAGTAATATTACTTGGATCGTCAAGATAAGTCAAAAATAAGATGCAGCTAAAAAGTAGTCATTTCATGTTGGATTTTTATTGAAATTTTGATTTTTTATTCGTTCTAAATTTAAAACAAAATTGATAATTTCAGTATTTATATAGAAATATACAAATTTTGTAATATATATTTAAGAAAATCATAATTTATAATATTTTACAACAAAGAGTGGGGCAATAGTAAATATCACTATTAATGTTTTCATATTATAAGAACACTTGTTTTAATTGTAATATGTGTTAAAACTTAAAAACAAATTATCATACATGTAAGCATATTTTTATATTTTTAGCCATTTTTCTTGCTTCAAAGTTTTTCTTACAACTTTCACAATTGATCGAGAAATTTCTTTCATGAGAAAGTTGTAAGAAAAACTCAATCAATTGAGCCCTTATGATCCATCGAATCATTTTCGAACATGAGTATTTGATCGAGAGTCTCTACTATCCTCAGTTTGATTTGTTTAATAATGAATATGTTTCTTAAACATGAAGTGATGACAACCATTCACCAAAAGAGGTGGAGTCACTAGTGTCAATCCCACTTAGGTATTTGGACAATAATGGAGTGTATTCTATAGTTTGCATATGCCTAATGAATGAATAAATAAATGTTAGTCTAAAAATTATGATACAATTTCCCTTTTTAGGGTAGCATGAAAAAAATAAAGGTTTTGAATAGGCATTTTGGGTCCAAAATGAGGGCTTCTTTTAATGGATAGTGGGATATCATTCAACACACATTCTTCTTTTTGAGACAAAATGCATTTTGTGGGGGCAAATCAAGGGTCCAACATTTTAATTATTGCAATCATTGATCCCTCAAATTATATTTATGTGTTAAGTGTAATAATTAAAATTACTTAATTTAAAAGAAAATATGTCAAGTTTTTAAAAAAAATTGCCTAAGTCGAAAGGATACTCAATCATGCATTTTCAAATTTTCTTTTCAAGTGGAAATTCATTAGTGTTTTAATGGAGATTTATAGAAATAATTTTAATAGTTTACCAAATTAAAGATTTTTTTAGTCATATAATAATAATAATAATAATAATAATAATAATAATAATAATTTCAGTGATTCTTTTTAATTAATTTGATATGTTTTATCTTTTAGATTTTGATTTGATATTTTTTTTTTCGGATATATTCTATGTGTAAAATCTTCAAATAGAAAAAGATATTCAATTTATAAAAAAAAATAGATGAGAAAAATTGTCAGGATCGATCATTCATCACTCTATTCTCATATTTCTTTAAAAAAAATTATGGACCTAATTGGTAATTCATATATTTCTCAATTTGATAGAAACTAATTTAAGCGAGAGAGGCTTTTTAACCTTGACTCATGAAACATAACTATATATAAGGAGTGTTCGAAAATCTCGTTCAAACCAATAGGTACGGTTTGAGATTTTTTCAAACCAAATTAGACAATTAATTTAGCCAAATCAAACCGGCCAAATGGTATAAAAATGGTTCGGTACGATCAATTTTGCGGTTTAAAATTAAAATTATTTTAAATTTAAAAAAATTAGCTCTATAATATATATTCCAAAAAAAAAAAAAGTTAGGGTTTGATATGTTATATGATTTTTGTTTTTGTTAAAAAAAACTTGAATGTGAGTATTAGGGATCGAACCTGGATGATTCAGTTAAATAGACTGCACGCTAACCAAATGAATCGTACGTATCCGGCTGGTTTGAGCCACCAGACTATAACTGAACCGGTTTTGTCCGATTTCAAAATTTTCGAACTGTCGATTTAAAGATCATAATTTAAATCGGTCAAATAAATCCAGTTTGGCTGGTTTGATCTATTTCGGCTAAACCACAAACATTCCTACTATATATTCGAATGGAGAGTCGAAGAGTGATTAAAGTGGCGTTAATGATATTGATAACATAAATTGTGACTTGCGTTTAGGGTGAGGCAATGCAAGTACAACATAAATGTTTCTTTTTGGGAAAAGAATTTTTTTTTTATATTTAAGGGTTTGATTCAACAATTTAAATACAAACTTTAAATGCCACGTAAAATATAACGCATGACTCACTACGTGTTTAATCCCATCAATTACCAAGAAACTTTTTAACTAAAGAAATTTGAATACATTTCAAGATTGACCGATATATTGAGGAAATTATACTTTATATTTCAAGGAATGGAAGGTCTCAGGTTAGGCACGCCTAAACGGTTTAGACGGATTTTATTTTTTAACTTAAGTCAAACTCATATAATATATCTTAATTGGAGATTAATAAACCCTATTTGGGATGGGTGAACCCATTTGGGTATGGATAAAACCCGCCTAAACCATTTAGGCATGTCTAACGCAAGTTTTTACCTACTAGGAATGGGAATACTCAATCCAATTAGAAGTAGATGATTATTCTTTCAATGTGTATGAAAATTAATCTCGGAATTTTTTATATCGATGTTTTAAGACATGAAATATTTACCGATTGACTCTCTCTCTATATATATATATATTAATAGGAAGTCATTCTGATAAGAAAAAATTTTCGTAAAAAATAAGGAAATTACTTGATTATATTTATCATGTTGCTTATTACCATATTAATATTCAAACAACGTAACAAATATTTTTTTTACGAAAAGTGATAAACATAATTAAATAACTTTTTTTTATTTCTCCTAAATGAATTTTTATTATTTGATAAGCTATGTCGATATATTTTTATCTGCTAATATAAGACAACATTATGTGATGAAGCGAAATTGGTGGAAGCTATGGCGCACGCGTGCATGTGCGGCTTTCATTTTTCAATTATCTCACTCTCATATTGCAACATCACTACATTCTTTCTTTCTTTTTTAAAAAATAGATAAATAAATAAATCCCTAATTCGTTTTATTGAATTCTTAATCTAAGCAAGAATTCTTTTATATTTAATCTAGGTGATCAATATTAATTAAGGATGAACAACGGTCGGTTCGGTCTGAAAATCGAACCGAACCGCCCAAATCGCAATTGCACCAAACCGAATGGGCAGTTCGGTTCGGTTTGGCGGTTTGCACAGAACCGAACCAAATCGCACCGAACCGCACGGTTTCGGTTTAAACCAAACTTTTCCACCTATTTTTTAAAATGCTTGAATTAAAACATATATTTTCATGTTCCAACATTCATTTAAATTCCAAATACACCAAATATAATCCCACAAGTTCAAAGTCTAACTCATAAATCCAAATACACAAGTTCATAAATAAAAATTCAAATCTAAGTTCAAATTTTCAAATTCATATCCAAACCGTCCGAATCGAACCGAACCGCCATATTTCGGTTAAAACCGAACCAAATTTCAGCAATTTCAAAAAATCCAAACTGAACCGAACCATAAATTGGTTCGATATTCGGTTCAATTTTGCTCACCCCTAATATTAATTATTACAATGGAAGAAGAAAAAAAAATGAATATAGCTAATGTGGGACCCACCGACCTAGAGAGGAATTATTGTCTTGAAATCTTTTATTTATTTACCTTTTATCATAAAATAACATAAGAAATACAAATCACAATATGAAAAGACAAGCCCTAGTGATAAAAAAGACAAATATTAAATATTATTTTTGTTTTCCTTTTATCATATAATTAATAGGGGGAAAAAAATAGAAAAAAAGCAAAAGCTAAAGACAGAGACTCACTTTACGTCTAATTCCATCACACATTCACAAATACACATCATCCACATGGGTTGTTTTTGTTTTTTGTTTTTTGTTTCATCTTTTTATTATTTTTTCTATGCAAAAATTTGCGTTATGCAGGCCTAAACGGTTTAGGCGAGTTTTATCCTACTCAAATGGATTGACCCATCCCAAATAGAGTTTATTAATCCCAATCAGGATATATTATATGAGTTTGAGTTTGGGTTAATGAATAAAATCCGCCTAAATCGTTTAGATCTGCCTAACGCAAGACCTTCCATTTTTTCTATTTTTGTAATGTTATTATTCGCTTTATTTCATTTCCGAAATAAATAAATTAATAATCAATCAATGTGAATAAATGAGAGTTAATGGGCCCACGTGACTCAATAACCGAAAAGTGGGCCCAGCGGCCCGGATTTGAACCGGGTGGATTATGTAACTCGTGAGTCACAGCGGCGAGTCACGGCCCATTCAATTTTTCATTTTTTTTTTCTTTCTTCATAATATTTTGCTTCCTCAGCTAACTTTTTAATCATGGCGTTGTATAAATCGAACATTTGATGACGTATTTTATAATAGTGTAATAACTAACTAAATTATATATTTATATATATTGTTAATAATTGTAGAAAATGTATTTAATTCAAATTCATCAATATTATATATTATTGAAATTCTTGTATGAGTTCTTTTCTATTTTGTGCATTTAAGTTTATATATAGATTTAATATAAATAAAAAGATGTAGATTAAAGAAAAAAAGTGACAAAAAAATATATAATTATGAATGTTTATTATTGCTTAATGTGTGTATATTTTTGAGTAGGTAAAATGATAAACTTATACTAATATTGAACTAGTCTTGTCTAAGTATATTAAATAGATTAGAGAAGTAGGAGATCTCGGGAAGAAAATAATCTTATTTATCAATTATATTTTATTACTGTTAGAAAATTAAATAATTGAGAATATTGAGTAATCCACCAATTCAATGTAGAACAAGGAAAAAAAAAAAGAATTTGTTCAGAGTGTAGTGTTAAAAGCACATTATGTAACTTTATAAATCTTGTATAGTTTAATTAATTATTTTAAATGTAAAATTAGTAAACAAACATTCATTTATATACATCTCGTTTAAGTATGGGATACTAGAAGAAAAATCGATTCCAAAATTTCTTATTAAAAGATTTTTTTTAAAAAAATCTTATTTTCGAAACACTTTAATAATGAAAAGTTTATGTATAAAGGCCGGCCTCTTAATAAAAGATTTTAAAATCGATTATCTACCTCATAATATATATATATATATATATATAGAGAGGAGGGAACATATAAAAAAAAATTCCCATGTGAGAAAAAAGAATGAATCATGTCCATTGTTGAGGTTCGATTTCACGAGAAAATGGAGCCCTTAGAACTTTATGAAAACATTGCAAATAATAACAAGAAATAAAGGGAATAAACGAGAATTAAGTACGGAAAATAAATAAGTGGCGAGCGAAATAGAGCAGATTTTCTTGGCGTAAACGAGAGGTAGAATCAGTAAATGATTTGACAGAGTTTCGACTATAATTTTCTTTAGGGCACGAATGGGGCAAAAAATGAGCCTCATGCCCCTATTTATAGAAAGGATAGGGGTAGGTAGGCAGCAGCTAACCCTACGCGTCGAGCTGCAACGGCTCGCCGTGGATATCGGGCCGATCGCGAGTTTTTCGGGGGAGGTTAGGGCTTCAACGATCGGGCGCCGCCAACGAGCTAGGGTTTTTCTTCCTAGACCGTCTCGGCATCGAACCGCTCAGTTCCTCGGTGGCGAAGCACTTTAGTCCTCGGTGGCGAGGCCTTGACTTAGACAGCTTCAGCATTTCGTTGGCATTGGTGAGCCAATCTTCTGGGCTGGGCTTGTTTACTCGGGTTAGCCTGTCAATTGGGTCTGGGCCCGTGGGCCTGACCCCAACATCCATCAGATCTAAAAAAAAAATGAATGGTTGATATTGAATCAAGCAACAACTAAAATGCAATAAAGCAACAAAATAATCAAGCAACAACTAAAGCACAATCAAGCAACATTACAATCAAGCAACGACCTGAATACAATCAAGCAATGCCGTGAATGCAATCAAGCATCTTTCTCACTTTCTCACGTTAAGAGTTTTCTCACTGGATCCGCTCCCTATATATATATATATATATTAATTTGTGTTAAATAGGAATGAATCTACACCATTCATCTAAAAAATCAATGGTTGAGATTAATTTTTTTTTCAAGATTTCATGTTTTTTTGCTTAATAAATCATGCTTAATCGAATTAAGCATGATTTACAATACAATGAAGCACGAACGAAAATTATGCTTTATTTTTCAAACTTTAATGTTTAATTCTCAACCATTAATACTATGAATCCAATGGCTGGGATTCATTCTCATTTAACATAAACTTATTTTTAGCACTTTCATAAGATTGTAAAGCAATGTTGAGAATTTCATAATTGTGTGATGGGTGGTTAAATGTTTTGTTTTGTACGATTTTAAATATTTGAAGTAAATGTTTTATTATGGTTGAATTAATTCCACCTTTACACTTGTTGGTAGCTCCATGCGGTGACCCCGTGAATTAAAGATCAATTTTTATTGCTATTATTATTTTTTTCTTTGCATGGAATTTCAACCATCAGTGTCACTACACAACCATATAATAAAAATCAAAAAATTATTGAGAGAGAGAAAGAGAAAGAGAGATCACGTCAGAAAATAAGCAGACAATAATAATGAAGTACGTGTGTTTCAATGTATAAACACGCACCCACACAGACAGTAGACATGCACGCGCGCACATAATATTACTCACTCCATTTCGATTATATAGTGCGGGATACTATTTTAGGGTATTTCGATTATATAGTCCAGTTTCTATATTTGGTATTTTTTTATATGGTCGTTTACCATTACATCCCTGAATAATCTTGGAAAATGAGAATATTAAATGTAATATTATAAATAAGGGTAATGTTGGGAATTTATTTAAATATTAAATAATTTTTGACAAATATGCAAAATCAAAATGGACTATATAATCGGAACGGAAGGAGTATACTCTTTCCATCCGACTTAAATTCATCATTTTCTTTTTAGCACGAGAATTAAAGATTATGAATATTAATATAATTAATATTTTATTATTGAGTGCTATCATTTTTGAAAATAGATCAATTTAATTGAGATATCCGATTGGTACGTTGGTCAATTCAAATGGAGCGGAGAGAGTAATATATATAAATAAATGAATTTAAAATTTAGAATTAATCATATAGATTAGGGATGAGCACGCGATTGTTCGGTTACAAATCAAATAGAATTGATTAATCAGCGAACCCAAAAAATTTAAAAGTCTAAATCAAATTGTCCGAAGAAATGTGCCCAAATTGAAGCTTCGATCTCCATTTGTTAGGTTCTTTCTACTGCAACTTCAGTTATTCATGATACTTGAATATAAGTGTTAGCTTTAGTTCTTTAATTAATTGGAATCTTCACCAGGGGCGGATGTAGAACTCAAATATTGTGGGGATTCGGTCGTAATTTTGTGGGGTCGACACTATATAATCTTTTTATAAAAAAAAATACATGTATATAAAAACGCCGTGAGGGCAACCGACCCCGTGAGCCTCCACATAGTGTCGCCCCTGATCTTCACGATCCCAGTTACTGGGTATGATGGTTTCAATTCATCTCATGAACGTCAATTTGGGTGATTGATCTTAAGAATTTGTGATGTCTCGGAGCCTTGACTTACGATCAGCTAATAGGTCTCACTACAAGAAAAAAAAAAGTTAAACAACAACGGGTAAAAATCAGAATAACCATACTTAAATAACAACACACAAATACAATTGTTGACTTTTCTATAATAGACAATATGTAAACAACAAGTCTAATGTAAAATTATTATCTTTTAGCGTCTTTTTTTAGCAACTGTTATCTTTTTTATATTAGACAATATGTAAACAACAATACTGGTGTAGAATCGTTGCCTTTTAGCTTATTGTTTACTAAAAGGTAACACTTTTATTTACCACAATATTTTTTAGTCTACAACAACACTTTTCAACAAAAAATGTTGTCTTTTTAGTATTGTAATAGAATTGGAGATAAGTCTTTTTTTTTTCCCTCTACTAACTTTGAAAAGAGTTGATGTGAACTGATCTTGGTTCTTCAAATCTTCAATTCTCGTCAACACTTAAATTATTATAGATTTAAAACTTATACAATAATTATATTATCAGTTCTATCTAGTCAACTTTATATATACAATCGATAGCTAACATATGATTTTTTGTAATCATCATAACTAACTATAATTCCTAAAATAATCAATTTAAAATTTATTTTAAATTTTTATGGTGAGTAGCTTTGTAGAGGCTGCAATTTATTAATGTATAATTTAATGAGTGTGAAATGCATTGGTATTGCATTATTATATGTATTGATTTTGCTCTCCATAAAATCTTTGTATATTGTTGCACCAACCTCAGCGGCATTTTAATACATGAATTAGTTTTAGGATTTAGGTCAAATATTGATGTTTACCTAGTTTTGCACAAATCCCATACCTTTTAATGAAATATTTTGAAATCCATAATTTTATCTATAATAAGTGTATATATGTTTATTTATCAATTTATTATAACGTAAGAAAAAAAAATTAATCTATCATAAGAATGTAAATTTAGTGAAAGAATAGTTTTCATTCGAATGGTAATGCTTTGGTTTTTTAAAGAATTGTTTTACATTTATTATACCTGGTCCATAGTTGGTTATAATATAACAATAAATAAATCGATCATATTAATAAATTATTAGCTAAAAAAAATTGGTTCTAATTGTGTATGACCAACCCTGTTTTATTTTTACAGAATTAAACTAAAATAAAGAAAATGCTATCGAGAATCTTATTAATAAAATATACAATATGTAATATCCTTTATTTATTTTTAATTATGAGAAAAAAGAAATAAAAAAATATTAAGCTGTTGTGAATGGCAGGGACATATCTTTATCAGTGGGGACTCCCTAGGAAATACACTTTAAACCCATTTGAACATATTCTCAATTTTTTTTTTAAAAAAAAAAATCTAATTCATTAACCTAAATTTTATTTTTAGCACAAAATTTATATATATATATATCATATAACAACATATAATAAATAAATAACAAACAAAATATTAGGTTTAATGTGATTTACTAGTTGTTGGGTTGTAATTTGATAGGTCCATTGAAAAGGTCCAAAATGAAGCTCGCTCGCATTCAAAAAGGCCAAATTATGGGCCGGCCCAAATCAGTCGAGACAGAGAGTGATCTGAACAGCTTAGGGAGGCAGAAGTTCTCCCAGAACAGTTCGGCCGAAATTACCGAATTGGACAGCTCGACAAAAGAAGAGACCTCATTTTGAATTGAACAAAAAAAGGAAGAACCGCTTCTGGCGAACTGCTTAACGGTTAGAAGGCGGATGAATAAGCATGTGGTAATTTTGGAGGTCGCTGGAGATGGAGACATTATAATTAACAACCCCGATAAAGTCGGAGAGTTTTGCTCAACTGCATCGGTGTGTGTCGCGGAAACCCTAATACCGCCACACTCTCTATAAATAATCCTTTGAAAGTCAAAAATCGACATCTAGCTCTCAACACATAATTAAACTTTCATTTTTTTTCTCACTTTAGTCTGCATTGTGATTCTATTGTTGAGCTCAGCACTATACTTATGAGAGTTCACTAGCTTGCCTCTAATTTGTTACTGCTTTCCGTTATCATATATTGTCGATCTACATTTATTTCGATCTCGTGCTTTAATTTCAATTATATACATTAGCTCGTCAACCCATTTTTATGTACTATCCGATCCTGTGTTTCTGGGGTCCGTATCCGTACGAAACGAACCTTAACACTAGTTGTATTTAGGAGCAAGCATAATATTATTAATGAACAAAAAATTGTATGAGACTTGTTGAGAGTTCATTATCAAATTCTTAAGGTCTATTTTTGTTTATTTTAATTATTCTTAATTGAAATTTTAAAAGTAGGAAATAACCAAAAAAAAACTAATGATATATCTCTGATTTAATCATTTAAATCTTATAGAAGATATAAAACACATTTTTTTCAAGGGAAGGTCTTGGGTTAGGCAGGCCTAAACGATTTAGGCGGATTTTATCCATTAACCCAAGCTTTAAGCGGATTTTATCCATTAACCCAAGCCCAAACCCATATAATATACCCTATTTGGGATGAATGAACCCATTTGAGTGGGATAAAACCCGCGTTTTTGCCTTTTTTCAATATAGCCCAACCGATATTCTAATGTTTCATCTTCTTAAGGCTGCTAAAAAACCATCAAATCAAAAATGTAAAAAAAAAAAAAAAAAAAGCATGAATTTTCGGAATTGAAGTCTTTTCATATTTTTAAAAAATCAAAGCTTTTCACATCAGAATTTATGAAATTAAAAATCAAGTTCACCTCTTTCCGTAAAAGCATGCAATTATTCACAACTCAAAAGGTTAATTTATTTTTATTTACTTTATAAATTCGGGTACAATATTTAAATAAAGTAACAACGAATCCGACATAGTTTGAATCCGTAATTAATTGATCATAAATAAATATAAGTGTTTAACACTGTAGTCGTATTATTTTTTCTTATTAGTTTTGTTGTCAATATTTTGGAATTAAATTAAATAACATCTAGAAATATATCTGGTTGTTAATCTTGGCAATTTAAATGGTTTGTATTTTTTTTATAAATTATGGTTTAAGTATATTGTGCTTAATTATCGTATTAGTATATATTATGCTCATTAAATTTTCATTAATTAATGATTTTTTTTTATCTCAATTATTGATATGATCAATCTAATAACTGAAATTCATTCATATTTAACGTAGATTTTATTTTTAGCAAATCTATGATTTATTGATTAATTATGTGAGTGTGATCAAATCCCAGCAGTTGACTGTGTGTGCGACTGCATTTCGTAGTATCCACATCTTAATTAATGTATCTTCAATTATCAACATTTTAATTAAGCTAGTTGGTAGTTGGAAAATAATCAGAAATATTCTATTTTTTTATTTATATTTATTGAATTTACGAAATAGTAGGACAACATATTAATTATTATAAATATAATGAGTGAAATGATAAATAAATAAAATCATTTGTGGAGAATTATAATTAGAGTGCCACTTAGTGGTGGCCATTTGGAACCGGAACCGCCGGAACCGGCCTTGAATCGGCCCGGCGGTTCACGGTTCGGAACCGGAACCGTCCAAAACGGTTAGGAACTGGAACCGTAACCGTTTTTGGACGGGCCGGTTCAGGTTCAAGAAATAGCCCGAACCGGCGGTTCAGGTTCCGAACCGTTGAAAATATTTTTGAAAATTCAAAAATCGACGAATCATAGAGCGCCACGTGTCCCTGAAAAAAAAAATATATATATATTTTTCGAACCGCCGGTTCCGAACCAGAACCGTAACCTTCTACCCACGGGCCGGTTCCGGTTCCATTTTTCCGGAATCGTGGAACCGGCGGTTCTGAACCGGAACCGGCCCGTGGCCACACTAGTGCCACCATTTAAAAAAAATTTTTTTAATAAAATTACATAAATTCCTTGCAACTTTTCAAATTTCACAATTCACTATCTGTTTTAATTGATTTCATTTTTTTTAAAAAAATATTCACTCAGAAATAAACACACAATTTGTGGTTAAAAAATATTATAATTGTAGATTCCTCATCTACCTATCATATTAAAACTAGTGGAAGATGTATAACTCTGTTTTTTTAAAAAAGAATTAACATAATATATTCACTAAAAATACTTAAATAATGAGATATACTTTGGAGTCAAACCTGCAACAGTTATTATATATAGATCTAAGTTAGGTCCAAGATGAACCTATCAAATCACTTCAATTGGTTAGTTACTTAAATTATAGATGTGTATACATATATCATATGCTCTCTTCGTTCCATTATATTAGTCTCATTTTTTATTTTTCGTCTGTTCTACTACTAGTCAAATTTCCTAGAAGATAATTTTTTTCACACACACTAATAAAATATTAGTTTTACTGCACTCATAAACATTAATTACTGTGCTCGGTCAATATGTGACTAATTAACCGGAACGGAGGGAGTATTTATTAAGATTTCATTATGATATTGAAGAAAATCCACTAATATGTGAAAAACACTTGTACGAATAATATATGAAAAGCTCACATAATTTGATATATTTAGTTTGTTAATATGAGTGATATTTGAGATTTTGTGGTGGCTCTTAATTGGTACACTAATTCAGATATGTTTTGGTATATCAAAATTTATTATAAAAGTGACTTATTTATAATGAAGAATGAATTTTAACATGACAAAAATTTGTGTGAAACGTTATTTTCGTGCAATATGGTGCGACATCTCAGCATTCTGAGCGGAATACTTGTGAGCACACATGGAATTCCGATCGAAATTGTCATTTCAATTAGAAACAAAATATAAGCTAGCAAAACACGCATAAAAGGTCTAGCAAATGAAATGTTCTATAAATACATCAATTGCTAGGCCTAAATATATCATTTTAGATTCTGATTGATATATGTGATATGTACAATATGTATTTTGACTATAATAAATGTTCTGAACGGAATTCTTTGAGTCTAAATGAGAATTTGTTCGAAATCCGGTTTATAAGGGTTGTCAATTTCTGACACGACACGATAACACGACATGAATATGCACGATAATAGCGAGCACGAACACGACACGAATCCGTTAAACTCAAACACGATAACGACACGACACGATAATGACACGACACGATAACGACACAACACGACACGATAATGACCCGACACGATAACGATCTGCCTTATAGAAATTGCCAGGTGTACACTTAGGACTAAAGAATTTTGATTCGACACGATAACACGACACGAACACGCACGATAATAACGGGCACGAACACGACACGAACCTGTTAAGCTCAAACACGAACACTACACGAACCCGTTAAGCTCATACACAAACACGACACGAACCTGTTAAGCTCAAACACGATAACAACCCGACACGATAAGATACGACACGATAACGACCCAACACGCACGAATTGCCAGCCCCCGTCTATTATCATGTATGTCTCTCAAAAAATATAGAGTCTCATAATAAAGTCACTCTTCTAACTTATAAGAAAAATCAATATTTTGTGTATATCCCGATACAATTTTGAATTTAATAACTCTACGTAAAATATCGAATGTATGCATGATTAATATAATTCGAGACTCCATAACTCGTAAGTGATGAAGGTGGTCGCTAGCGGATCTATTTAGGGGCTAGGGGGCGCTATCGTGATCTGATATTTTGTGGATCGCGAGTGAAGATGGCAATTGAGTGAGTGAGTTCCCAAAAATGGTGGAAACAGAGATATGTTTCCGGTGTAGGAGCAGTGTTTGGGTGGAAGCATATAATATAAAGGGAGGAATGAAAAATGGGAAAATGGTGGAAAATAGAAAAGCGACGCAAAAAGAAACTCCAAAAACAAAAAGAAACACCAAACCAAAAACTGATGAGAAAAGGAAAAGTGGAGAGAGAGAGAGAGAGAAAAGCAGAAAGGGATATGAGAATGCAAGGCATTCAGATTTCAGAATGAATTCAGAGAGAGAGAGAGAGAGAGAGGAGAGGGCGTGGGAGCTTTTTCTTTTTCTCCCCGACAGGAATCTTTGAAGATCCAAAGTGCCCTCCCAATCCAAAGGAAAACAAAAAAAAAACATTCCATTTTTTTTTTTCAAAAATAAAAATTATTTAACAAAATATAAAGATTTTTTTTAAAAAAATTGAGCTATAAAGAAATACCATGCTTAGGAGTTAGGAGTGAGTAAGAACCCGAAGAAATTATAAATCGAAATGAATTGACCGAATTTTAGTATTTTCGATTTGATTATTTTGATTTTTGGTTCAGTTTGCTTTTTTTTATTATTATTTAGAATATGGGAAAATTGAATTATATAGATATATTTATTCTCTATTTTACTTTTAATTTATATTATTAATTTTCTATCCCTAGTTTTTATTTTGCTTTCAACTATGGAATTGATGATATTATTTTTATGATTTGTTTGTTTACTTTTTTTTTTTAGGAAAAGATGAAATATATTAAAGATTAAAGATCCTAACTAGCTAGCAACAGTAGCCAGTCGGGAAAATGATTCGTCCAGATGACAGTGTCATTACACAGGGGCCCCAAAACAGGCCAGATGGTGAGCAACACCGTTAGCCTCTCGAAAACAATGGGAGAAACCAATAATAAAAGACTTCCTAAGTTTCCGGATAATATTTCTCAGATCATTCGGGAAAAATGATGAAGAAATGCCTCTCTGCAGGGTTTATAAAGATTTGAGAATTGTTTTATTGTAATTATTATAATTTTTTTAAAAAAAATGGTAAAATAGAAAATAACAAAAAAATCAAATACTCCTAATATTCAATTTCCATTTTATTGAGTTTTGAGTTTTCAATTTGATTTTTTTACCGTTCAAAACCGAATCGAATAACGGCAAAATCAAATACAACTCAAAACTATAAACAAATATTAGGAGATTTTGTATCTTTATTAAAAAACATACTTTATATGAATACTAAGTTAAACCAGTTATGTATAAATTAACAAATTTTGACATTGTAAACTTATTTTTAGATTCGTTATGACTCGATTTGGAATAAACAATTTTAGGAGGGGGTTGGAATATTATATTTCATTATTATATAGTTTAATTAGAATTTTTTTAAAACAAAATTGACCAACGCTAAACTATAATTAGGTAACGTAACATGTAGCATGTTGTGTGATAGATAATCGACTATATATGCAAATATTCACTTTTATTCAACAAATTTGAAATTTATTGATAAAATGATAACCATGCCACCTACTATTATATTGTTTTAATCAAATTGAAAAGAAAAATAAATTTCAAGATTTCTCATTAAAACTTACCTTGACCTCTTGCTAGAAACTATTCAAGCTGCGTTGTCACACCATGCATTAATTTATTTTTGTTAGAGATTCCAAAACACGTTATTATTAATTTATTACACCACTCTCCACTGTAATAAATTTGAGCCAATCTTAACATCAAATACAAAGTGATGGACAATTTTTTTTTTTTTTTTTTAATAAGTTTATATTAGTGTTAAACACACACTCACACATCTAGATATCCCTAAAAAATTAAATTTATATGACCTCTCAATCACAGACAATGTGTTTTGACCACTACACTGGAGTGGAGGGGCAAAGTGATGAACAAAGTTAAAGTAATAGATTTTTTTTAGATTTAATAAAATGTAGAAATATTGTTAATTAAAATTTTGGTCAAAACATTAATTTTAGTTCAAATGCCTTTTTTCAATTCCAGTACCAATTATTTATTTTCACAATTTTATGTCAGAGTTATAAAAAAGTATTCAAATATTGGATAAAGAAATTTTCCGACATCGAAAATTTGACGGAACATGCCGAAAACCCACATCATCTGATTTACAATGTGTCATATTTTTTTAATATGACACAAATTTCCGACATGCCCATCAGTTTTATGATGCCGAAAAATTTTCTTCATCCTAAATTTGAATAATTTTTTATCGTTCAGACATAAAATTGAGAAAGGAAACAACTAGTATTAGAATTTCAAAATGTGAATAGTTTGAACTAAAATTGATGTCATTGGCTTAAAATTTTACTTCCTCCGTCCCGTCTAAGTAGTTCCATTTCGAAATAACACAATAACTAATATTTATAAGTGTAGTATAAATAATAATTCAGTAATGAGTGTAAAAAAAATCTACCATTTTAAGTAATAAGACAATTACATGGGATAGAAAAAATGGAAAAATTGAACAATTTAAGTGGAAATAAGCAATAATATATAAAAATTAAAAAGCCCAAAAATGAATTAAATAAGACCGCATCGGAAATTCAACTAAAAAGGGCAGAATGGTACTTTCATAGTTGGGGACACCAACGGAAAAGTCGAAAGGTGAATTTAAAGAGAGGAGTAAATCACATTTCTCCTTCCCTTCTTCTTCTTTATTTCTTGTCTCCTCGTATTCTCTCTCTAAAACCTCTCTCTCTCTCTCTCACTCACACACAGTCTCCGATGAGATGAAACCGCATTGTGGAGCGCAATGTTGCTGCAGCGCACACCACTAACATGAACGTACATGCTTCTAACGGTAATGAATCCCACTTCCACGGACCCAACAGCGCCGCCTCCGCCTCCACCGCCGCGATCCTCCTTCAGCTGCGACCGCCACCCCGCCGAGCACTTCACCGGGTTCTGCCCCTCCTGCCTCTGCGAGCGCCTCACCACGCTCGACAACTCCTCGTCTAACACCCCTTCCTCCTCCCGCCGCCCCTCCTCCGCTTCCGCCGCGGCGGCGGCGGCTATAAAATCCCTTTTTTCGTCCACCTCGAAACCCTCCAGCTTCCCCCCTCCGGCGCCGCCTCCGAAGGTCTCCAACCCACCGTCGTCCTTCCCGGAACTACGTCGCACCAAGTCGTTCTCCGCTTCCAAGAACGAAGCTTTAGGTCAGTTTTTTGAGCCGCAGAGGAAATCCTGCGATGTTAGAGTGAGAAACACGCTCTGGACTCTGTTCACGCTCGACGACGAGAGTAAAGTTGGAGGTGGTGGTAGTAAACCCTCCATTGGAGGAGCTGCTGCTTCTTCTTCATCTCTGCAAAACAGCAAAAAATTAGGATCTTTTGATGAGGCGCCCGTTTTTGAAGAAACTGAAAATGAGGAGGATTTCAGAGACCCTGAAAATCTAGAGGATGAAGATGATGCTGCGTGTGTTGAAGAAGATAACGATGTTGATGTTGATGGATATGAAATAACATCTGTAAGAGAATCCCATTTCGAGCTTTCAAGAAATGCGGTTGAATTCGAAGCAAACCACCGCGAAATAGTGGAGGAAGCGGGAGCGGAAGCTGAAGCAGCGGCGGCGGCGGAGGCGCGTGTAGCCGATTTGAAGATGAAGGACCACATTAATCTTGACAACAATCAAGAAAAGAAGAGCTCAGGCGGTGGATTTTGGGCAGCAGCCTCTGTTTTCAGCAAGAAATGGCACAAATGGAGGCGGAAGCAGAAGATGAAGAAGCAAAACAACGCCGCATTGCCGGTGGAGAAGCCCATCTCCCGGCAGTTCAGGGAGACTCAATCCGAGATTGCAGACTACGGCTATGGCAGAAGATCCTGCGACACCGACCCTCGATTCTCCCTCGACGATGCAGCAAGATACTCCTTCGACGAGCCTCGAGCATCATGGGACGGCCATTTAATGGGGAGAAGCTTCACCAGAATGGCACCAATGGTATCTCTAATGGAGGATGCTCCGGCAGCTGCCCGGCCCGATATGCAGATTCCGGTGGAGGGCGACAGCGCCGCCGCCGCCCTCCCCGGAGGGACGTTACAGACTAGGGAGTATTACTCAGATTCCTCATCTAGGAGGAGGAAGAGTCTTGATAGGTCTAGCTCGATTAGGAAAACTGCAGCCTCAGTTGTTGCAGATATAGATGAGCTCAAAATGGCGTCAAATGCAAAGGTCTCACCCACAACTGCAGACTACTTCCATGGCGCTAGGGAGTTGAGGGACTCGAATTCGCAGTCGTTGAGGGATGACTGCTCGGAGACATTCGAATTGGGGGGGAGTGGATATAAGGAGATGAAGAAGCCTAGTAGGAGGTGGAGTTGGAGGATATGGGGTTTCAAGTTCATACATAGACGTAGTAGTAGTAGCAATGGTGGTGGGAATAAAGAGGGGGAGGAGGAGGAGAGATACAGTAGGGTAAACGGCGGGGTAGGGAGGTCGATGTCGGTGTCGTGGCACGAGGTGAGGAATGAGGGAGCTGGGCTAAACATAAACATGTTCAGGAGCAACAGCTGTAGGAATGTAGGTGGGAGTATGAGGAAGCTGGAGAAGAACCGGAGTGCGAGGTATTCGTCGCCTAGCCGGGTCGAGAACGGGCCGTGGCGGTTCTATCTGACTCCGATGAGGGGCAGCCGGAGAGGAGGAGGAGGGGGGCTTGGTAAGACGAAGCACAGCAACAGCAACAACAACAACAACTCAAACTCAATTGCAAGAAGTGTGTTGAGGCTGTATTGATTGATTAGTGTTGCTGCATTTTGTTGTTGTTGGTGTTGTATTTGTATGCAATGTGTTTGGATCTTTGATTGGTATACTGTGATTTAGCATTTTCAATAATGAAGGAAAAAATATTTATTTCTGGTGTTTCTGTCTATGCTTCTTCGACTTCTACTAGGTTTAGGTTAGTACAAGATTTAGATGGTGAATACGGCGCATCTTTTAACCATAAATTTGAATTTATTTTATATTTTATTAATCTAAGCACGTGATTAATAACATCCTCTGTTGTGCGTAGTTGTACATTCAAGATTTGCATCAACACGCATGCATCACACGATTCACACCCTTTCCGCCTAATTGAGGTTGTACTAACAGATTTGGATCCTCTGCAGTGCACTTAGGCACAACACAGAATGTTGTATATTTTTTAATCACAAGTTTGAATTTATTTTAATATTTTATTAACGCAAGCAATAGATCAATTTTATTCTTATGGGTAACAATATTTCTTGTATCATCCTCTGTTATGCTTAGATGCACAACATATGATCTGAATCCGTTAGTACAACCTCAACTAGGTCGAAAAAACATGTCATGGGTATGATTTGAAAATTTCTTTGATGCAAATCTTGGTGCTCAATGATTTGGTATGATTGTTTCAAGAAAACAAGAGTGGATAGTCCACCCAAAAAAGGGTGACAATAATTTGGTCGATGAAAGAAATTTGAAGATAGATTAATGTGAGTGATTTTGGTTACTTCAACGCATGATTATGACCTACTACACATATCTATAGATAATTCATTTATAAGAATTTCTAAATTAAAGATTTTAAAATCGATCATTTTTTTATTATTTAAAGAGGAAAGGTAATATTTTTTTAATGTGCACTATTGGATGATCTAGAGATGGCCGTGACTTGAAAAAAAAAATTGAAGACAAACATATCACCATTGTTCTTAATTTTATAGGAATTTATGATTTGTGTAGAACTACATTATATGTATAGCATTGTGTTATAAATGAGTTGAATTATATAATCTCAATTTGATGAAAATTCATTTTAATAAAATTTGTTAATTAAATAAGTTAAACTTAAATGTGATAATATTCGATTCGTAAATTCATGAGAAAGTTCATTATATAATGTAGTTCCAAAATAAATTATTCACTATATTATCTTTATGATAATTAAATATATAATAAGTATACTAAATATAAACTTTAAATATTAAAACCATGTTTTAAATTCTTCTATAATAAATGAATAGAACTCTAGTAAAATCAATGCTATAAAACTTGACCAACACATCCTTTTTCCAATATGAAAATTATAAAATTAATTTTGATAGACATTTTCAAGTTGTACGGCGTCTAAGTATCACCTAATCGGTTCAATAGCAACAATTAAACGAGTCAATAGAAGGATGATTCAGACTTCGTTGTAAAAATCATCGCCTAGATCGCCTAACCCGTCTAAGCGCTTGACGATCCTTAATCGAACCGAATACCTTAAATCCTCGTGTCTAGTCGATTCTGTGAGCATTCAGCACTTAAGCATCACCTAGACACCTATCTAGGTAGCTGAATAAGCAAGCTACGGGCTGTTTAGTCGATTAAAGGGCCTATTTTTATTTTTATTTTTACATCTTTTTAAAAAATAATTAAAATTTATATTATTTTAATTTTTATTTATTGATATATATATATATATTATAAATATTAAATATAAAAAATAGTCTACCAATGAAGGGGTGTAATCGAACCGAGTCGAGTCGAGCAGTGTCGTGCTCAAGTTTGACTCGTTTAGTTTTGAGTCGAGCTTCGAGCTTTTTTATCGAATACTTTGATGTTCACGAACTTTATCCAGCCTAAACGAACTTTCTAAATTTAGAATATATTTAAAATTTTTATTATTATTTTGATAAAAGTTATTTATTCCAAAAATAATATTATATTCATGCTCAAATTCTAATTTTCTTTCATTATTAGAAAAATTTCATTATAGTTAATCTTAAATCATGAAAATATTATTTTTAGAAAAATAATTATTTTATATTTCTTACTAATTTTTGCTAACGAGCTTGCTCACGAGTCAAATACTATGATGCTCAAGTTTGGTTCATTTAATCTACGAGCTTTACTAAATGAATTCGAACGAGCTTTTGTCGAGTTAAAATCCAAGTAACTCATAAACAGTTTGGTTCATTTACACCCCTAGGTCAATGATTAACTATTGATTATAAAATACTTAAGCCCCGCCTAAACTGTCTAGGCGCTAGGCCTTATTCGAACTAACGCTCTGCTATTTTTATAATCATAATTTCTTATTAGAACTAAGCAATCATAAAAATCAAGGAAATAATCAATGCAAAATAACTTGAAAAAAAAAAAAAACAGAGAGGGAATGCAAAGAAATAGCAGAGCAAGTCTACAGAGGAAAACAGAATCCAATATTTACAAGAACTAAAAATCAAGAAAAGGAAAAGAAACCCCCGCCGCCGTCGCCGTCAGCCGGCGGCGGTCTTCCCGGCCACCTTCTTGTAAGTATACCATCTCGCAACCACCAAATACGCCAAGAAATTGACGAAGCTAAGAAAAGCCAGTAACCAGAAAAAGTAATCGAGATGCCCCCGGTTGAGATTCTCATCGGGGATCCACCCCAACCTCCCACCTCTCGTCGTCACCTTCGTCACCACCGTCAACAGCAGCGTGCACAGGTAGTTCCCCAGCGCCGTCGTGGTCAGGCACAGCGCCGAGCAGAGGCTCCGCATCGCATCCGGCGCCTGCTCGTAGTAGAATTCAATCTGACCCACAAACGTAAAAACCTCGGCGCATCCGACGAGGAAATACTGCGGGACTTGCCAGAAAATCGACATCGGAATCGTCTCGGCGTCGTAGAGGTGGTTCCTCCTGACGTAGTCGAGGCGGTGGACCTCGAGGCCGCCGGCGACGGCCATGGCGGCGATGGAGATGACGAGGCCGATCCCCATGCGCTGCAGCTGCGTGAAGCCGCGCTCGTGCTTGGTGTGGCGCCGCGCCGCCGGGACGACGAGGAGGTCGTAGGCGAGGGTGCAGACGATGACGCTGACGGTGTCGAAGAGGGAGAGGGAGGCGGCGGGGATCTTGAAGTTTGGGCCCATGTTTTGATCCATGGTGTTGCCTTGCAGCACGAACATGGTGCTCATTTGGCTGTAGACGGCGGAGAAGACTATTCCGGTCGCCCATATCGGGAGTAATCGGATGATGGATTTGAGCTCCTCGACTTGCGTGACCGTGCACAGCCGCCACGCAGTCGTCGGCATCTCTTTCGCCTCTGCATCGCCGGCCGTCGTCACCGCCGCCTTGTCAAGGAACCTAAATTAATCAAGATTATTCATATTCGGATAAGAAAAACAATATAGATATAATTATAGTTCTTCGATTCCGATTATATGGTCAATTAGATCATTCATATTTATTAAAAAATACTCCATCCGTCCCATAACATTAGTCTTGTTTCATTCCGGCACAGATACCAATGCGATTAAAGTTAAAGTAAATTAATATTTTATTAGTGAGTGTGTATTAATTTTCCATTTCGGGAAAGATGACTAATGTTTGGGACAAACGAAAAAGGAAAACAAGACTAATGTTATGGAACGAATGGAGTATTAATTATTTAGGTAAAAGGTTCAAATATATCCCGAAGTATATATATTTTTTCAAATTTATCCTAAAGTATACAAATGTTTCAAATTTATCCCAAACTATTTAAAACTATGCAAATATATCATAAACTATTTTTTTCAATCAATGAAAAGCCAACTGAATTGTTGGAAATTCAAATCATACCTATTGAGATAATATGTCTAACCTTCGAATCCAAAAATTTAATTAATGATTTGAATTTCCAACAGTAAAATCAATTTTTCTATTGATGAAAAAAACAACTCGGGATATGTTTGCATAGTTTTGAATAGTTTATTTAACAAGTTTTTGACATTACCCTTATTTTAAATATTAATTAAACTTTTTTTATTATAAAAATTTTAATAATTTCATTTTCCAAGGTTATTCAAGGTTGTAATCGTAAATTATTACAGAAAAATAATATCAAATAAGTAAATTGAACCATATAATTGAAATACACTAAACTACTAACATGGATATTTAAACAAGTTTCCAACATTACCCTTATTAAAAATATTAATTAACTTTTTTTTAATTATTAAAATTTTAATAGCTTCATTTTTTAAAATTATTCAAAGATATAATTGTAAATACTAAAAAAAAAAATATCAAATAAGAAAACTGGATCATATAATTAAAACATCCTAAACTAGTAATATTGATATTTAAACAAGTTTCTAAAATTACCCTTGTTAAAAATATTAAATAAGCTCTTTTTTATTATAAAAATTATAATAATTTCATTTTTCAAGATTATTTAAGGGTGTAAATTCCTACAGAAAAATAATATCAAATAAAGAAATTAAAACACGTTAAACTATGAACCATATAATCAAAATAGAGGGAGTATATATTACTTGAATTTTTCGGTATGCTCGAGCTTCCGGCTTCCTTGAATGTTCGATTCCTCGTCGGCGGTTTCATGGAGGAGAGAGACATCCTGCGGGACTTCAACACGATACTTTCTAACCGACGCCACCAAAACCTGAGCAATTCTGACAAAGGGGCTCCCTCCCGGCTGCTGGAGGCGGTAGAGGCTAATGCCGAAGAAGAAGGCGACGACCGCCGCCAACATAGCGGCGGCGGGCACCCCGAAACCCCAGCCCCACCCTACATTCATCTGCACCCACACCAGAACTGAGGAAGCAATGAGAGCGCCGACATTGATGGAGAGATAGAACCAATTGAAGAATGAGCTCTTGCTCTTCTTCTCCTTCTCGTCGTTGTCGTCGAATTGATCGGCGCCGAAGGAGGAGACGCATGGCTTGATCCCGCCTGTCCCAAACGCGATCAAGTAGAGAGCAACGAAGCAGACCGCGGTTTGAGCCGCCGTTGGCCGGCAGTCGCCGTTGCCGCCGCAGTCGGGCTTTAATCCTCGGACCGAAGCTGATAATGTCAAGAGCGTCATTCCCTACAAACACAAATGTTGCAATAGAATATTGTAAGTTAAAGTCCCACGATGCTCGAATTTGAAAGTTCAGGACACGAAAAATCATTTTTCAATTTAAAATCTGAATGATCATAAAAATTTTCAATACAGAATTATAAAATTCTCAGGACCTCAATATTAGGTGAATTGTATGATCTTTCAGGTATGGTTTGTGAATACTTTTTTAGGGTCTTAAATCGATAATTATATATTTCGGTACCTTAATTGATAAAAATTCTAGTTTAATTATCAATTTAGGACCCTAAAGATTAATTATCAATTCAGGATTGGAAATATCACAAAAATTCTCAATCCTGGACACGAAAGATGATACAATTCTCAATCTAGGACCTGAATCGATAATTAAACTATCTTTTGAGTCTTGAACAATTCTACATTAAACTATCTTTTTAAGTCATGATTCGACGATTCTCCTTATTTTTAAGCATGCATTTCATTCCAAATTTATGTTACATTTCATGTATTCCATTCGGAATGCGCATTTCGTTCGAAATATATTTACATACAGTATATTCAGTTCAAAAAACTAAATGATGTATACGTTGAAATACATCATTTGCATTTCAATCCGAATACGCTATACATAAATAACTTAAAGTTCCAATTAGAATGCACATTACTTTCAGAATGCGCGCAGTATAAAATGCATTCGAGCTCGTAAAGTCGGGAAACATACGAGGACATAGATGGAGCTGAAGGTGGCGATGGTGCAGTATCTTCCGAGGTAGGAATCGGCGAGGAAGGCGCCGATGAGAGGGGTGATGTAGCAAGTTCCCGACCAGTTTGAAACATTTTTCGACGCAGTAACGTTGTCTTGATGAAGACGACTCTTCAAATAGTTCACAAGATTTGTGCTCATCCCATAGTAGGCCAATCTCTCACAACATTCAGTTACTGCACATAAAAAACACACATGAATGAGACCACCTTATTATTGGAGTTAACAAGCTAATTATCATCAAATGACCTAAATAGGATGAGTTTGATGAATAACTGAAATTCGGGCTGAAATTTTTTCGATAACTCGATCTATTTTCATCCCTACTTACCAAGAATGAAGCGGCAGGCCTTCCAGGTACCCGTTTTCTCTTTGTTTGCAGGCCTTTTGTGGATGTCCCTCGTCCCATCGCTCGTGTATATACCTTCATCCATCGATCTCGACTTCAATCTCGAAGTTTTTGATCTATTTCATTGACGGATACAAAAAATTTATTTTGAGAAGCTCGAATTGCTTTTGGCTTCCATTTAACTTCAATTCCTTCATATCCTATTTTTCTTTTTTTTCATACATTTTTAGTTCAGGAAATTAACTTATAAAATATCGAATTACACAACTATAAAATCAAAAAATATTCCGGCTAGGGGCTCCCCTCTAACCCTAGAGTAGATCGCGAATACATAAATTATTAATGTGAATAAAAATATAAAACTGAGTAATTAAAGTGATTTTTTTTTTTCTTCTCCTTTTTACATTAGACTAACAAACAGAAGAAGGATTCATCGCCACAAGATGAAAATAATGATGATATCGAATTCGTCGATCAATTACACAAAAATGAAGTATGCATAAACATGGGAAACATTAATTAACATAAAAATTGAGGAATCAAACCTTAAAAAAAAAGTTGTGGAAAATTAAGAAAACGACGATAGTGTAACAGTTTTCCGAGATGTTGTAGCAATTTACGGCGTGGCTGAATTAAATATGAGATTCAACAGAATATATTTATCATACGAGAATGAATGTGGACGTAAACTTTTAACGAAGAGAAAAAGAATTAAAGGGTAAAACAATTTATATATTTAGAGAGAGAGAAAGAAAAGAGAGATTTTATGGCCCAATAACCCATGAAATCCTAGTGGAATGAGATTTTGTGACGTTTTTATTTGTATTTTGTAGGATAGATAATTTTCGGTATGATATAAATCGATATGATAATAATAAATTTGGATAAAGATTTATCAGATTTAAATTCTAATGGCACATGATAAGTTTCCTAATGCATTCAAATTAGATAATTCGTTAATCAATCGGATACGAATATTTATGAATAAATTAATGTATTTTATTTGATTTTCTTCAGTTATTTAATATTTATCAAATTTGAATTTTATTATTTATATTAATGTAATTTTATTCAACTTAAGTATTGTTATCATATTAATTATTTGTTAACATGTTAATCATATCAAATTATAGTTGAATCTTATTACAATTCTTTATTTTGATTTTTCATCAAGTTTTTATCGTGTTTGTTTGGGAATACGAATTTAATATTCTCTTAGTGGATCGAATATGGATTTGGACTTAATGAATCGAATCTTTAACGAATTGATATGATAAAGATTTGATCTTCATGATTGTTGCCCCTACTTTTTGAGTTATTTTAACTAAAGTAAATTTAAAATATAATAACAATCTTATAAGTTAAAATAAGTCATATAGAGTATAAATATACTATAAGTTGGTCTCCTGAGATACGGTCTCACCATTTTTTTTATTGTGAGACGAACTTTAATACATCATTTTAATAAGTTAAATACATCATTTCATTTTTAAAAATTACATTATTTGCAACAAAGAAATATATCATTTGCAATAAAGAAACACATCATTTCATTAAATTGTCAATAAAAAAATACATCATTTCATTAAATTCGTCTCACAATAAAAATGATGAAACCGTCTCATCTGAGAATTTACCATATACTATTATTTAAAAATACTTAAAAGACTGAAAAAATTATAAATTGATTAATCGAGTATAACGATATGATAATATAAGATCCGAAAAATATGGAATGTGATAAAAATGTGACATTGACTTATTAAAATAGGATTTACGAATTTCCGCTTAAATATAGGAAAACAAATGAATTTTAGTTTCATGATTAACAGAATCCCACAAATCCTCCAATTAATGTAAGGTTTTAAATTCTAAATCAGATAAGGAAAGCAGTGAATCCAGTGTAACAAAACTTTTTTACATTATTTATCCGATAATTATTAATCGAGAATCCGAAAGATAGGCTTTAAAAATTTGCTATATATAATAAGATACAAACTTGATCTACTAAGTAAAAGAGTAGTTTAATGGGAAAAAGTTTATGATCTAATGTAAGAATATGCTAATAAAGATATAATTTTATATACCATGGTCTCTTACTACTTATGTTATTTGAGTTACAAGAATCATCTTCGTGTGATCTTTCCTCGAGCAATCCATTGAGTTACTAGGACCATATTCCCATGACTTTTCACTATGGTCTTCTTCCCTCAAGCACTGAGTTCTAAGGACCATACTCTCGTGACCTTCCACTAAGGGTTTTTCCTAGAGTGATCCAACTACATCAATGACCACTGAGTTTTATTGAAAGGTTCTCACATACAAACTAGAGTCTATCGCAGGGATACAAACAGTAAGTATCGTTGATGTTCGATTATATTTTCGGAATTGACATTTTATATATAATTTTTAAAACAAAAATACATATACACTATTTTTTTTGAAAATTTCGTGGGGGCTGGAAGCTTGGAACCCCATCAGCCCAAGTTTGGCTCCGCCATTGGTCTACCGTCTCCTCCGTCTCTAAACTCGTTTGAGCCTCGATGTCACAAGCTTTATCCACGTTCAATGTACCATTTGTTGTGTTCGACAATTCTGACACTAGTACGATATTGTTTGCTTTGGACATCACAAACTCTCGCAGTTTTCGACATCTCACAAAAAGCCTCGTACTAATGAAGTTTATAGGTGATCTCTTTATAGTTTATACAAGTACTAAATCCAACAATCACAATCTTATATGTAACATTGAAAAATATAATTTTTTAGCATTAAGAAATGTAATTTCTAACCCTAAAAGATATTGGAACCAATAGTGAAAAAATTAATAAAATATGAGATGTAACATCATAGAATGAGATAGATAAACATGCATGTATGTTGAATAATGACACCTAATTCGGGTTGCAATCTTGAATTTTTTATTTCGAAGCTACCAAATTAAAGGAATTCCATTGAAGCATAGAAAGTGGGAAGGTGCAACGATATTTTCAAGCAAGAAGCTAATTGGTTGTAATCATCATCAAAGTACTACAAATCAAATCCACCAACCCCATCTTCTCCTTTTATCACTTTAGATTATTATTATTATTATTATTATTATTATTATTATTATTATTATTATTATTATTATTATTATTTCTCACAATTTATTAGATTAATTCATGTGCTAAAAAGTCATTTACGTTAAATAGAAATTAATCTACACTCTTCAGTTAAAATAAAAAATAAAAATTTTAGAGTAAATTTTTTTCAATCTTATGCTTTTTTTTTTACATATGTTTTTATCTCAATTGTTAATATGATCAATCTAAGAGCATAAATTCATCATATCTTGAAAAAAAAAAAAATCATTTTTAGCATCGAATCTAAACTCTCTATAAAAACCTTATCATGAAACAACTCAGAATCACGCTCTATTATATTATGTATGCATGCTCCGAATAATATCATTATATACAGTAACAAATGTATATATTAAAGATAATAAAGATTTCGATCATATACTTCTATTAAAGAAATTTATGATTAATTATAAAGTCTACTACTTGTAGGACTTACCCCAACTATATATAACTTTAATCCACTTTATGTGTCTTACTATCATATATATTTATTAGCTTTTCATACATTTTTCTTCTTCATTTGTTCCTCTTTTTTTTTTTGTTATGTTTTAGTTTTACAAGTATTAATTAATTAAAATTGATTACTTTTCAATTTTAAGATGCATACATTTTTTATAATTTCATTTCTGTATGATAAAACTAAGAACAATATGACCTTAGATTTTAGGGGACGTTGAATCCCACCGTTGATCTGTAAAGATCTTTAGTGATGAAGCATCGATCCCGAAAACTTGTGGTTCAGGAGTCCCACATCGCTCAAAATCTTCGTTCGTCCTCGTATAAAACGATGTATAAAGTAAGATATATATGGAAGTATGAAATGTGATAGAATAGTGTTCCAACTTCGAAAGTAACATGTTGATTAAATTTAAGTTAAGATTCTAGAAAGTGGGCATGGTTGAACCTAGAATTTGGACAAGGATGGACAAAGACTCTTGCCAAATTGGTTGACAACAATATAATGTAAGAAGACTTATTATAGAGACTAAGTAGTTCGTTACCCTAAATGGAGCAGAATTTGGCAAGATTGTGAATTAATGTAATAATCTTAGCTTTCAAACAATTTCATTTTTATGGCTGGCGTTTTGCTTTTGAAAGCCCCCCTCCAACCACGATTTCCTCTAAGTAAACTTCGATGCCACTCTTGATTTCTTTTTTATTTGGATTCATAACTACGTTATACGTTATTGGGTTGGAGAGAGAGACATGACCTAGAGAGAGATTTATATTCTTTAGGATATCGTTTATCATCAATGAATAAATTCAGTTCGTGAACTACTCATAATTCGATTCGATAAGATTCTGTTCAAACTCGTTTAGTGAAGTTAATTTGCTCATTGAATTAAGCAAATTTGACCTTTATAATATTTAACTTGTGAGCTAAAACTAATATGGAATATAAAATTATTATCTTCCTATTTTATAAGAAAATATTGAATTTAAGTAAGAATATAATATAATTTTTTGAATAGATATTTTTTTTCTTTTTTATGAATATTTATATTATAATATAAGTTTAGAAAGTTCGTTTAGACTCAATTAAATTTACAAATATAAAAAATATTTGATAAAAAAAACTCAAAACTTAATTTAATAATAAACGAATCAAGCTTAAATAAGACAACTTCGCATTCAATTGCATACTTAATCAAAGCAAGATATGCAAAAATCCAAAAGAAGGCCACAGTCAAAATCAATTAAATTATTAAATTTTCCACAATTACTAAATTTCAAAAGCTCAGTCAGTATAAAACAATTTTCAATTGCAAATTAAATATCCCTACAACTCTGGAACTGACAATATCAAGTAAAAAAATATAGCTTATTTGTGCTTAATATTTATTGATAATTAATTGTTTAAAAAGTATATATAGAATAAACAAATCATAAATACTATATTTCTAGAATATTTATAGGGGTGTGCGTGTAAGCGATAATATTTATAACAAAAAAATGGTTATGATAATTGAATCATGAGTTTTTGTTGATATTTATGAAGGAAATCTGTAATTGAATTTTGCACATTTAATTATAATAGTAGAATTTTATGTTTTGCAACATGATTTGAGAGAATTACCATTCATTTACATTTTTATCATGTGCAATTATTTTTTTTAAACTTAAAATTTAAATTTTGTTTGAAAGATCATAAAATTGCTTGATTGAGATTAATTAATGAATTATATCTATTTCATTCCTTACATAACCTCAACTTTTTTTAAAAAAAAATTCCTTATACTATACTTCTCATTTTTTCATCATGCATACTTTGTTTTTCTTTCTGGATTCGCCATTGCCCATGGTTAAGGGTGGCAATTCGTGTCGGACTTTATCGTGTTCGTGCCAGGTTATCGTATTGTACACAAATTTTTTTGTTCTAAATGTAGTATTACTAATCTGTGTGTGTTTGATTATTATTGTGCTTCAGATTAGATTCATATTGGGTTATCGTGTCGTGTCAGCAATGGTCAGTACCCCTACCAAGGGGTGTATGAACACCTTATGCCTAAAATAAAATGGTTGTGTGTGAGAGAGGGAGAGAGATTTGGGGTTTTGGATATGGGAAAGAAAGGCTTATGAGTGAAGGATGTATGGTTTCACCTAACGAAGTAACAACGACGTCATGGCTGCAACTCTCTTCAGCTATATATTGTCTGAACACATTTATTGCATAAACACATAAACTCTTACACACAAAAATTAAACCTCACTTCTTCACACACGCAGCTGTGATCGAAGGTGAATTAAAAATGGATTCTTGGTCTTGGATGAGGCTCTTCTTCCTCCTACCATGCTTCTTTCCTTTCTTTGTCGAATGCAGAGTTCGCCATTACAAGTTCAACGTATGTCATTTCACCAACCCTTCTCTTTTTATTACATACATTATACAAATATTCATCAATACGCTCACGTCGAGTACAAAAAAATTGTCTTTTTATCGTCAGTGCAAGAGATGTATTCAATTCTTTTTACATGTAATGTGCTTCATATAAGCCTATGTTGTTTGTTTGCATAGTGCATACACATAATTAAATTATCTTATTTACAAATTTATAAAAGTATTTATATATATATTTTAACACATGATAAGTAAGTAATGTGTTTGATTTAGTCACTTTGTCAAAAATTATTTCTAATCGAAATCAGATAACGGAGTGAACACGAAACGACAGCATTTTTGTCTAAATCAACAGGCTGGAAAATGATAATTCCCACATTAATTACTCTCCTAATGGTAGATTAGCTAATATTTTTATCAAATTCCAATTAAGTTGCTGAGTTGTTGGCCCATTTTTTAAGCTATTTTTGTTAATATTCCACAATTTAAAACAAATGGAAGGTTCAACCATTTTTGTACACTTTCAATTCTTCAGTAATCATAATTTTTTTCATGCATATATAAATAAATAAATAAATATTCCTGCCAATGTATACATAATTTTTTTTTGTTTTGTTTATTGTTTATTCTATTATAAAATAGATATACAATAAATAATAATAAAAAGATAACATAATTATATTTGTCACTTTTTCTTTAAAATATTACATCTCACTAATTTAATATATTTACTATTTTTTAAATAATAAAAATATAGTATTATTTATGAGATAGTTTTTAAATCAAATTCTATAGAAAACAATTACATTATAATATATTAAAAATAATATTGATAATACATTTAAAAGGAAATGTTAAAAAGTGCTAAAATATATAACTTTGTTAATTAAATCTTAATATTATAAAATAAGACATTATATGTATAATTTTGCTTGTATATATAATGTAGAAACGAAAATTATAATTACATTCAAAAAATAATGTAGAAACGTATATTGATGAGTTTGTTGATGTCGTAGGTGGTAATGAAAAATACGAGTCGGCTGTGCTCATCAAAACCTATTGTTACAATCAATGGAAAATTTCCTGGACCAACTATTTATGCCAGAGAAGATGATACAGTGCTTATTAAGGTTGTCAACCATGTCAAGTACAATGTCTCCATCCATTGGTAAGCCGACTTTACATATCTCTGACCTCGGATCGTAGTAGTGGTTAAGCGTTTTGTCTATACGTATATGTTAGAGACATAATGTTGGTTGGTGATGAATAATAATAGGCATGGAATCCGGCAGCTCCGGACAGGGTGGGCTGACGGCCCGGCCTATATCACACAGTGCCCGATTCAGACCGGGCAAAGCTATGTTTACAACTTCACCATTACCGGCCAGAGAGGGACTCTTCTTTGGCACGCCCACATTTTGTGGCTCAGGGCAACCGTGCATGGCGCCCTCGTCATCTTGCCGAAGCTCGGAGTGCCGTATCCCTTCCCTAAACCCGACCACGAAAGAGTCGTTGTCCTAGGTTAGTAGCTACTCGTGTTCTCTACATTTATCTCGTACGAGTGTGTAATGGCCTGACGTGGATTTTTTTTATTAGCTGAGTGGTGGAGATCGGACACGGAAGCCGTTATAAACGAGGCCATGAAATCGGGCCTTGCCCCGAATGTCTCTGACGCCCACACCATCAATGGGTTTCCGGGGCGTGCGCCGAATTGCTCTTCCATAGGTAAGACTCTGTACGAATAATTATACGATGAAAGCGTCTTGTATGTGACTAAGAGATTATTATATTTGAACTTTGTAGGTGGCTACCAATTAGATGTTACACCCGGGAAAACATACCTACTTCGCCTAGTCAATGCTGCGCTCAATGAAGAGCTCTTCTTCAGGATCGCCGGCCATCAATTCACCGTCGTCGAGGTCGACGCCACCTACGTAAAACCCTTCAAAACCGACACCGTCGTGATCGCCCCGGGGCAAACCACCAATGTCGTCTTGGCAGCGGACAAGCGTGCCGGAAAGTTCGCCATGGCAGCATCACCCTTCATGGACACATTGGTGGTGGCGATCGACAACCTAACCGCCACCGCCACGCTCCACTACTCCGGCACCCTCGCCGCCGCTCCCACCACTCTCGCCACCACCCCGGCCCGGAACGCCACCCCCGTGGCCGACACCTTCACCAACTCCCTCCGAAGCCTCAACTCAAAAAATTTTCCGGCCAAAGTCCCACAGACGGTCGATCACTCGCTCTTCATCGCCCTCGGGCTCGGGGTCAACCCCTGCCCGACGTGCCAAGCTGCGAACGGAAGCAGAGTAGTTGCTAGCATGAACAACATCACATTTGTGATGCCAACCATAGCTCTGCTGCAGGCACATTTCTTCAACATCACCGGAGTTTACACCACCGATTTCCCGGGGAATCCGCCGACTCCATTCAACTACACAGGCGCTCCACCGGCAAGCTTAGCAACGACGACGGGGACCAAGCTTTACCGGTTGCCATACAATGCCACGGTTCAAGTTATCCTGCAAGATACAGGGATTATAGCACCAGAAAACCACCCTATTCATCTCCATGGATTCAATTTCTTCACAATAGGCAGAGGGATAGGAAACTTCAACCCGAAAACCGATCCAAAAAAGTTCAACCTCGTCGATCCTGCAGAAAGGAACACGGTGTCCGTGCCATCCGGTGGATGGGTGGCCATCAGATTCACAGCTGATAATCCAGGTAAAATCCATCAAACTTATGATTATAGGCTAGGCAAACAATAGATATTCATATTTTGAGATGAATTTTTATTTTTTCCAGGAGTGTGGTTCATGCACTGCCATTTGGAAGTGCACACTAGTTGGGGGTTGAAAATGGCTTTCCAAGTTGATGATGGAAAGGGCCCAAATGAATCTGTTTTGCCACCACCTAAAGATTTGCCAAAATGCTGAAATCTTGAGCTTTGCAGCTTCACAAATGGAGAGAGAGCAATTTTCAAGCCAACCAAAAAAGAGAAGATGAAATTTGAAGGAGAATGAAACTAGATTTGCTCAAACTTACTGTCAATAATTATACTCTGTATGGTTACATTTTTTTTTATATATATAAAGAAAAGCTGTTCCAGATTTTCATATACAGTTCATTTACCTTTTCTAACAAAGCATATCCTTTCTACAAAATCCGAAGAAAAGTGTAGACTTACAATTGCACGGCAGGGGACTGATGAAACGCGCGACGAAACAACCATTGGACTGGGCGCATGAACTGTGCTCTCTTCTTCCTCCAGAACCAAATGGCAGCATTGTATTGTTCGTTTCTGACCTTCTGCGTAGCAGCCCTCCAATCGTACTTCTCCATTTCAGCGCGGGCTGCTTTGCCAATCGTTTCTCGGAGTTCTTGGTTGTGCAGAAGGGGTTCTAGTTTGCTTAAGCAGTCTTCAAGATCTCCAGGGTTGTATAGATACCCCGTCTTCCCCTGCTGCTCTTCGGAAATGATGTCCGGGATCCCTCCGGCACGAGCAGCTAGGACAGGGAGCCCGGACGACATGGCCTCCAAAACGACGAAGCCTAGTGTCTCAGACTCTGATGGCATGATGAAGATATCTCCACTAGCATATGCCTGTGAAAGCTCTTCTCCTTGTAACATCCCTGTGAATATTACTGGCATGCCTGCGAAGATCTGCTCCAGCTCCGCTCTATCGCAAGAAAATGATGCTCGATTAATCATCAAAGCCAACAGCCAAAATTCAACTATGTTGCCTCCAAAAATCATATCCATCAAGGCCAGATTGAAAGAAATATACCGAATAGAGATAGTTCAGCTCGAACTCACCTGTATGGCCCATCTCCGATGAAAGCTATTCGAGCTTCTGGCAGCCTGTCCATGACCCTGTTTCAAGAATGAGGCCTTCATTGCAAATGTTGAATAAACCATGGATGCAATCTGTAAACATGGCAGCCGGACAAGCAACTAATCGATCGAAATAGATGAAGAAATACCTTTTGAGGAAATCCAAGTTCTTCTCAACTCCAAGGCGTCCTACATGAACTATCAAAGGTCTCTCTGGTTCACCATTGCTATTTAGAAAGACATTCTTCTAATGAGATCGCCATGATTCGAGTTGAATAAGATCATATTGAGAGACCGAGTCCATACCTCAATCTTAGTCTCATTTCATGGGAGCGAAAGCGGGGATGGAAACTCTCAGAATCAACGCCCTTGTTCCAGAGACGTATTCTGTTAGCTGAGGAAATCACGAAGAGAGATAGCACATGAACAATGCACGGGGAAAAGAGTGATAAAGAAGACTTGATCTCTTCTTGCACTAAGAGAGATCAGTTTGGAGATTCATTCGTGTGATTGAAAGATAATAAGTCTCACCTGCTGTCACCCTCTCAGCTTCTAGATCATTTGCAATAGCAACCGAAGGTACCAACGTAAGATCAGCAGCTCTGTGCAGAAATTCTGGCAAAAGTTTATCCAATCTTTGTTATGATCCACAACAAGAAAATCGATGGACAAATATCGTAGATTAACATAACATACTTAGAACTAGCCACATCGGTTTGACCAGCCAACTGAAGGTGTATCTTGGGATATAACTGCACAACACAAACTCAGAATTAGCACAGCTCCAAACACTCCATGCATTTATTTAGAATAGAAAAAATGAAACCAAGAAACTATTTTTTCTCTAGTATATAACAGTAATATTTCACTAGCTAAATAGGCTGTATGACATCCATTAATCGAAAGCTATTAAATCTTGCATCACATTTGATAAACTAAGCATTGTACAATATAGTACAACAACCATAGCTAGTTTGCAGTACTATATAGATGATAACATATGCATCAGATAATTCAGAATTGTACTATATAGCTATTTTGCAGTACTATGCATTTCAGCTATCTGATAATGAAAGAAAAGTATTCAGAATTTTTTACAGCGAGAAACTTTTTTCTTGCACAATATTGTAAATTGCGTTTTTATTTGACTTGAGGTTGTGGTTTATATTGGGAGAAACTATGTATAACTGGTTACCAAAATTATGTTTTAAACGCAGCTTGTTTACAAAAAAATATTGTCTACAATCAAAACAGGATAATATTTTTCTGATAATATTATCTTTGCTGGAGGTGAGGAAAACCTGAAAGAGATTGAAAGATTATACGTACACAGGAATATGGGTGTGATACGACATCACAATTGGCACAGAGAGTAATTTCGCGATGATGAGAGCACCAAACACCTACTCATTTGTAAGAATTAATCAATACAGCAAGCAAAATTTGGAATCTCAGATTTCTCAACAGCAAAGACAAAAACTTGGGCCTGGAAAATCAGTAAAACAACGAGGTTGTGAAATATACCATGATGCCAGGGGATGATGCATGAATGATGTCGGGCTTAAATCGTGCTACTGCTGAGATTATTCTTGGGCTAAGTGCTAGAGACATCGGTACATTTCGGTACCACGGAAGAGGGAAGCTGGCAAGACATTATTCAGTCAGATCAAGACATTCCAAATTTGCCAATTGCTTTAGTGAAAATGAGAGCAAAGAAGTTGTTATTAGTGACTTGACAAGCCACATGGAAGGTGCAAGAATTGATGTAATCACCCTCAGGTGGTTTGGTTGAAAACAAATGCATTGTATCATGACTCATGAGTGAAAAGAAAAGAATTCGAAGGTTTTACCTTTTGGATCCAATCAGTTTAGCTCCATGAAACTCCTCAGGCAGTCCTTCATGAGTTGTTACAACCATGACCTGTTTGCCAAACGCCAAAACGGAAATTGAAAATGATTCTAAAAAGTTGTGTAAAATATTTCACATGAACAATGGAAATACAGAATCAACTTCTAAGCACTTGCGGAACTTGGGACTTCATTGCATTTACTAAAGAGATGAGACTAATTCCTATCAGCCTAATTATGTAAGGTAAAGGCTCCTGCAAATGAAAATAAAGAAAGGAGAGATATCGTACTAAATTTGCACACTTTTGAGAGCTTGTTCTATGGAAAGTCTTGTTAGTTGATTCGTAAATCCCAGCTCCACAGAACACAAAATTCCATTTTCTCAGCACAAAACCTTAAATTACATGAGTAAACTAGGATTCCAAGTTCGTTATAAAAATAGATACAAACAAGTTCTAACCTCTACTTCATGAGTGGAAGTGGTCACAAATTATAAGAACATACCTCATCCCCCATTTCGCGCAAGTATTTAATGAAGTTCTGGAACCTGTTTTTGTATCCAGAGACATAACTGCATGCAAAAAAATATATCAATAAGGACCCAAAAAGATTTACCACGTGAAAGAAACACGATCATCCAAAAAGACTCAAAAGTATAATGACAAATGTACGCTGCATTGAATTTGAATGAGCAACTCATCATTCCAGAAAATAATTTGAAAAGCATATGCAAATAATTAACCTTCAGTTAAGCTAGTTATTATGGTTTCAGGTTAAACGAAAAAAAAAAACAAAACAAAAAAAAAAAAAACATGTTCATCATACTGCATTATAGCATCAAATTGACTGAACATATGCAAAGGGCAGAGTAGATAGACATGATCAGAAATTCCTCTATCTTCATTAAACTCATGTCATGTTAACTATCAGCCAGTGGATTAATATGAAACAAACAACTCAGACAAATAGATACACTTGCAGCATGAACCAAGGTTACTACTAATCGGTGTAAGACGGTGTCTTAAGCTTATGAAAAGCTAAAAGCCTAAAACAAAAAGGCAAACTGTCAAAAAAAGGTTAACAATATGTAGTGATAGACAGATAATCACATATTCTAGTGTAGCTAAGAACTGTTGAAAACTACAAGTGCAATTTCAAGATATTATAGTAAAAAAAACTAACACCATTAGCATGAATTCAGCACAACACCTTACTAACAAACAACTAACCGAATAGTGAAATTCATCTACATTGCATCAAATTTCCAAGTTCCAAACACTAAAATCAAATTAAATATGCTTACTTTCACCAGTCACCTAGTCATTTCATCAAACAGAAACATGAATACAACAGTTCCTCAAAATCTTGCAAAAACAGAACATCTAAAACGACCTCAATCAAGAAACGCACGCATGAGAATACTAACACACTTTATCAAAATAAAAGGTGCTCACGAAAAGGGAGATGGTTCAACAAAGAGAGCAATGCGTCTAGGTCTTGAATTCGCCTCTTGTTCAGGCAAAGCTGGAGAAACCTCCACTCCCTCTCCCTCTCCCTCTCCCTCCTTATACTCTTCGATTGCCATATTGCTGCTAGCTGCAATATACGGTCGCTCGTTAGATGATCTCACCCTCGTAACTCTCAATTCCGCACTTCTTCTGAACCTTGACGGAGCCTTTTTACAATTTAGAGTGGTGGGTACTGCTTGTCTTGATGCAGAAAAGCAGGAGACTGTGGAATTGCATACTGCAGGAGAGTATGTGTGGGAGAAGCAAGAGGAAGTGGGCATGATACTAAGCTATAACTCCGATGAGATTCTTTGATGGGATTAGTGCTGGTCTTGCTTTCTTGCAGTCTGTGACAGTTAGAGCTTGATATTTTCAGTGAGAGAGAGAGAGAGAGAGAGAGAGAGGGGAAGGGGATATTCTTGGTGAGAGAGGAAGTTTGGGTGCGAGTATATGCCTTCGTCTCCTCTCAGCAACGGCAACGGTTTTGTGGGGTCATTTCGAGAATAATGAAAATATTGGGGTAAATATGGCATAACTGTGTAATATTAGTGTTTATTTTGAAAATAACATAGAATGACTTATCTATCCTCAATTATTTTTTTGTGTAACGAATCTAAATATATAATTTTAATAAGTTAAATACATTATTTCTTTTACTGCAAATGAATTACATTATTTACAATTAAAAAAATGCATCATTCAATAAATTAAATACATCATTTCAAAAATTAAATTTGTTTCACAATAAAAATAATAAATTCATCTTATTTTGAGTGTTTACCTTACTTTATTTGTGTTACAAATTCGATCTCTAGTCATTTAATTTAGAAGTAATTAGTTTTATAGGTATATGATTAAATAAAATCGGGAAAATTAGTAATTTTATCTCAAAAATTTTATTTTAGGAAATTTTATTTCAAGTTTTTTCAATTTGGATTTTTTGTCCAACATTTTATTTCGTTACATAATTTTATTTTAATATTTCCATTACGGTTTTTTATCTCACGTTTTTTTTTGTCAAGAGATTTTATTTTAACTCCATTTCTATATTTTCAAAAAAAATCATAATAATTTCAATATTTCATGTTGACGCTATTTCAGATTTCATATGAAAAAAGTGTAAATTTAATAACAAAATAAAGATGTGGGTAAAAAACTCTTACAAAGAATAATTGAAAATTTTCTAACGAAAACTTAGGGTAAAAAATATGTAAAATAAAATTTAATGAAGTAAAAACTTTTGAGATAAAATTACTAATTCTCATGATAAAATCTTCAAATAAGAACCACTATCACTAAAATCCCTCTAAAGGGGATAAGGTGTCGGACCCATAAAGGGGGGATTGATTTCAAATTGCAATAAAAAAAAAAAAGAAAAAAATGGAGTAGATATGTTTATAAGTAAGTTCATAGAAATTATTTTATGAATAAAGCCAAGCAATAGACACATCTCTTTGAATATTACTTCATATATTCATGAAACCTTAAAAATCTTCTTGAGAGACAATTAAAAGAGTACATAACATATATATGTTCACTCATTTATTACACTAGATAATTCATTAAAAACCTTACCTAACAAACTCAATAGAAAAAAAATTTAAAAAAATAGTGCATTCATTTAACCTTTTAAAATCATGTAGATCTTGGTGACCTAATCTTAAAGAATTATTTTGAGATTGTTGATCTCTCTCAACAATTGATGTTCTTCTAAAGATAACAATTTTTCAAGTACATACATTCTATAATCACAAAATATAATGTTCAAGAAAAAGAGACTTTGTGAGTAATTTACATAATTTTCATTAGATTAAACTTTTGACAATAATTTCACCATTATTCTGTAGTTGATGTGGATAAAAAAGAAATATTTAGCTATATATTACAATAAAGAAGTTATTAATTTTAAAAAGCGGGAACAATTATTTTCAGTAATCATTAATATATGTAACAGGCTTGTTTATGATTTGAGAAGGGCATGGAGGGATCCGACATTTTCTGGAATAGCCCCCTCATAAAGAAGAAAAAATAGATGAAAATAAGAAGGAAAAAAATTCCAGCTCCCTCACACAAATTTTCTGGATCCGCCACCGGAGAAAGGCATCATTATATTAAAAAATTAAATTAATTTGTTACTAACTCATATCCCATAAAAATACTAATTTATTTCAAAGGTGCATTCATTTTTTGATAAGATAATCTCTAATAAACATTTTTATTAAGATTTAAACTATTAATAACTAAAGAAAACTAGACACACATTATTTAGTAAAAAATTACAAATATTATAATTAACATATTCTTAAATATTATATTAAAAAATTAAAAATAAGTAAATTTTAAAATGTTATATTTTCCTGCGATTGTGAAATACTAGTAAATAATAAATATTTATGAAGTTTCTCCAATATAATCACTATTTTTTTTTTTTTGCATGTAATACAAGTTGTATTATGTGAAAAAAAATATAAAAAAAAGAGTACAAAATAATTGATTTTAACACGCCCATTAAAAAGATTTTAAAAAAAGAAGAAGAAGATTACATTTCCTTTTGTGTGTAGAAGCTGCAGTTATCATCCAGTTGGAGTAAATGCAGAGAATTCCAGTCAAAAAAGCAAAAATCCCATTCAAACACTAACATTAATTTTGAATGCAGAGGTTTCTTTAATGTCTGTGAACACAAGGTAGATAAAGGTAAGAAAAGAGAAAGAGAGAGAGAGAGAGGGCACACATAAAGAGAGCTTAGCTGCAAATCATGGTCAAATATGGGGGCCATCATCACCACAATTTCTCAACAACAAAAATAGTAAAACCTCTCATATATATCTTATTCTATAAAAATATGTTATAATCTCAAATTTATTATTTTTTGAGTTTGATATAATGATTATAAAATTTACATTTATGCTTTTAGGAAAAAATTAAAAAATAAAAAAATAGGAGAGAGGGAATATGACAAGAAGGGTATCTCTTTTTGCCCTCTTGTGTTGGAAAATTTTGTGAAATAAAAGGTAACATAGTAATTGAATTGTTCCTCTCAAGGGCCCCTACAAATTCTCTTTTCTTTTGACCAGAAGATATGGAACAAACAAATTTACCACTTATTTATATTTATATTTATTATAAAAAAACCATTAATTTGGAGTAAGATTTGAAGCACACATTCTAGGTAAGAATTAAGCAACTAGTGTAAGAAAGAAAGCACCAACTAGGGTAAAATCAACAAGTTTTAACATGGAGTTACTTGCACTCTAATCTTAATCACATGATTGCTAATAAATTAAGTAAAAAAAAAACCTCCATATTTTACATTACATCTGTCTCATCTTTTTATCGAGCTCAAACTTATCCATACTCGGCTAAGTTTTATATATCATATTTCATTATATTGATAAGAATAAGATAGATTTGTTTTATATATCATATTTCATTATATTGATGAGAATAAGATAGATTTGTAGAATAAGTTGAAGCAATGCTTGTTTCTCTAAAGATAGATATTCCCTCCGTCTGATTATATAATCTAGTTTGATCTGTATGTTTGTCAAAAAATATTTAATATTTAAACAAACTTCCAACATTACCCTTATGCAAAACATTAATTAACATCTCGTTTTCATAATATTACTTTTCATATTTTCATTTTTCAGAATTATTCCGGGGTGTAATTGTAAATTATAAGAGAAAACAATAGCAAATATAAAAATTGGACCATATAATTAAAATATCTAGAATGATAACTCGGACCAAATAATTAGAATGGACAATAAGTGTATATTTCATAATTAAGATCCTTAATTAATTCTTCTGTCTAATTAGAATTTCTCAAACCTGTTTTTCCTTTTTTTTTCTTTTTCTCCATCAAATTTTTTCCAATAAATACCTCCCACTATTGCATCACTGTCTCCTCTTCTCCACCTATCTCTCTCTCTCTGTTTCTCTCTCACACGCGCGGACAAGGTGAAGATGAGTAGAAGAGTGTGTTTCAGCCCCGACGCCAAGCACGGCGGAGGCGGCGCCGCCGCCAAAGTTGGTGAAAACAGGAAAAGAGTGACGATGAGAATATGGGTGTTCAAACTGCCAAAAGGGTCGAGAATTTCGGTGGGGAGCTTCTTGAAGAACATCGGAGAGAAGGTGGCGAGGGCTCTGCCGCCGCTGGCCGCCAGCCGGAGGAGATGCTCGTGCAAAGTGTCGTCGGCGAGTTTGGGGAGATCACGATCATATGCAGAAACGCTCGATTCTCAGAGGGCTGAAGCCATCGAAGATTGCATCGAGTTCTTGAACTCTTCCTCTTCTTCTTGTTTGTTGAGATCAAATTCGGTTTCCAGCTCTTGTTAGAGCAGAGGAAACATAATTTCTGTATAAAACGAAATAGGAAAAAAAGAAAAAAAGAGGAAAATTTTCCTTCTTTTTTTATTTATATTTGTATGTTATTTTTTTTTTTGGACATGGTTATAAGGGTGAGGATGAATCAAGTCGGGTAACTTGGGAGCTACTCCGGATAGGCTCGAAAATGTTCAAAATCGACTCGACACTAATCAAATCGAACTTGAGCTTGAATTACTTGATTAGTTGTCAAGCCGACTCACGAGCTACTCGCTTGAAAAAGCTCAAAATTGACTCGACATTAATCAAGTTAAGCTTGAGCTTGAATTACTCGACTAGTTGTCAGCAAACTCGTGAGCTACTTCGAATTTGCTCAAAATCAACTCGACACTAATCAAGTCGAGCGACTTGACTAGTTTCAAGCTCAAATTTTATAATAGGCCCGCGAATCTTATCGAACACGAGTCCAACTAAGTTTCAAACTAGGTAGTCTAGTCTTATAGAGTTTATTATAATTTATGTTTTTCATTATTTAATATAAACAATTTTAAGTCAGAGTTAAACTCGAATTTGAAAATCTGAGCTCTATCGAGCCAAGCTCGAGATTAGAATTTTCAAACTCAAGCCTGGTCATACCTAACTCAATTCGGTTTGTCATCAAACCTAGTTGTAAATTATATTAATTAATTATAATATATTTAATATATATATATATATATATACATACGGCTGGTCCGGCCAATAGGTCGATTTGAATATCTAAATCGTAACTAAATCAAATTTAACTGGTTTCAAAATTTTCAAACCGCTAGTTTGAAAATTAAATTCCAAACCGGCCAAATTAATCCGGTTTGACCGATTTCGGCCAAACCATGAACACCCCATTGTCTGCTTCATAAACTGTAACAATGGTATTGGGCTTCAAAAGTCACTGTTTGGATAAATATAATAATGAATGACGATAAATATGGTCATAAATCATATCTTGGGGAGTTCACCATAGAATATAAACCTGCATATATTTGCAAATATGTATATAAATTTTCATACATAAATATGTAAGACACTGTCTTAGAGCATGTCCAAGAATGCAAGGCCACTTATAAGCTCAACAAATAGCAATGCAAACAATAAGCAAATGTGCATAATGTGTTATCTCTCATGGATCGAGGGAAAGCTTTTCGAGACCTTCAACTCCATGATTAGAAGCTTTCTTCATCTCTAGAGCTCGCTTGTAAGGGGGTGCAATAGGAGGTTGCACGGGATCTAAGCTCTGGTACGATCCATCTGCGCGCTTAGGAAGTGGGTACGAGCGGTCTGAATCGAACCCATTGAGGTCACCACAAGCCAGAAATGGGATGTATACCTTGTTGGGACCTTCCAGCCACGCACTGCTGCAATCTGTTTCAGTCAAAACATGAATTTACCAAAGTGTACCTTATTGTTTTGAGTCAGAAACATGAAAAGCATTTTACCAGATAAATGTAAAATTATTACACTGTTTTAGGCACATACTTTTGTTAAGTACAAAACTCTAGTTCTACTCTAAGATCTTTGATTTCTGTGTGTGTGTTCCAAGTTTCTTCCTCAAGTATTAGAAATAACTCGGCGAAAGTCAAATGGCCAAGGCATCAATTTTAGTCCAAACTATCAATTCTAGTACCAGCTATTTCATTTCACAATTTTATGTTCAAACTATCAAAAATTATTCAAATCTACGACATTGAAATTTTCCGGCATCGAAAATCTGACAGAGCATTGCCGGAAACCCACATCATTCGATTTACAACGTATCATTCTTTTAATATGACATGACCCACATGGGTTTCCGGTATGCATGCCCCATCAGGCTTTTTGATGTCGGAAAATTTTCTTTGTCCTAAATTTGAATATTTTTTATAGTTCAGACATAAAATTGAGAAATTGAATAGTTAGAACTAGAATTGAAAAACAAATAGTCTGAATTAAAATTGATGTTCTCGCCAAGTCAGATATGGTGAATCCGTATTTCATATTCCAAGACACCATGACATGCATATTATAAGCTCGTAATGAAGGGCATGATCTTGCTGCTGAAGGTAACGCAATTACCCGTGAAGCTAGCAAATGGAGTCCCGAATTAGTTGCTATTTGTGAGGTATGGAAAACCAAATTTGAGTTTAAAGCAGAGGATACTTAAGGAGTTTAGCAAATGGAGTCCTGAATTAGCTGCTATTTGTGAGGTATGGAAAACCAAATTTGAGTTTAAAGCAGAGGATACTTAAGGAAAACTCCGTTCCCTTAATTGAATTGCAATTGAACTCACTATTTTACTTAAAAGGATTGAGCCAAATACAAAGATGAAGCATATTATAAGAGAGGTTTCAGAAAGCAACCAAAAATAAACTGGAATAAGAAATACCTAGATCATCTGCACCGGAAGGACTGCCGATTTTCTCCAGGAGTCGGTGCAAATCTTTTTGGTTAAATCCATCAGGAGGTGAGTAATTCTCGCAGACTATAAATGCCTCTGTACAAGGAAAAATTAAATGAAGATAAAATAGCAAGATGTATGCAAGAAACATTAATTTTTAGCAATAGAAGTATACATCAAAAGGCCTGTAAAAATAATGAATCCAAACGAGCTTTATTTTTCATCAACCATCAAACTTGAACAAAACATTACACTTGCTGTCAAAAAAAAAATTAGACTTGCTTGGCTAATTCAGGAAAAAAATGTAATCTTTTACCACAGAATAAAGGCTTAATAGTTACAATATTCCAAGACTGTGAAACTGTTTGAAGTTTAGGGAGTTCTTTCAAAACTGTCCCTTAAACCACTCTCCGTTTTACCCTTCTCATCTCTCTGATCTCTTCAATTAATCCCTCAAACTCATTGTCACCAACAATCCATCTATCTTCAGCAGCAATAGTAACAGTCACTGTGCACACTGTCTAGGAATGCATGAATTCATACATGTAGGACAGATATGACATAGCCAGTATGCAAGTGGTGACAGTGGCTGTGACGGCCTTGTGTGAGATCCATAATCCAGGATATGTAAATTGACATTGATGAAGAAGATGATGTTGGCCAACAGAAGATGTGGTGCCCAGAAAGGAGAGAGGTAATCAACTTTTTGAAATGGAGCATTGGTGAAAGAAGAGAAGGACGATAATTGAGAAGCAAAATCACTTATTTCAGTAAATGGAGATTAAGGACATCTGCCATTGTGCCAGTGATGGAGATTAAGGAAGCGCAGTGGAGGTGTTGATGCACATCAAAAGAAGAGGCAGATTACGTTCAGGGTCAGGCATTGTTTTCCCTTCTTTTCTTTGTGGACTTTTTCAAGGGTTAGATGATCATAAGTAAATTCTCAGTGTTCAGCACATCAACCAATTGACCAATATCACAAAAACTGGCCATATTCTCACTCAATAGGCCAAAAACAAAAACCTCACAAAAGCTCCAGTTTTTAGGTATTAGGCCTGTAAAGTATGTTAAGTGTGATACTCTGTTTCATACAGAGCATTCTAACCTAAGTCCTTCACCAACATATAAAATTGCATTTTCCTATTAAAGAAAATAACTTAATCTAGATATGGCAACCTAAATAGATGAAAATATTTCCTGTATCATCATTTTATATATAAAAGAGATGAGTACGATAGTTTAACCATAAAACTACTTAAGCAGCTGTCAGCTGTCATCAACAGTCCTTCATATCTTTGGCTTTCTATAAAGTGAGATTGGCTACAATATAGTACGACAAACACAAAAATAATACAAAATAAAAAGAACCTAGAAACTCCTTTAACAGATTTAACAACATAAGAAGTTGCCCTATCGGCTTATGGAGTTGAATTTTGAACTAGGGAACTGAATGGAGAGCTCCAACAACAAAAGTGAACTTCAGAGAAGAGGGAAAGGGCTTAATAAAATATTTGAGGATATGAAAAAAGACAATTGATTACCTATGCTTGAATTACGACTGCTTTTTGGCTTTGCAAATGTTACTTCCGTGAAAAATAACTTCAGCTGCAAGGAAGAGGCAAACAACAGAATTTAGTCCATCATACCTTACTGCCCATCAATTGATCACATCAAGTAATATCATCAAATAAGATGTTTCATTTCATTATGTCAGTTAGGAAGGTCAACATAATTCTAGCAAGTATAAAAGGAGAATCTTTTAGCATGGATCCCCATTTTACTGTCCAACCTCAAAAGGCTTTATATGATATTAAATAGTTGATCAAATATGTTCAGTGAAATCTTCCAAGGAAAGAAACCAGGATGGCAATACATAGCAAGGTCAGGATAATGCTCACAAGTATCGAAAGATACATAATTTGCCACGCACAATGATTTATTGTTTAAGCACTAGTTGAGTAAGAAATCTCATATTAATCACCGGCTCTATTAATGTTTAATAATAATTTGTTGCAATTCTGAATCAATGAACACTTTTCTTATATAAATATGGAAACCTAAAAAGTTGAAAAAAGATTTCCAGTAGCACCAGTTCTCTTCTCCTGGAAGAAGGTGGCTTCCACAAATTTTTATAATTAGAAGCTACCTCATAAGATAGATTTTAACACGACTAGACATTCAGAATTTAAAAGGATAACAAGTCAATAAAGTCCTATAGCCCCGAAGAGTATAAGGTCCAAACACTAACATCACAGTTAAACTAAAGGGGGAATATCACGCTAATAAAGAAAAGGAACAAGGATTAAAAAAGCAAAAATAGAACGATCAAAATATGAGGAAGAAAGGTTATCCAAGTAATACAGACCTGACAGTAAAGAAGACTAGTGTCTTTCCCTCGAAATACTTTTGCAATAAACTTTCCCCCTCCTTTTAGTATATGTGTAACAATTGTCAGTGCCTGCAATCATGTTTGGCAATCCTCCGGCATCAGTGTGAGGCTTGTAAAGAAATGTCTTCCAAAGACAAGACTTTATGAGCAAAGGTAGACTGATTAAGTAAGAATTTACAATAGATTACTTCAGACTATTTTTTTTTCCCCCATCATTTATATTTGCCATGAAAATCAAAATAAAAGGTTAAAGAAACATGATACTGATATAGAATATATTTCAGGTGGAAGGGGAGGCGAAGTAATGGTTTTTCTTCCATTCTTTTTCATAATCACTACTCGCAGTCAGATTAGTAAACTTTCCATCACAAAAAAGTTTTATTAGCAACATTTTAATTCCTAGAAGGGAAAATTTCACACAAAGATGGCAAAGAAGCTTTTCATCTTGCCTGAGTCAAATCAAATAATGACACTGCAAATAGGTGAATATTGTGCCTAATTATCCAATATTAGCAAATAAAGATAATACTAACCGCCAATATGAGCTGGGACTGAACAAATTCATCCATGTCATGTAGGCCAGTTACTGAAATATTCACAGGACACCAGTTTATATAATATGCATAGCATAAACTAGAAGGGCATCTAAGTTAACAATTATTTCACCAACCATCAGGTGCGCCATCACATACAACAAGATCAGCTTTGCCTCCATCAAAATGTCTAATGACCTGAGATTGAAAAACGGAGATATTTAACAATGGCATAGTTGAAGCACATGATGGGAATTAGATCAGGAAGAAAGGGGCTTAGAAATGGAATGATGACTGAAATTAATGGAAATATATATTAGAACACCTATGGCTGGCATCCACACTGGATAAGATAAGAATGGAATCCATTCCTTAATTTATTTCATTATCACAGCCAAGATTGTAAAACTCGCCAAACACTAGTCCAGTGATGTATAACACCTATGCGGTATTTAGACAGCATCTAGTTGATCAATCTATATTTTTTTTCTTTGTCATTTTGAATATAAAATTATTAGAAGATAAAAAATAATTACAACAAAATAATTTTCGAACTAGTTTTGAGGGCTCCTAGGCTGCCAAGGTACCGAATAACCAAAAACTGCATAGTTTAGCCAAATACAGGTGAGTCAAAGGTCAATGCTTAGCCCAATTATTGCAACAATGATCACAACTTGTATAGAAATAAAACACACGATTTCTTTGTTAAAGTAACAAGTTCATGCCAGAGAGGGGGGAATCATTAAAATAACAACTACATGGAAAAGGTGCAAGGCCATCCCAGCTACACATGATCTCTTGGAGAGGTAAGTTCATCTTGTTAATCCTGTCTAGATAGAATCAGCTCATGCAAACTTTCATGTCCATTATAAAAGCCACAAGAAGATTATTTGCACATGCATGCACATGTGCATATAGACAGTTAGATAGATGGATCAGGATGAAACTCGCACCGTTTCAGCTGTTCGGGCATTTGTTATATCCCCTTGAACTTGAATAACACCATCTATCGGAGCCATAGGCTGGAGATCGATGGCCACTATAAGTGGTAGATCACTATCTCTACAAATATTTAAAATTAAACTAGTTTAAGAAAAATTCAAAATCACATAATTAAGAACCAAAATATAAGGTTCATGATACTTTAAAAAAAACATTTGTCTTATGAGCATATTTGCTAAACACCAACGTGAGAGAATATAGATAAAAGTCACCCATAAACAGATATAAGAGCACTTGTATGAAAAACCACAAATCGAACTTACTTGGAATCAGGTGACAACTTTGCTGGGAGATAAAGTTTTCGACTCAAAACCTGACAAGAAGACAAGGTGAGGAAAAGTAATGTCATGAAATAACTTGAGAAGTTAAGGAAATTAAAGCAAATTTATGTTCTCCAATTGAGAAGGAACGAAGCATTAACCAGATTGTAAATCATTGGTATGGTAGGTAATTCTTAGGTTGTCATGTTTAGGCAAAATTAATAGCCTTGAGAAGATGGTGAAAAAGAAATTAAAAAGTTGGGTATTAAATAAATTAAAAAGGTACTACAAACAATAAATATTGCATCTGTGTAAAAGGCCTATAATGAGGAATAGGGGAAAGTCCCCAACAATTTACAAATCATACCTGACTCCAGCTTCCTGGTGCTGCACACAAATCTACTACTCGTTTTACCCCTGTAAATTGTCATCAAATTATCATTTTATAGTTCCCAATGTTTTAGGAAACTGCACCTCTAAAACAAATAAAGAAAACAGACAATTACTCCACTAAACAAGCCGAAAATATAATACTAAAAACTTATTACAAGAAAAGATCAGTCTCTGCAAACCTTCAAATATGTTAAATTCCTCATCAATCTGAAGCAGTTTGAAGGCACTCCGGGCACGCCAGCCTTCTTCTTTGGCTTTCCTATAATATATATCCTGCAAAATATCAAATCAAGCCCATCAAATAACATCTCAGAGAGGGAAAACCTCACCAAAAACATGTTGTCGTAAGAAATAAAGCCTGAAGATATTACCCGTTTATCCCTCGAAGCTTTTCCCATTGCACTCAGTATAACTATTTTCCAGCCCCCAAACTTTTAGAAGCAAAAAACTTTATTCCTGAAACTGAGATTTCCTAACCAAAAGAAACAAGAAATTAACAAAAAATTCAAAACTGCACTTCTAAGTCTCTTTCTTAAGTCAGTAATTACTTCAAATTCCGGTTGTGCATTCTTGGGTTCAGTTGAAAGTGAAACCAACCACAAACTTTTACACCAGAGGTAACTGATTAGAAATTTTTACCAACCGATTAAACGCCTGAAATTATTTACACCCGAATCGATAATTTTGGTCAGTGTTGGTTGGTTTCTGTCCTAACCTTAGTTTAAAATGACAAAAATAGCAACAAAACCAAATCAATTTATACAAAAATAAATAAATAAATCATAGAATTGTAGCAAAGATAATAGAGCACGAACATCCAATTCAAAATATTTAAGTTTAACAAGCAATTAGTTCACAAATAAAAGGAATACCAAAATCATACTACAGAATTGCCCCCAATCAACAATAAATAAAATCAGCAAAGACAAGAACAAATAAAACCAAAGCAGCATGCCAAAATAAGAAGCAGCGATGGTGGGCGACCAGCAGGGAGGGTGCCGGGTGGGCACGTCTAAAAAATAAAAATGTATTTCTTGAGTCAGTAATTACATCAAACAGCTTATGCGCATTCAAAACCAGTCAATTAATCTTCTCAAAGGGCCATGCCTTTCTCGGACCACCCACCACAACCAACACACATCCAACGCCAATAATGAACTTACAAACACCATCGCCCTCTTTGTAAGCGAAACTCCATAGCACCCACGTTGCCACTCACAAAACAAAAAAAAATAAAACCTGCAAGCACCCTAATTCAGAAAATAAGAACTACCTCAACAGAAAGTGGTGAACAGTATTTTAAGGTATTTCGGACGGCGGCGATAAATTTCCGGCAACGGAGGTGGGAAAGAGAGGGAAACACTCGTGTTTCGATTGGGTTTTATACTTATGGACCAAGGTTTTGGGCCCAATACTATTTAATAAAAAATTTGAGGCCCAAAATTAATTTAATCAAAGATCAGGGGCCCAATATTATTTTATTTGTTTGAAGATCCATTTGGGCCTCATGTTAGAAAGTGAACTATTCAATTCAGCCCAATCATCTAGATCATAATTTAAATTAGATAATGTAATAATATATAGAGATCTATAAGATCATATGCATCACATCAAACAACTAAGATAAAATATATAAATTAATAAGAGTTACTCCCTCCGTCCCGAGTCTCTCGAGACGTTTGACCGTGCGCGGAGATTAAGAAAAAGTGATTAGGAGAGATAGTGGAGTAGGATTAGTAGGTTAATGATTATGAGAGATAGTGGGGTATGAGAGATAGTGAGGTAGGAGTAGAGTATGTTTAGTAGGTGATTAATTAATAAAAACTTTCCAAAAAAGGAAACGTTGCAAGTGTTCTGGGACGGACCAAAAAGGAAAATGTTGCGAGTGTCTTGGGACGGAGGGAGTATTTTTTATTTAAACTTATTATATATTTCAAAAGGGAATCGTTCTGATAAAAAAATTTCCCATGAAAATGTTTACCATATATTAAGATTTAAGAACTACGAAGATGGGTAGAAATTTTATTCATTCCAGATAATCAGCTCACGCCATTTCTCAACTATATCACAGTGAGAACGACGAGCGTACGTACAAAATGCATGCACCTCACGTGCTCTCTAACAAACTAAAGTCGGAAAACAGAAGCGGGATAACGCTTTATTAAAACAAAGGAAATAAAGCGAAATAAAATAAAACAAATAGCAACGAGCTCCCATGCAGCCATGCAGCGAGTAAAACCAACTTCAACCCAAACGAACACCATGGTCAACACCCCCCCTCCAGATGGAGGCGATGGAGATCGACAACGCCCATCTTGCACAACAAACGACGGAAACGGGGCCCAGAAATAGGTTTCGTGAACAAATCTGCCAGTTGAACCTCACTACGCACATGATGAGGAAGAAGAAAGCCGTCCTTATACAATTGTTGAACATGATGACAGTCCAATTCTATGTGTTTAGTACGTTCATGATAGACATGATTCTTGGTGATCTGGAGGGCAGCGGCATTGTCACAATAGAGAGTGTAGGGCGGAGAGCAAGGAATGCGAAGATCACCGAGCATGTAGGATAACCATTGCAATTCCTTGGCGGTGGAACTAAGGGCTCGATATTTAGCCTTCGCGCTTGATAAAGCAAGAGTAGTCTGCTTCTTGCACTTCCAAGAGATGAGTGAACGACCAAGGAAAATGCAGAACCCAGTAAGTGAGCGATGAGAAATCCGGCATGTACCCCAATCGGCATCGGAATAACTGACAAGACTCATGGGATTATCAGCAGGGAAGAACAAACCAAGAGAGGGCGTGGTGCGCAAGTAACGAACCGTGTGAAGCGCACAGTCCCAATGAACTTGCCTAGGAGAGCCCACGTATTGACTGAGCTGCTGTGTAGTGTAGGCTAAATCTGGCCGTGTCATGCCCAGATAAAGAAGCTGACCAACAAGCTTCCTATAACGCTCAACATCAGTAAATAAGGGAGAGTCAATGGATGTAAGATCAACACCCATAGGTAGGGGAGTTGAGGCAGAACGACAACCCATCAAGCCTACTTGATCAACTATGTCAAGCACATATTTGCATTGACAAATGTAAAGGCCGGAATCACCTCGAGCCAATTCCATACCCAGGAAGTAACGAGCCTCACCAAGATCCTTGATGGTAAACTTGTTATGCAAGTAGGATTTCAAAGCCGTAATAGCATCAAGATCAGACCCAATGAGCAATACATCATCAACATATACCAAGAGAGCCAACTTGGAAGAATCAGATTCAGAAACAAACAAGCACGGGTCATGTGGAGACTGGATTAAACCAAAAAATAATAAAGATCGAGTAAACTCTGCGTTCCACTCCCTAGACGCCTGCTTCAAACCATAAAGACTCTTAACAAGTTTGCAAACTTGTCGACCAGTTGCTCCATGATACCCCTGTGGAGGATGCATATAGATATCCTCAGTTAGATAACCATGGAGGAAGGCATTATTAATATCAATTTGATGGATAAACCATCCAAGGGAGACAACAATGGTAAGCAGCAATCGCACTGTTACATGTTTGGCCACGGGAGAAAAAACTTCTTCATAATCCAAACCATACTGTTGTTTAAACCCTTTCGCTACCAAACGGGCTTTAAAACGTTCTACCGAGCCATCAGCCTTGAGTTTGATTTTGTAAACCCATTTTGAATCAATGGCATTCTTACCTTCTGGTAATTCACTCAAAACCCAAGTACCGTTTGATTGAAGAGCCTCTAGCTCAGCATTCATGGCTTCTTGCCATTCTATGTACTTACAAGCATCATTGTAGGATTGAGGTTCTTTAAGATCAGTAACATGTACCAAGAAACTTACAAAGGAGGGAGTAAATGAGGGGGAAACAGTGTAAGGAAATGTAGCAGGGGTATAAGAAGATACCTCTTGGGAAGCTGTTTGAGATATGTCATCAAGGCAAGGTGCTATGAAGTCATTAGTCCAAGCGGGAGGTTTGATGATTCTCTTTCCACGATTGTGAGCAATGCAGTCTGCAGGGAAAGTAGAAGAAGGGTTAGGTGAATTGTGAGAGCTGTCAAGTGAATTAAGACTAGGTAAAGACACAGGAGAGTATGGTTTTGATGGAGAAGATTTATCAGAAGTATAGTTTTTGGAAGAGGTTATAGCGGGTGTGATTGGCTGATTTGGTGTGGGAGAAGGTGAATTTGGAACTGGGATGGGTGAATCATGTGTGGGATTAAAAGAAGGAATGACATTATTATTTGAAGAAAGATGTTCAGCAGATATGGCAGCTGGATCAGAAGAAGGTGAACTGGGATGTAATGTAGTAGAATGGAATGGAAAAATGTGTTGATAAAACTGCACATCTCTACTAATTATTACTTGTTGTTCACTTAAATCAAACAACACATAACCCTTCTTACCAGAAGCCATTCCAAGGGAAACACACCGAGTACTTCTAGCATCAAACTTCTGTCTCCCTGGACTGATGTTGGCCGCATAGCATAAACAGCCAAAAGGCACAAAATCATCAACCATTACTTCCTTGTTAAACAGAACTGCATGAGGACTCTTCCAACCAAGATGAGCCACAGGTAATCTGTTTAATATCCATGTAGCATGTAGTAGAGAATAAGGCCACATCACATGTGGAAGTTTGCTTTGAAACATCAAGGCTCTAGCTGTCTGTAACAAGGTTCGATGCTTCCTTTCTACAACCCCGTTCTGCTGAGGACTATAGCTACAAGTAGTATGATGTATGATCCCAAGATCTGTGAATAGATCACTCATCCTTTTGTTAACAAACTCACTTCCATTATTTGTTCTCACCATTTTAACCTTTAGATCAAACTGTGTGTCTATCATCTTGAGAAAACCCTGCACTATGCTTGGAACTTGTTGCTTTGAATTAAGTAGGAATATCCAAGTACACCTACTGAAATCCTCCACAATAGTGAGCATATATTCAGTATTTGTAATGGAATCAGCTCTATAGGGTCCCCATAAGTCCATATGTATGAGCTCGAATGCTGTATCAGATTTGTTACCTAGGGAAGGGAAAGAATTCCTAGGTTGCTTTGCCATGTGACAGACTTCACAAGATGCAATCTCCTCATTAGCTGCAGTGGTGCATAGTGATTTAATTTTGGGCAAATGCTGCATGGTGGTTAAAGATGCATGCCCAAGAATTCTATGCCAGTCCAAGGCTGTATAATCCTTGACATTATGAACAACATTCACAGAGTTGGAAACAGGAGAAGATAAGACATATATCCTTCCCAACATTTTCCCCAAGCCCAGCACACAATCAACATTATTCTTCTGAATCAGACAGTGTGAGTCAGTAAAAACACACCTCACTTGCATGTCAGATATAAGCTGAGATATAGATATGAGATTATGAGTGAAAGTGGGAGCATATAACACCTTCTTCAGACACAGTTTGTCAGACAAATATGCATGCCCTGCTGAGTGAATCCAAGTGGTACTACCATCAGGTAAATGTATTCTTTGTGGAGTGTCTAAAACCACAATATCATGTAACAATTTATCATTGCAGCAGATATGAACACTGGCCCCTGAGTCTAATATCCATTGATTCTGATGTACCAAGTCAGGAATACCAAATATATAATGAGTATCATAGTTGCTAAAAGGATCACAAGCAACATGATCATGTGTGAGAAGATTCACCTTCTCTTCATCTACTTTGAGCTTCCTCAAATACTTTGCTATTTTATCTTCGAAAGCCTTATCCTCATCATCAACAGGCTCTTTCGTGTCACTCCTCTGATTAATGTAGAAAGCATGTTCAGACTCCTTCTTCTCTTTATACCCTTTAAACCAATCAGGGTAGCCATGAAGCTTGAAACATTCATTTGCTTCATGTCCACTACCTCCACAGTGACTGCATTTCAACTTCCTCCTCTCCTCTTTGCTCATCCAAGGCTTCGAAGAGTTGTTTCATGTCCAAGGCTTTGATGAGCTATCTTCTGGCTTCTTGAACTTGCTGTATGCCTGTGGTGGACGCTTATAAGTAAACATAGCCATATCTGTAGTTAGAACTTGTTGAGATGCCACACGTTTTTGATCTTCAGCTTGAAGTATCATAGAGTAGATCTTACTAAGGTAAATCTAACTACGAACCGCATCAAAATTATCATTGAGTCCCAACAAAAATTTCATGCTCTTCTTGTGTTCCTCTATCTTACTCATAGCGCCACACACACAAACATGAGCCAATTGAGCTGTGAGAAGATTGATCTCATCCCAAATAGTATTAAGTGAGTTAAAATAATGCATCACAGTTTGAGAACCTTGAACACAATTAGCAAGTTCACGCTCAAGTTGATACAATTTAGGTCCACTACACCGCTCAAAACGAGACTCTAATTCATACCATAATCTAGCTGCACTATCAATGTATTGGAAGGCAGTAGCTAGCTCTTTAGAGACAGAATTCAAAATCCACGAATACACAAAATAGTCGGCTTTGACCCAAGAATTGTAGATAGGGGAAGTAGCAGGGGGTTCTGGAAAACTACCATCTATGAGAGGAAGCTTGTTCCGGCCGCTCAGAGCACGTTTAATGGATCGACTCCAAGTAAAATAATTATTGCCGGTGAGAACTATCGATGTAAGCTGCAAGGAAGTCTGGTCATTCGGCTGAATTGAAAGGATATCTTGTATACCTCTCGGATCCGGTGGATTAGCCATGTGTTCAAGGTCGTCGTTGTTTCCGATCGAAGAAAAACGATTATCTTCAGACGATTGATCCTCAGTTGCAGACAATTCACCGTGTTCCTCCGCAAGAATGTGTTGCCATGATTCCTTCTGTTTCTGTTTGCGTTTACGACTCCTACCCATATATTAAGGTCGAAACCTGGCTATAGATACCATATTAAGATTTAAGAACTACGAAAGATGGGTAGAAATTTTATTCATTCCAGATAATCAGCTCACGCCATTTCTCAACTATATCACAGTGAGAACGACGAGCGTACGTACAAAATGCATGCACCTCACGTGCTCTCTAACAAACTAAAGTCGGAAAATAGAAAGCGGGATAACGCTTTATTAAAACAAAGGAAATAAAGCGAAATAAAATAAAACAAATAACAACGAGCTCCCATGCAGCCATGCAGCGAGTAAAACCAACTTCAACCCAAACGAACACCATGGTCAACACCATATTGCTTGAATACCATATTTATATTCAAGTAACATTATAAAATATCAAATAACGTTGGTATTCAAGCAACATAGTAAACATAAACAAGCAATTTTCTCATTTCTTGTCGGGAATTTTTTTTCTCACATAATCTTATTTATCTCTATAACAAAAATCTCATATATATTAATGTACCATTGCTTGAGTATAAATATATATAAAAAAAAGTGAATTTATTTATGGTTAATGTAAATTAAATTTTAACATCTATATTGTTAAAGATTTTTAAGTGAATTAGAGTTGTAATGGAACATTTATAATTTATTAAGACTTCTGTTCAAGAATAGTCGAAGTTTGGTAAAATAAATTAAGACTTTTAAGTTTGAGATGACAAATGTCGTTAGCAAGTTCATTAAATTGACTAGTTGAAAATGAAAAATAATTAATGTGTTATTTTATAGGCAATGACTTCTAAGTATACTATTTAATTATTTACCTAATTTGCAGCTTTGTTTGTTCGAACAAAATAATGGATTTAATGGATAATTTAATTTATTACGACTAAAATAATTTATTTTTTTGAAAAAAAATTCACTAACGAGTCTGATAAATCAAGCTCGAGTCTATATTCCATTAATAAAAAATAAACTAAATTTATAACCTTTAATACGTAGCTCAAGTTCGAATTATATTTTGTAGAAATTATATAATACAAAATCAGTTCAATTCATTCGGTCTTGGATCATATTTAAGGATTATAATGTGGAGAGTATGATCGCGCTTGAGCTCGACAAAGAAACTTGAGGTTCGAGCTCCAATATGGCTCAATCGAGTTATATTTTCGAGCTTGAATTCTATTCGGTGTCAATCATGACTGAACACGATTGATTTGATTTTTGCATTATTATTTAAAATCTTTATAAACAGTTTAAAGTATATAATTAAATAATAAATTTAGGGATAAAAATTTAAATTGCATTTGAGTTATATAAGGCTCATGATTCATGAACCTAATTCGAATTCGCGTTCGAACTTGATTAGGCCCGCGAGTCTTTCAAGTCAAGGATCATGAAACTCAAACTTGAGCTCGACTCCATCATTATTGATTCGATTTCATGTTTTTTTTTCTTTCGAGTCGATCTCTAGTAATTTGTGAGTCGAGTAGGGGTGGAAATAAGCTGGGTCAGGCTGGGCTTTGACTCGGTAGGCCTGGACCTATTAAAATTGTAAGAGACCCGAGCCTAGCCTGTTACCTACTATAGGCTTATTTGCGAGTCTGAGCCTGACATTTTAAGTTAAATAGACTTAATTCTTAGCTTATTAAAAGCTCATTTGAGGCAATTTTACATTTATAATTATTTTTTATTTTTTAAATTATAAATATATTATATAATTTCACCAAATATGTATAGTATTTATATTATTTGATAATAAATAAAATATTCAATATATTTTTTATTTCTAAATTATTTATATAATTTTTATGAATATTTGATTATTTAAATAAGCTGGTATGCTAGGCTTTGTAGGCCTATTTTGAAGCCCCGGTCTGAACCTACTTAACTAAAGAGACTTTATAAATAATCTAAATCTTGCCTATTTACAAATTAAACCCAGTCTGACCTGACCTGTGGAAGGCTAGGTCGGGCAGCCCTGCCTATTCCCACCATAGAGCCGAGCTTCGTTTCACCGGCATCGCCAAGGTATGTTAATATAGATACGATAAAACGATACGAATCTTTGAATTAATATTTGAATCCCGTAATTCATGTATGGATCGATTGACGACGTGTGATTGGTTTATTGATCTGACAAAACAAGCGTGGCCTCATGAATTGGAGGGTTATTTGATTTCATTTAATAGAAGAAGCTTTGAGGCTGGAAAAACAAGAAAAGGTATGGCTGAAATGAGGCAATCAATTAATCGAGCAGTTGGCGGACCACATGGGATTCATTAATAACCTTTCTCTAAAATATATAAAATATCTCCTTTTTGATTGAGATTTTTGATTACTTCACCTTCAATTTATATATATTTTTTCGATCATATTATATTATACTTTGCTTGTTCTAGAAAACTTTTTAAAAAATTAATTGCAATGATATACGTGTATTTTTTAAGAAATTTTAAGATTTTTTTTTTGGTAAATACAGGAGGATTTTATATAATATATATATATATATATATATATATATATATCTTATTTCCAATTCTTTTATATATTAAAAGCCTTTCATCTAAGATATAACATATAGTTTCGAGTTGATTTAGAATTTAAAAGATAAAAAACTGTTAATCTAGAAAGTGAAATATGGAGGCTTTCAAAAAGTTTTTTGTTTCTAGAAGTATTTTACAATAATAAAATAGAATCGAGTTGAGAGTCATGTATTGAGAATTTTAGTCTTTATAATTTTTAAATGGAGAACTAGTGAGTAAAACTATATTTTGCGCATGAGATTGGCAATAGTATATTGGAGTATTATTAATTTAAGACTTCGAAATATAATTTTATAATCAATTCAGGATTTAAAATTGAACATTTTATAATAATCTGTATCCTTGAAAATTTCTTAAATCTTTCAAATCCTTAATCGACTCCTACTATCTTTTATTTAGATCTTAGATTTTTCACTAAGTTAAACAAGTACATAATTAACAATCATCACATGCATGATGTATGACTAATTAATTGGGATACTAATTTAAGAAAGAAATAAACCACTTTATGAATCATAATTCAATATCTTTTCATCACCTAGCTATATCACAAGTTACTAGTATTTATGCATTCATAATTATTGATAATTTATTTTTCCGAAAATGTAGAAAATCATATTTAGAGTTAACGAATCACAATTTTGGTTCAGCCATAAAAAAGTGATCAACGTGACAAATAAATGTAGTGTTTATACAATTTATTAAATTTCATCTAACAAATTTATATCTCAAGCGACATAAATACCCAAATGAAGAGTGAGCTGTAAGGTTGGTTGGTAGAGTTCACTTCTCCATGATACAAAATTCAATCCTATTAATATCTTAGTTACATAGTATTGGTTTCGAGATCAGAATAAGTTTGATGCACAATGGAAATTTTAAGAGTAAATTTGCACTCACAAGTTAGTGGTTCTTGATCGATTTGTGTTCTTGTAAAATCGATTGTTAGAGAGTTTGAGATTTAGGTTCAATTCGAGCATACTTCAACACTTGAATGTGTTGAGTTTCAAAATCATTGCAGAAAAAGTAAAAAATAGTAAAAAGTAAAGGATTTATAGAGGTTTGGACAACACGTCCTACGTCCTCTCTTCAGACCGAGGTCAGGAAATCTACTAAGCTTCAGTTACAGGATGGTCTCTCAATCTATCGCTAGCTGGTAGATGCTAATGTATACCAGTCCACTAGCTCACTCGTCCGGACCTCTAGTTCATTCGGCTTCGCAGACTTAGAGCGTGGGCACACCACTCAGCCTCATTTTCTGAATGTTGAGAGCTTTATAGTTCCTCCCGAACAATCAATTTAGGTGGCTAGATGCTCGTGATAATCACTGCTAGAGATATGCAGTGATTGTTGTGTTCTTTCTTTCCAAGAAAGAACACCAAGAAAATAACTCTAGCTGCTGAGAAAGCTAAGAGTATCGTGTTCAAAGGATGACACACGGTTGGTTAAGTTTTAGCCTTGATAATAGAAATGCTTTGTGTTTTCACTTGCGTAGAGTACCGTTGCTTTCTTTGAGTTTCTATATATATATATTTTTTTTTTGTCTCTGAGCGCTTCTTCTATTTAAAGACGAAGTAGGAGTATTTCAAATTTGTAGCCGTTTAGAGATGGGTTGAGCATGTACAATCTAAGGTGTCTCTTTTTTCTGACGCGAGCAAGATATTTTTCCTGAAGTTTTGCATCTGCTTTGTCATTTTCGACACAGGATGTCAACATTCTGCTTTTGTGTCAGAATGGCTCTGCCAGTCTGAGGAATATTAATTGATCTTTAATGACTCATATGACTCATTCTCTTTGCCTCTAAGAGTGAGTAGAATATGAGCTTGTAAACTGGAGAAGATCCAAGTTGGCGTATTCGATCAATTCCTCTAATTCATCAGTCTCAAACTGGAGTCCAATTTATTCTTACTCTTCACAAGATCCAAACTAGGGTTTTGGGTTTCAATCCAGATTGTCTTTATGAGCTCCATCAGTTCATTACAATTAGATACATATCCTAGCAGAACATCACAAGTTTGTACGAACTAAACTAATATAGAGACACTTTTAACTTGATGGTTTCATACATTCTTTTAACACATCAAAACAACAAACAAGTAGGAATAATTTCCATCAATATTCTATCATAATAAAATTTGTTAGACGCTAGTAAAATGCTCGGACATGACATAACGCTAGGTGGGGTTTTATAAATATCAGATACTTAGGCCAAATAGGTGGCACCTTCGATTTGATTAAGGGCTGCCTAACACTTAAACATTTTATCTAGGCTGATTTTAATGTAATAGTGATTAGTATTAGTAATTATTGTGAAAAAATTTGTAACATCTAAATGTCAATTTTAAATATTTGATTCACATTTAGGATTTGCAATTTCTGAAGTTATACTTTTATTTATAAATATTAAGTAAAGTGTACTATATAATAATTAGCTTTTATTTATTTATAAAAGATCATAATGTAAAATATGATGTAGTACTATTAGCTGGGGAGATCCAATTTTTATTTTATTTTTTTATATAGAGAACTCTATTAGATTATATGTATAATAAAACTTTTGGATTTTCTTTATTTCAACCCTCTCAAACTCTGTTTTTTTATCCATAAATTATCTCATAAAAAATATCGGATCATTGCATTATTAAAAATGAAAAATAAAATAAAATAATAATCATCTAAGAAGGCTTAGAGCCCTAAGTCTCGAAGTAGATCCACCCATCACTATTAGGGACTATAGGTAGTGACGGCCAAACCAGCCCGGAACCGGCTGAACCGGCCCGCTGGTTCCACGGTTCGGAATCGGAACCGTAACCGGTTGTAGCCGGGCCGGTTTAGGTTCCATGTTTTAACCGGAACCTGAACCGGCGGTTCCAAACCGTGGAACCGGGCAAAAATTAAAAAAAAAAAAAGGCGTGAACCGGCGGTTCCGGTTCGGAACCGGCCGCCGGTTTTTTTTTTAAAAAAAAAACTAGCCGTTGGACCCCGGTTCCGAACCGGAACCGGTGGTTCCAACGGCTAGAAACGGCTACTTTTCGAAACAAGCCAATGCTTACAACTCCGAAGCAAGCAAGTACTAATGCTTCCGATGGCCTAGGTGATGCGGATTTAGACTCCGATTAAAGGTAAGTAAGGTAAGAGAACTACGTGGGCTTTGATTCCCTTATTGAAAATTAAGGGATACGTAGGCAACTTAATTTTAAGGTAAAAAATTAAGTGCAAGCCCTTTTCAATAACCCCCCTTAATTTTTTTTTTATTTTTTAGAATTTATTGGTTAATAGTTTTCATTTTCAAGCATTGTAATAATATTAATTCTTCAATTTTGTAATTTGTATAACTTGTGTAGTTAAAAATATAATATACAATTTTGTAATTTGTATAATTTGAGTAGTTGCAAAAAAATTGTAACTTGTAAGTTTAAATTTGCAATCTTAATTTATAATATTCCTCAAAGACTTTGTGTTTATTTAATTTATTTTTGTACAAAGTAAAAATAATATACAATTTTTGTGTACAATCCAAATATTACTCAAATGAAATAAATACTTATAATTACAATTTTTGGAACAAAATAAATAGTATAATTGAAATAAAAAAATTAAAAAAAAATCGAATGAACCGGTGGTTCGGAACCGGAACCGGCTGAACCGGCCCGGAACCGGAACCGCCGGTTACGGTTCCAAACCGGAACCGTCTTCCCTTTTAGCCGGGCCGGTTCCGGTTCCAAATATCCCGGAACCGGAACCGGCGGTTCCGAACCGGAACCGGCCCGGTGCCGTCACTAACTATAGGATTTGATCTCGAAATTAACACTAATTGACTAGTAATAATGGTACCAAACTACTTCACTAATTGTGCTTTGCTTAATTAATTAAGAGTAAAATTCTAGTAGATAGGTCACTCTAACACAATTAATTGCCTAACTTGAAGGCGTGACAGCTTAGTTTTGTAGATTTAAATTTCAAATTATTTGTAGCCTTTGCATCAAGGTCAAATAACCGAAAATGTTGGAGAAAGCCATTAATAAAGACTATGACCTTTTTCTTCTAGACATTTAAAGTCGAGTTTTCGGGCGAATACAGAAGTTGAGGATATAATTAATTTCCGGACTAATCATCTTAGTAAATTAATCAATTTATACGAAACTCTTAATAGTAGAATTTGAATACATAAAAAAATTTAATCGATTGTGAGATTGATTGACTAGGTCTGGTAGAATCGAGCTGAATGAGGAACATTAATGGGTTTGGTTTGGCACCTAGTCACCTGTCCAAATTAAATACATACATAAAGGTTTTGAATATGAATAATGATGAAATATCACATTTTGCTATATGAAATTAATGTACGTGTAATTTTGGAAGCAATTATTGAAAGTAAATTAATTTATTTGTATCACGTTTATATATTTGTTTTGTTCAGATTTTAATTTTCCTTCAATAATAGAGACGCATCAAAACTTTATATTAATTCTTCCGAGTTCGATATTAACTATTGTAGTAAATAAAAACAATAATTATATATAAAAAAACTATACTATTTATCAATCAAATGCTGCCGACAACGTCGATACATATATTATAAAAATTAAAATAATATTCAAATTATATAGGTGTAACGCACACAAATAAATATAGGATGGTAGACACATTTATTTTTCCAATAAAATATCTCATAAATAAGACACCACATTAAATTAACCAATAAAAATATGCCAATGCCACTAAACTCATCACCCTACATATTTTTTAAATTTTCCTTAATTCATAAATGGAGAAAAAAAATAACAGTTGCAAATAAAAAAAACACCTAAAATTAACTTTTTATCCCCTAACATGTAACATATGCACTAATAATGCTATAAATACAAAATAAAACACAAATTACAACAAATAATCCCAAGAAACATTTGACATTAATTCAAAGCATCCACCTTCTTGAAGCCATTCACAATTTCCTTTGGCAGAATTCGAACACGTGATCAATTATTTTACCGATTAGATCATCCAATAAATCCTTAATTTACTTTTCATTGCGATCCTTTTCCTTCTCGGGTCGGACTCTCCCATCGGTTCCGGCCATCATCAAATATTTATCTTTTCGGGTCAAGCTAGTGCATTCGAACCCGAGAGTCCCACCCAACACCCTTTGAATATAATTAGCAACTTCAATGGCGGATCTCCCACTTTTAACAGTAAACTCCGAAGGCAACGGGTTCAAAAACGTGATCTCGTAAACGGGTCTCGGGTTCATGTACACGAAATACGGGTCAAGTAATTTGTACCCTCTAGCCGTCGTCCCATAAAACACGCTTTGTTTAACGTTAATTGCTACTGGCACGATTCTATCGCTCAACTCGGCAAAAAGCGCACTGAACCGGAGTAAAAACGGCTCTCTGCACGTAGTCCCCTCGGGGCAAATGACCAAATCGCCCTCCTCCAGCAAACGCCTTATGTTTTCCGCATCTTTTTCCCGCTCCCGCGACAACGCCACGGCTTTAATCGGCGAAATGAACTCCGAGAACTTGCTTATGCTATAAGTAACACAACTAATCTTACGACGGAGCGCCACTGCGGTGACCACCGGATCGAGAATGGTCCGGTGGTTACAAACGAAGAGGACTCCGCCTCTGCCAGAACTCGGCGGCGGCGGAGGAGTCCCCTTCACGACGAGCTTGATTCCGAGAAGCTTGTAAGTGTACCAATTGACCTTTTCCGGCAAAGGGATGGTGCCATAGATTCTAATGAGTGATAGAACAAAGCCGATCGGCATCCATAAAAATGTGATCAAGGAGATGATCGGCGTCGGGCGGCGGACGAAGCGGCCTTCGTGGAAAATGATCGGAGATAGAAGCTTGTTTCTCGGAAGAGGCTCGGTTTCTTCCCTAGGCACCATGTATGCCTCCTGCAATGCAAGTATAAAATAAAAATAAAAATAAAAACTAAACAAAATCACATTTAATATATAAGTAACATATGCTACATGTATAATGCAATGAATAGTCCAATTAATTTTTATAATCATCAATACTACATTTTTTTTTAACTTTTTTTTTTGGACTAGTAAGTAGTAACTTTAGTAGGGTGTAATAAATATTCGTGGTGTCTATTATTAAAGACCATCTTTTTTTGCCATAACAATATATAATAATTTGTACCTACCAAAAGCTAGTAAATATAAGTCAGAGACGGGAATAATTTAAAGGGAAATAATTAATTTTTCAGGCTTTTTTCCTAGCCACTATCCTCAACTGTCATAACTCCTAGTAATATTGCACCTACTTCCATATTAAACTATTTATTAAATACATATAGGGGGTAGATTTTCTATAAAAACACAAAAATATAAATAAATTTACAGCCTTAATTTTCTGTTTCAAAAATATATTTTGTAACTATTATTGTGATCAATCTAAAGTTGATATTAAGTCATATTTATCCAAAAACTTTATTTTTGTACCATATCTAAGCACGCGCTCTATCACTCTCTCTATATATAGGAGCGGATGTAAATTTGAAAATCCGTAAAGGCTCGAACACATTAAAGGATCGTGTTTTATAATTTTATTTTTTTAAATATAATTAAAAAAATCTAAGTTCATGGGCCGTTGACCACATGAGTCTCTGTGTAGTGCTGCATCTGTATATACATATTCAGTAGATCTCTTATTAAAAGTGAATTTATGTTAAATAGAAATAATAATTCAGATTAAAACTAATTATTAATCTTATTAAGCTATGTTTAAAATATATTGTATTTAATTATTTAATAATTAATATTTATTTTTTTCTCAAACATTCCGAATGATTGATGTAACAATCTATCGGTCAATTCAATCTTATTTAACATAAAACTTTATTTTTAGTAATAGATCTCAACACTGTCTAAGACTCTAAATATATATATCTCAACAACATTTTCAGCTATCATAAATGAGTCATGTGTTGTACTACTATATGCAACGTTGTAAACATATGCATGTATATATCTATGTATACATGCAAATACGTATGAATACACAAGTCACGTGCATAAATCATAATGCATATTTTGTAAGAAAAGAAATCAAACAGATATTACACGGCATTAACATTCTAGAACATACCTTGCATACGGACATGAACGCGTGATCACTCTCTCCATCTCCGAGCCCTAAATCCGGCAAATTGGGCCCAAATTCTCCGACCACCGCCGCTCTCTTGCATTCCCCGACGAGAACTCCCGGCTTCTTCACAAAACCAGTCGCCCGCCCGAACCTCGTCACCTCCAGCTCCGTTCCGACAACCTTATCCGCACCAAGATAGTTCCTGCAGAAATGCTCGACCATGATCCTCGGACTCGCCGTCACAATGTACCTCTTCCCGAACGAATTGAACACCTCCCACGCCGCCGCGTTCACGTCCTCGGCGTAGAACTTGGGCAGGACGGACTTCGCCACGAGCTCGATGTCGCGGATCCTCAGCCCGGCGGTGGATATGAAGACGAAGGCGGCGACGGCGAGGGATTCCGACATGAAGGAGTGGATGAGGTAGAGGATTGGGGCGGAGGCGAGGAGGATTAGGGCGCGGATCAGGCCGCCGGCCTCCAAGGCGACGAGCATGAAGTAGGGGAAGGGGTTGCGGGAGAGGAGCAGCGTACCGTCGAGGTCCGCCGCCACGGTGTGGTCGGATCGGTCGTTGGGAATGTAGTTGGATATGGAATCGAAGTGGTGGCGACGGCGGCCCATGGTTTTGGAGGGAAGAAGATGGTGAGGGTGAATTGAGTTTATGTTTTTGTTTTTGGGTGTGAGATAGTTGAGGTGGTAGGAAGGGGTTTAAATAGTAACGGCCAACATGGGCTCATTAAGAAGTTGGTGGTATTAAGACAAGAGATATGGTGTGTGGTTGAGAGAAAGAGAGAGATAGTATTAATATTTTTATATATTTAATATAAAAAATCACTAGAATATTATTTTATTACGACATAGTGTAGTTCGGGAAGATTTCCTACGAGACAGTCTCACGAATCTTGTTTTCTAAAACAAATGAGTAGTGAAATACGCGTCATTTATAATAGCATCTGTGAATGCATTATTTATTCATCGACGAAAAGTCAGACGAGATCGTCTCACATCTTTTTGTTTGTTACATGGTCGGTGGCGGATTCAGGAATTCTTGGTTGGGGGTTAGATTATCGAATCGATTTAAAACAAAATTTATTTTGGCTCTTCTTTATTCTCAGTCCCCTCATACGTACCATATTTTTTTTTCATATTCAGCTTCTTTTTCTTCTTCGTAACTTGTTAGACAGAGAGGCTAACTCATTAAGAATTGGATCCTATACTATAAAGTCGAAAAAAATTCGATTAGGGCATCATTTATAATAACATCAGTGAATGCATAATTTATTCGACGAAAATTCAAATGAGATCGTCTCACAACTTTTTGTTTGTTATACGGTCAGTGACGGATCCAGGAATTCTTGGTAGGGGGTTAGATAATCGAGTTGAGTTAAACCGAAAATTATTTTAATTGTTCTTTATTCTCAATCCCTTCATACCATAATTTTCATCTTTAGCTTTTTTTCTTCTTTGTAACTTGTCGGATAAAGCGGCTAACTTATTAAGAATTGGATCCTATACTATAAAGTCCAGAAAATTTTGATTACCCCTCCTATCATATACATAGATCCGCTCATGGATACATTCTTTAAAAATGATGTATTTCCCTTTAAAAAATAATAAAATTATGAATTTCACTATAAAAACTTGACTTGCAAAATAAAATTTGTAAGTAGAAGATTTTCTACAAAATCTTGACTTATGAAACGGTCTCTTATAATAATAGTTTCATTAGTTAACCATTTCTTAAATATATAAAAAAAATGTATTTAATAAAAGTGAAGAGATGAATTCACATTAAATTTATCTACTATATTCTTACTCGCGCATTAAAAAGAAAAAGAATATTGTTAATCTAAAACAACTGTTATGCTAAAAGTAATTTAATACAACTAATGTAGAGATTGGACCATAAGTGTAGGATGAAGAAAAATAGGAATAATTAAATTAGATTGATGATACGGATGTGACTAAAATTTAATTATTTTTAATGCATAAGTCTAGATATTTATGGTAGACTATACTAGTCTGATCTATGCCTACATATATTATGTGACAAAATAAATAAAATTAAAAATAAAATGTCGAAAAAAATGTGACCACGAAGGCGAAAGTAGTTGAGGTGGCAATTTAAAATTCCATTAATTAGCCTTCATTTCTAGTTTTTGCCTTTTTGGATGCCGCCCTATCCTTCCTATAATTGTTCTTGCCCTAATATATATATATATATATATTTTTTTCTTATATATTCATTGTTAAGGAAATGTCTCACATTATTGTTAATCTATCATCGTAATTAGTTAAATTGATGTGGTTATTTAATTGTAAAAACAAGTTTTGAGTTCGATATTTATATATTTTAATTGTTTATGGTTAGAGAAACCTATGAGTTGCGAATATATATTGACTAGCTAAAAAATAAATGTGGTTTATATTTTTCTTAGGGATTATTTTGATTGATTGATGGTGAGGCTGGATTTGAAATTACACTATTTAGATGTACTTGAAAAGCTATTATGCAATTTGCCTTTTATATGTACTTCTTTTAACTTGTGAAAAAAGTGCTCAATTGACTATAATTCCAAAAAAAATCTCAATAATGAGATATATATATATATATATATATAGAGGAGAGATCATGTAAAAAAAAATTATTATGTCAGAAAAAGGAATGAATCATATCCATCAGATCTAAAAAAATCAATGGTTGATATTAAATCAAGCAATGTCGTGAATGTAATCAAACATCTTTCTCACTGGACCCGCTCCCTCTATATATATATATATATATCCTAAGTTGAAAGTTATGCATACCATTCATTTACAATTACGACTTATATTATTTTTATATATATTATATATTTTGTGATATATATAATGTTATAAAAGCAAAAAAAAAAATAATATATATAATTTTAAATGATAATGAATTTACACTGTTCATCTAAAAAGAGCAATGATTCATATTAAAAAAAATCCAAATCTTATGCTTAATTATTTTATAAATTGTGATTAAAATACATTGTGCTTAGTTGTTATATATATTATGCTTATTTTTTAACATTCTATATTTTTAGCTCAACCGTTAATATGATTCTATTTAAAATAGACTTTATTTTTTGTACCGGATCCAGAAATATTCATAGGGGACTTCATTGAATTTTAAATAATAAAAGAATACAAAGTTAAGTAAAACAAATTTTTTTTCCCGAATGATTTTCATTTTTAGCTCCCTTGTATCCTTTTTCCCCTTATTTTCAACCTCTTTTTATTTTTCACGATGAAGACTATCTCATGAAAATACAAAAATTATCGTACAATTGAAATAAGGAGTGAGTAATCTAATCTCTCTTAATATATTATATTATGCAAGAAGTGAGTAATTAAATGAGGAAGGAATGTCAATTCCGACAACTCATAAAAGATGAAGTATTGCAACAAGTGTAATAATACGTGTGGCAGTTTCTCACATTACTTCTTATGGGGTCACTCCTCATCTACCCTCACATTATTACATTTTATATTATTTATACAACTATTTCCCAAAATATCTACCCTAGCAAAAATGAAACTATAGGAGTATTATTTTTTTTTAAAAAAAAAATGGGTATGATTTATCCATCACTTTCTCGAATTTGAATTTCTTGTTATAAATTATGATGTAATTTTCACTTTTATTTATATTTTAAATTGTCAAATACCATTCGTTTAGAGTGTTTTTAGTGTTAAATCAGTCCGAATTTGTAAAGTCCTATAAAAGAATTTATCGAATTGTAATGGATCTGATCGCGAAAGTTTGGGAGAAACTAATTACCAGTTGGACTTGGGAGTTCAAGAATTTGACAAACCAGCTTGGAAGCACATTCGAATAAATTGACTGACACATCATCACCAGCAAGGAGGTATCTCAAACTCGCAAATAGAGACAGAGAGAACCAAGACAAGCGTATTCTTTTCAAGCCCAAACCTTAAGTGAACTTAAAGTTTGCGGATCCTTAAAGCTTGTTCATCCAAGGAATCAACGAGCAGACATTCCTCGGGCTGGTTCAGAGCAATTCTGACTAAGGGTGCAAGTCTACCTACTACTGACAGTAAATGACCCAACATTTTTGAAAAATGAGACACCCGATTGGATGAATTTCTCGTGTCTCACAACGACTCCAAATTCAAACCTCTCCGATCTGCCTATAGATAGAGGTTGCATTCAAGAGGAGAAAGTTACTAAATCTTACGAAAGCAACCAAACTTTGCGCAATTTTCTACTAACAAGCTTTTAAGCATTCATGCTCACTTATCAGCTTTATGTGTGCCAATCTTTGGATATATACGAGAATGAAACCGTTTCGGAGTCACTACTTCTCCAAGTAATTGACTATTACGGGTGTATACCGCAAGCTGACAAGTTCCAAGAAGAACTCAAAATCCTAACGACTAGCTAGAAGCTGCGAGGTGTGTCCTCACTCTAGATCTGAAGAACTTAAGGTGAACCAAGAGACTAGGAGAGTACGCTTGTGAACTAGCAGACGTTGGGTCTACCAGCAAGTTACAAATCGTTCTACACTTTTACCAATATTTAGTGTATTCTAGACTTTTGTTTGAAGAGAGGACATAGGACTTTTGGCTCCGAATCTCTATAAATCATTTTGCATTTACTGTTTTATTTACTTGCTTGAATTTAAAACCCAATACTCTAAATGTGTTGGTGTATAACTGAAAATCAGCTATGCATAAACTTTCTCTAAACAACCAGTTTTTTGAAAGACAAGCTGATAACTGACAAACAACTTGTGGAGTGCAAGCTTGCAAAATTTTCACTGCGTATTATTATATAACTCTGATTTTGGACCAACACTTTTATTGTATACTTAAGCACAACAAAAAATATTGTTACACACATGAATAAAAAATTAACCTAATAATCTATAATAAAATATAAAACAAATTCAAATTTGTAATTAAAAGGTGCACAACATCCTGTGTTGTGTTTAGGTGCACAGCTGATGATGTAAATCTCACTTTCTCTTTGATGCATAAAAAAAATTTTAAATATATATATAGATATATTTCGACATAATTTTTTTTTTATTTTTATATAATAGTTTGTTTTTTAGATGTCGGAATTTAGATTATTTGACCAAACAACATCCACATTTTCCTTATGTAATCTACAATATAAATATTATTTATTTTATATTTTGCAAAAAGGGCATGTTCTTGCCTATTTCTACCTTACCTATGCTTGGATTTTGAATCTCAATTCCTCTCTTTTTCAACATGAGAGGAAAGATAATCATTCTTAAAAAAAATTATTAAATAATTTTTGTATATGACCTATTTATTATTAGAATACTTTTTGAGATGCATATACACTCCTAGCCTTAATTAAAAGTGTGTGATGTTTATAGTTCAGCTCAATAGTTCCATAAAGAAAAATACTATCCATGAATTCATGAGATTGAAATTTGAATGGAATAAAAATATTGAAACAATTTAGATTATTGTTGTATAAACAACATTTATGCAAACATGCACCCACTTTTTACTATAAGGTACTCGTTAGGAAAATAATTAGTCTATAATAATGTTCCATACTCGAGTGTAATGGTGAAAGTATCTTGATAGTAACTAGAGGTAATGAATTCAAGATTATCGAGAGTTATTTGGATGTGTGAATTTAAGTAAATACATTTTCATTATAAAAAAGAAAAAAATTAACTCACTAGATATGATCCTTGGCAAAGACCCATAATCTAGTCTCACATTGTGTGTATAGAGTAGATTTAGGGTTTTAAATAGTTACTTTATGTTAAATAAAAATGAATTTACACCAAACCAAAGTCCAAATTAAAATTTATTCACAATCATATATATTTTTTTGTTTTTTATGCAATTCTTAAATTATATTACGCTTATTGTTATATATATTATGCTTAGGGAGGTTATGCTTATTATATAATAATTTTTATTTTATTTTTATCTCAACCTGATATAATTAATCCAAAGGCTCAAATTCATATTCATTTAGCATAATTTGTTTTAAAAAATAAAGAATACATTAATGGGCCAAAATCTTAAGCTGAGACAGATATATTTCTAACGCAGGCCCAGATTTCTTGTACCTGTGTTGGGCCTTATCTCTCTTAATTAATTCCATCGTAATAATTGATTTCTTTAATAGAAAATAAAATGCATTATTTAGTATTTAAATTATTAGATTTATTCCATTAACATATTTATTAGATTTACTAACTCTATCCTTTAATTTTGTTTCAAGGTGCATTGAACCCTTTATTTCACCAAAACTAATCGTATTCTAAAATGTGGAAAAATAAATGGTTATAGTAATCGTTTATATAAAACTTTAAATTATTAGTATATAAAGATTTTCAAATGAGAAATTTGATCCGATCTTTTTATATATCGCAACTACAAATAGGAGAATTTTCTATTCAAGACCCAAAAATTAATTTAATTATCGATTCAGGATCTAAAAGATAAATTATCAATCCAGAACCTGAAACACCAAACAATTTTCAATCTAGGGCCTGGATTGAGAATTGTTCTCAATCTAGAACCTGAATTGAGATTTTTTTTTTGTCTTTGGGGTCGTGAATTGAAAATTTTTGTAATCTTTTAGGTCCGAGATTCAGAATTAATCTTTCGAATCCTGAATTGATAATTAAACTATCTTTCTATGATTTATCAGCACACGTGGTCTTATATTTCAATAGATAGGAAATTAAAAAAAATTAGTGGAGGCATCAAATATCCACTAACAAAATCTTTTCACTATTCGCAAAATATCTCCTTAATATTTTATGTCTGCCATAAACATAATATCTCACCTTAAAAACTAGTCATTTCAATGTGCAATAACAAATTAATTTAGGTGCATTTTATGTCTATCAATCAAAACTAGAAATTCATTAGTGCTCTATAACTTCAATCTTTTATTTTTTTTTTTAAAGTTATACATCAAGATGTCCTCGTAGTGATTATCATGAGCCGGGTTGAATCGAGTATGGTCAAATTTGAACTCGACATCAATTTGAAAATTCTAAGCACGATCTAATTCGATCGACTTAAATTTTGAAGCTCAAACTCAGTTTTTAAAATTATTTTAAATTTTAAATGATTTATCATTAAATAATAAATTTATAAATAAAAATATAAATCATATTAAGCTCAATAGGGCTGGTGAACCTAGCTCGAACCCAAACTCGACTTAGGTTCTATTTAAGCTTGACTCGATAAGGCTCGCAAGCCTAATGAATCGAGTATCATGAAGCTCGAGCTGGAGTAGCTTGAGATTAATATCGAGTCGGTTTTGAATTTTTCTTTTTGCTGATATCGAGTAGCTCGCGAGCCGGCTTGATTTATGTTCATTCCTAGTCCACGGAAAATCTCGCATCTATAACCTCTTAATCACAGACAAAATACTTTCACTACTGTGTCTCTAATAGAGACTTTTTTTTCACCCTTTTCCTACTCGAAACAGCAGCCTAACTCAACTTTAAGTTGTTAGAGATTAAGACAATGCTAAAAAATATACTTGTATTTTACAAGTAGTAGTTACAAACAAAGAAAAAAGGTAAGAGAATATTATGAATTCAACCACACAACTCTCAAAATATTTAAAATTAAGACGATCATGAAAATATACAAGTAAAGAAAAAGGCAAGGCGACATTTATGGGTGAGGCAAGAAAAAATGGTTGTCGACCATTAGAGAAGAAAATTCTCACTACTCTTGTGTTTTTATTTTCAAAGAAATTGAGTTTCACATGATTTTGCACCATCTAAAGTGATGGCTTCTACTCTTTGTGCCCCATTAATGCTTTGTCCAATGTAATAAGATTTTTTTT